>PVKB01000692.1:105678-620734 GCA_004027205.1 Ctenodactylus gundi
AGAATGAACTGTGGTGACAGGTCATTTGGAGGCTCAGGATTGTAGTTCCAACACATTGAGGACCTATACAACCACAGGGCCTGGAACCTTGTTAGAAATGCAAGTCATCAGCCCCCTCCCTTGGGGGTAGGCCCGGCAGCCCCCAGGTGGCTTGAGTGACGCTAAGATTTGAGAGCAGCGCCCCAGCTGAGGATGGGGAGGGCATGCTGGATGGAGCAAGTCAGAGGGCAGGAATCACCTGCGGTGAAGGGTCTTCTGATGACCAGAGAGATTGCCGAAAATGGAGGCAGGACTAGAGGAGAACAGGTGTCCTGACGGGGAACTAAAATCAAGACCTGAGGGCAAGGCCCAGAGGGGAGGACGGTCTGGAATGGCAACACAGAGCCAGAAGCTGCCTGCTGCTCGGGGCGGAGCTGGGTCGGGTAAGGGCCCATCCTGATGGCTGGCACCTGGGAAGATGCTGGCTTCACGGCAACAGGCTTTGCAGGTGTGATTACTGAGCACAGGTGTGGGGGACGTGGCCCGCTTTGCTAGGTGTGGCCAGTGAGACCACAGGCCCATAGAAACCGGAGGAACCTGTGGGGTCTGGGCTCAGTGCTCAGGCGGTAACCTGGCCCGCGAAGAGGTAGGAAGGGCTTCTCTTGGGAGCCTCTGGCAGGACCCTGGCCCCGCTGGCCACCTAATTTTAGCCTTGCATGCTCCATTTTGAACTTCTGACGTTCACAAGGTAAGGTCATGAACTCCTGCTGCTTTAAGGTGATAGGCTCCTGATAGCTGTCAGAGGGGTCTCAAGGCAAGAGGTCTGGGGAGCTGGAGGTGTGGGTTAGAACACAGATGGGAAGATGGAAAATTGGGGGGGGGGTGCACAGTGGCCCGTGAGAGGCTGGTTTGTACCCCACAGAGGACAAACGAGCGCTGGGTTTCTGGGTGCACGGCTGCGGTGTGTCGGGGGAGAAGCAGGTGCCCTGGCCAAGCCGGCCTGGGCGCTGGCTACATCTCACTGGCATCGTGATCCCGTAACTCCCCTTGTCCTACACGTCCTCCACCCCCTGCCCCGGGCCCCGGGAAGCGCGGTTCCCAAGTGGCAGCTGGCTAGCCGCTCTCTTAGATGTCCCTGAGGAGATCTGCGCCACGGTGAGCGCCACCAGGAGCGGATGGTGGCCTGGTGGCTCGGGGGACTCAGTCTGTGCTTTTTGCAACAAAGGGAGCTCAGGAGATGCCGAGCACACCACTGCTGAGTTACTCGCGGTGGGTTCTGGGAGCCATGAAAGGAGGCTGTTCTCATTCCGTTGACAGAAGCGATTAGATTTCCTAAATCCAGATAAATCCGTCTCGCTGCGTCACTTGTGCGTGTGTGAAAGCTGGGTAGGTCTGCTCGTCCGGCCTGCTGCGCGGCCCGGGTCGGGGACAGTGCCCTGAGCCAAGACCAGCGAGCCTGTCCGGGCCTCCTGGGACTCACAGGTGTGGGGGACCGGGGAGCAACAGAAGTGTCCGCACCGCACGCTGACCTTGTGCTGGCAAAGGCCATGGTGCAGACCCCACACTCACCTGGTGGTTGGCGCATCCTCCGAGGTGTTTGCTTAGAGATCTGAAGACTGAGGAAGAGGCAGGTCTAAGAAACCCTGGCATAGGGGAGGAGGAAGGAGGTGGGGTCGGAATCAGGAAGTTGGGGAGCACAGTCATCAAAGTGGAGGAGTGGCATGGGGCATCTGGGGCATGTTGGTCCGAGGGTGTCTATAAAACTCTGCGCCGGGATTGTCCCACAGGTGCTCTTTCCTCAAGAGTTGCCCGGAGGCCTGAAGGGGAGAGGGCTCCTCCTCAGAAACCCATCAATGGCCTCCGCCTGTGCGCAGCCTGACCAGGGCACCGTGCCTGGGGCAGCTGGGAATTCCATAGGGTGCCATGATTCCCCCCTCCCCCTTTTAAAGACAGGTGCACTACCAGAATGTGTAAGTGTGGCCTCGGGAAGACAAGACAGATCCGGTTATCACGTGGGCTAGGGTTTAATCCAATGCAGAACCCAGGAACCCGTGGGGAGCCGGGGCTGGCGTGGGCATCTCACTGGCGTTCGTTGTCCTCTGCTGACCTGTCCACCCGCCAAGCAAGACATTTTTAACTCGTTAAGATTTTATGACTATCCATTTGTAATACATAACAACGATCAGTGCTTAGGTGCCACGCCTTGAGTCCTCTTTACTTCTTCCATCTCCCCCCACGCCATGTCCCCTTTCCCTCTCCACAAAGTCTGTCTTCTCTCTTTCACCTCCTTTACTTTTTGACTTTGTTGATGGTTTGGTTTTCTCTTATTAGAGAAACCTTGCAATTAAGTCTTCTGAATTTGATTCATTTCTCTAAGCGTCATGGGCTAGAAGCGCATCCGCTTCTCTACAAATGACTGAGATTTGTCTGTCTTCATGACAGAGTAGTACTCCATTGTGTAATTATACCATGTCTACTCAATCCATGCATCTGCTGATGGACATATGATAAATTGTGCTATAAACATGGGTGTGCATGCGTCACTCTTGTATGATGACTTTAATTCTTTTGGCAAGATCCCCAGAAGAGGAATAGCTGGATCAAATTACATATCTATTTTCAGTTTTTCGAGGAATCTTCATAATGCTTTCCATAATGTGCTTACCACTTTACAGTCCCAGCAACAATGTAGAAGGGTTCTTTATTTTTCCCCCATAATCTTGCCAGAGTTTTTTTTTTTTTTTTTGAGTTTTTAATGCCAGTCAAGAGTTAAGTATAACCTCAGTGTGACTGAGTTGCATTTCTCTGAATGCTGAAGATGCTGACCATTTTTTGATGTATTTATTGACTATTCAGACTTCTTCTGAGAACTCTGTTCATTTTCAGTTGCCCATTCCTTTAATCAGGTCATTTATTTTGGAAGGTCTAATAATTTTAAGTTTTTTGTATTTTCTAGATATTAGGCCTGTGAGAAGCAGTGGCAAGGCTTTTTCTCATCCTGTTGTTTCTTTCTATGTTGATTGTTTGCTTTGCTATACAGAAGCTTTTTAATATTATATAACCCATCTGTGAGTTTTTGGTGTTATCTCGCGCACGCTGGGCACCTTCTTGAGAAAAGTCCTTGCCTGTACTTATGTCATCAAGGGTTTTGCTCATTTTTTCTTCCAACAGGTTCTGTGTTTCCATTTTAATGTCTGTCTAGCACTTTGATCCATTTTAATTTGATTTTGGTACATGTGAAGGACATGGGTCTAGTTTCATTCTTCTCCATGGAGCTAAACAGTTTTCACAGCACCATTTTCTCCAACATATGTTTTTGACCCCTTGGTCAAAGATCCAGTGGCTGAAGGTACTTGGGGATGTCTGTTCCATTTATCCAAATATTTGTGTGCCAATACCCTGTGTGCTTTTTTTTTTTTTAAATCACTATTGCTTTCAGTATAACTTGATGTCCAGTATTGTGATGACTTCTGCTTTTGTTTTGTTCCGTAGGATTGTTTTAGCTCTTCTGGGTCTCTTGTTCCATATAAATGCTTGGATCATTTTCTTTTTCTAGTTCGATGAAAGATGCTGTTGTGTCTTGATTAGCATGGCGTTGAATCTGTATATTGGTTTGGGTAATATTGCCATTTTAACAATGTTGGTTCTGCCTATTCCAGAACAGGGGATGTCTTTCCATTTTCTAATATTCTCTTTGATTTCTTTTTGCAGAATACTGTAGTTTTCAGTATGGCTGTCCTTCACGTTCTTAGTTAGGTTGATTCCTAGATATTGAATTTTTTCGGATGATTGTGAATGGGATTGTTTTCTGGTCCTTCTCTGTGTTTTCATTGTTGCTGTAGAGGAATGCTACTTATTTTTGCTTACTGATTTTGTATCCTGCAACCTGGCTAATTTGTTGATTAGTTCTGAGATCTTTCTAATGAAGTTTTTGGAGTCCTCTATGTAAAGGATCATGTCACCTGCAAAAAAAGAAGGATAATTTGACTTTTTCTTTTTCTATGAATATTCCCTTTATTTTATTTCCTTGTCGGATTGTTCTAATATTTTAATCACTATGTTGAACAAGAGTGGTGAGAGTGGACGCCCTAGTCTGGTGCCTGATTTGAGGGGAAATGCTTTAGTTTTTCACCGTTTCTGATGATGTCGGTGGTAGGATTTTCGTACATTGTTCTCATCAGCTTAAAGTAAGGGCCTCCTGTCGCTATTTTCAGCAGAGTTTTGAATCATGAAAGGATGTTGTATTTTGTCAAGAGCTTTTTCTGTATCCATTGAGGTGATCATATGATTTTTGTCTTTGCTGTTATTAATGTGGTGTATTACATTAATAGATTTATATATGTTGAATCATTCTTGTATCCCAGGATAAAGCCAACTTGGTCGTGGTGTATGATCTTTTTAATAATTTGTTGTACTTATTTGCAAATATCTTGTTAAGGATTTTTGTATCCATATTCATTAAGAAAATTGGCCTGTAGGGTTCTTTATTTGTTGGGTCTTTATATGGTTTTGAGATCAAGGTGATCTAGCTTCCAGGAAAGAGTTGGGCAATGTTTCTTCTCTTTCAGTTTTATAAACAAGGAAGAGAAGCACCAGCTCTAACCCCTCTGAAGCTCTGGTAAAATTCTGTGGTGGATCCATCAGGTCCTGTGCTTTTTAGTTGGAAAGCCATTTGTTACTGCCTCAACTTCATTACTGGTTATTGCTGTATTCAGTGTTTTTAATATCTTACTGGTTCAACTTTGGTATCTCATGTGTGTCTAGAAATTCATCCATTTCTGAGTTGAGTTTATTGGAGTATGAGTTTTAAAAATAGTTTCTTATAATCCTCTGGATGTCAACAATGCTGTGGTGTTTATGTTTTTTCATTTCTAGTTGCATTAATGTGAATTTTTCTTTCCTTTTGGTGAGTTTGGCTAGATGTTTATCAACCTTTTTTATTCTTTCAAAGAACCAACTCTTTGATCTTTTGTATTTTTTTGGTTTCAATTTCACAAATCTCTGCTCTGATTCTTATAATTCCTTTCCTTCTACTGCTTTTGGATTTGGCTCATTTTTGTTTCTCCAGGACTTTGAGCTGCATTGTTAGGTTATCTGAGATTATTCCATTTTTTTTATATGTGCATCATAGTCATAAGTTTCCCTCTTTGTAATACTTTCATCGTGTCCCATAGATTCCAGTACGATGTGCTTCCATTGTCATTTGACTTAAGAAAGTTTTCTTTCCTGATTCTTCTGTGATCCATTGTTTGTTCAATAATGTATTATTTAAGCTCCATGTATTTGCATAATTTCTGCAGTACTGATTTCTAGCATCATGCCAAGCTTATCTGAAAGTATGTGAGGACACATCTCCATTCTTTTTTACTTAGCATGTCTATGGGCAAGGACACGGTCTATTTTAGAAAAGAATCCCTTGTGCTGCTGAGAAAAAGGTGTAGCCCGTTGATGTTAAATAGAACACTCTGTCTGTATCATCTTTTGTTAAGTCCATTTGTTCCATGGGGTAATGGTTTTTTGTTTTGTTCTTTCTTTGAAGACAGGGCCTCACTCTGGAGTCCAGGCTAGTCCTGAACTCACTATGTAGCCCAGGGTGGCCTCAACCTCACAGCCATCCTTCTGCCTCAGCCTCCTGATGTTTCTTTGCTTTTTTTGTTTTTGTTTGTTTTGGTCTGGTTGCCCTGTTTGGGAGTGAAGTATTGAAGTCTCCTGGTGTGAATGTATTGGTGTCTGTTTGACCTTTTACATCCAGTAGTTTCTGTTTTATGTAATTGGGTGCACCTACCTTGAGGGCATATATGTTTATAATTGTGAGCTCTTTCTGTTGGATTTTTTTTTCCCGGTATAAAGTGTCCATCTTGGTCTCTTCTGATCTGTTTTGGTTTGAAGTCTGCAGGGTCTGAGAATAGAATAGCTTCTGCTTGTTTCTGGCTCCAGGGGCATGTAGTGTTCCCCATTCTTTTACCTCAGTCTGTTTGCTGCTTTGTGCATGAAGTATGTCTCTTGCAGACAACAAATAGTTCAGTTTTGTTTTTGATCCAATCTGTTTCTGATTGGTGAATTAAGACCATTACCATTGAGAGTAAATGTTCTAAGACTTTTTTTTTTTAATTGAATCCTGTAACTTTCTTGTGTTTCTGGGTTTGTTTGTATTTAGTTTTTGTTGTTGTTGTTACACTTTCCCTTTGAATGTTTTCTTTCCTCTGAGTTCTTCAGCACAGCTCTTCTCTCTGTCTCTGTTTCCTTCAGGTATTTTCTGTAATGCTGGGCCAGTGGTCACAAATTTCTTTAGAATTTCTTTGTCGTGAAAATTTTTTACTTCTCTAATTTTCAGGGATAATTTTGTTGGATACAACAATGTAAGTTGAAACTTGCTTTCTTTTAAAGCTTGGACGAAAGGACAAGGCCCTGGGTTCAATTCCCTAGCACCACATAAACCAGGAATGGTGGCACACACTTATAATCCAAGTACTCAGCAGGCTGAGACAGGAGAATTGCTGTGAGTTTGAGGTCAGCCTGGGCTACATAGTGAGTTCCAGAGCAGAGACTAGCCTGGACTAGAGTGAAACCCAGGCAAATTAAGAGACAAGCAAACTTGAAAGATTTCGTTCCAGGCTCTCCTGGCCGTTAAAGTTTGTGTTGAGAAATCTGCAGTTATTCAGACATGCTTGCACTGGTCAAATGACTTTATTTTACTGTTTTTCATGTTCTCTGTGTTGAGTATCTGAGGTTTGATTGTGATGTTTGATGTTTCTGTTCTTTTTTGGTCAAGGTTATTTGGTGTTCTATGAGCTCCTTGCACCTGAATGCTTATTTCTTTTTCCTAGATTTGGGGAAATTTCTGGCACGATGTCAGTGAATAAATTCTTTATACCATTAGCTCTGTGGTGTACCTAGGCGCCCTGCTCAGTTCTTTCTGTAGAGTCACCCCTGAATAGTTGATCCATCTTGTCCTCAAAGTCTGAAATTCTGTCCTCAGAAAGTTCAAACCAGCTTCCCAGGATTCAAATGAATTTTTATATTCTGAATTTCAGCTAGATATCTTTTCACACTTTCCATTTCTCTACCAAAATATTCTTTCATATTTTGCATTTTCTTGTTTATCTTAGCTTTTGTGTCTTTATAATCTCAGTAAACTTTTTATCCATTAAGACCCTTATTTGTTTAGTAAATTGCTCTTGAAGCTCACTAATGATTTTTAAATTTTTTATTTAATTTGAATATAAATTTGCTACAGATTCATTAACATTTTAATTACAATTTTGGGAATTTGTCCTGTATATATCATTGTGAGCACTCTTCCACCTCCCTTACGCATTCCCTCCCTTTCTGCCACTCCTCACACCATCTTCCCTGTTCAAGCAACCCATCTCCCCTCTCCCTGCCTCTCTTTTGTTTAAGACCTTTTTATAGATGTATTTATGACAATCTCAGACAAGAGACCCTTGTGACACCTAATCTTTAAATCTGGTCCATTTCACTGAGCATTATTGACTCAAGGTGACCCCATTTTCTTGGAAATACTCCCTATCTCTTTCTTTATGACTGCATAATACTCCCCTGTATATATGCCACAATTTCTGTATCCAGTCCTCTGCTGATGGTGTGTAGGTTGTTTCTAGCATTTAGCTATTGTGAACTGTGCTTCTAAAAATGTGAACAGGCAAGTATCTCTCTAGTATGATGACTTTTCTTTGGGAAAAAGCCTAGGAGAGCTGTAGCTGGGTCAAATGAAATTTCAATTCTCAGCTTTCCAAGGACTCCAAACTGCTTTCCATAGTGGTTGAACCAGTTTATAATCCCACCAGGAGTGTAGAAATGTTCTCTTCTCCCATAATCTCACTAACATTTGTTGCTTTTTGAGTCCTTTCTGCATCCATTCTCTCTGAAGTAAGACAAAAATCTCAGTATTGGTGTGGTTACATTTCTTTTATGGCCAAAGATATTGAGCACTTCTTCATGTGCTGTTGGCCTTTTATACTTCTAAGGGTTTTTTTGTTTTGTTTTTTCAGTTGCCCATTTTTAATAGGGTCATTTCTTTGGGGTAATTTTTTTTTTAGTTCTTTGTATATTCTATTTATTAATACTCTGAGCCATAGTTGGCAAATTTCTCTCCCATTCTGTGGGCTATCTCTTCAACATGATGTTTTTGCTATGCAAAAGCTTTTCCTTTATAGTTGTTGTGTTTTGTTTGTTTGTTTGTTTTGACACAGGGTCTTGCTCTGTATTCCCACTGGTTCTGAACTCACTGTGTAGCCCAGGCTGGCCTTGAACACAAGCCTATCCTCCTGCCTCAGCTTTCTGAGTGCTGGGATTACAGGTGTGTGCCAGCATGCCTGGCTTATGTGGTGGTGCTGGGGAATCCAATCCAGGGCATGGGGCTTTTTGTTTTGACGTGCTCCTGTTTGTTGATTGTTGCTGCTATTCATGCAGTTGGCATTCTGCTGTTGGCATCCTTTCCTATCCCTATGCCTTCTAGTGTTTTACCTATTTTGACTTCCAGTAGGTTCAGAGTTTCTGTTTTGATATCTTTGCTAATCACTTCTTGCATTTAAGTAAGTCTTGTTTGAACCGATTGACTGGCCCACTTGATTTTTGACTTCCTCTAAGTTCCACTATTGTGGGGCCTGTGCCATCAGCTTCTGGGGAGTCAGGCATCTCTGTGTATGTCCTATTGCCTTGTCACCCCACGATTCTATTGCTGTGAGGGACTTCCCTTTGATGGCATAGTGGAGACGTTTCTCTAAATATGTGTGTCATATGTGTGTTGGAGGAGCTGAAAGCCCCGAGTTCTGGGCGGGGAGTAGGCAGGCAGGGGATCTAACAGCTCCATGGCCTCCAAGGTGTTCTGTTCACTCCTAGACCACCCAGCAAAGCTCTCCCATCCGTCCTGGCTTTCCTCCCCTGAATGCGGTCTCTGTGCCATCTCTACCCTGCTCTCACTAGAGCCTAAACTGCTCAGGAGATCGGCGGTCTTTTTCCCTCTCTCTGCAGGTATCTCTTGTGCTATTTTCTTCCTGGGCACTGATTAACGGTGTTCCCCAAATCCCTGATGTGTGATTATCTGTGGCTTTCTCTACCCAGGGTGTTTGGACTTGGGTTCTTTTCAAAATGGCTCCTGCCTATGTCACAGCTGCCAAGAGCTACTTTTCCGGAGCAGTTTGGCTGTGTTGCTGGGGGACCTTTTCCAGGGGGAGCTCACAGTGCATTTTCGGTTTGTGCTACCTGCGCACTCATTTCTAGAGGCTGGGGCTGCTGGCTGCTAATTCCTGTAGCTCCTGGCTCTGGGATTACCTGGGTCTGCAGCTGCCGGCTGCTCACTGCCGCTCTCAGCCCTTCCCAGGTGTCCTGGGGTGGCATCCTAGGCTGATGGGTTCTTCAGCTTTTGAGGTATCATCAGGGTTTCCAACCTTCCTGTGCTCCCCTTTCCATGGCTGGTGCTCTCCTCCCTGTCTAAGTTGAGTAAGGAATATTTTGCTGTATCTAAAACGTTTGGACAGGCCCATGAAAAGCCACTGAGTGGGACTCCTGCTTGGTTGCTGGGTGCATCTCTTCAGTGACAACTCAACATGGAGTCATTCATCCAACTCTACTTCTGAGTGTCACCAGGAGGGCAGAGGAAGAGACTGATCATTATGAGAACTATTTGAGAAAGTTTGGTCATTCAAGATTGTACCACAAAATGTCATGAGGTTTATAGCAGGCATGTCCCCGTTGCCATCAGTAACACTACCCCATTGCTAGCAGGGCCCCCTGAGCAGAACACGTGATTTCACTTTTACTTCTTAAAGGTCCTTGTGGTTTGGTATCTTGTGGTCCTCAGCAACATTGCAGACTCAGGCCTGGTCCTGCTGAGAAAACAATTTCTTTCCACTTTATGAACCTAAAATACTGTACAGGAGTCAACATTTCTCCTGCAAATGTCATATTGAGGCCCCACTTGTTACGAAACCAGCGATGTTCCTGCTCCTGAGCACCGAGCCACACCCTCTGCCCCAGGTAGTGAGGGACTCCGGATTTGCACACTCCTGGCCACGCGACTCCGACCTGTCCTGACATTTCCTTTTCAATATGCTTTAAAAACTAGATAAACTCAAGTTCCTGGCTTTAATGATCTACTTAGAAAAATTCAAACTCCCCATCTGAGCTTCGAAGGTTTCTTTTAGATGTTGGGAACCCAAGGTTCTACCAGGAGCCTGGGGCTCCACACACAGCTCTGGGTGTGTCTGCGCCGTGTGTCACACATGTGATCAGTTGCTAATGCTACATAAGCACTCCGCGCCTCTGAGGTGGGGGCTGTGTTTCATCTGTGGTAACTGAGGCATGGGTCAAGTTTGTGTGTTAAGTGAGGCTCACGTAATAGAAATGTAGAACACAGATGTCTTTTAAATGATCATATATTTTACTCTTTGTCTTTGGCTGAATAGAATTCTGGTTTTCTGTTCAGGAGAAGTGGTGGGTTTCAGAAGCAAGTCCATGTGAGGAACAAAGCCGCTCATGGCTACAGCAGACATCATAAGGGAGCAGAGTTTCTGCAAAGCATGAGGCCCTAGGTAGGGGGTGGTGAGCTCCTGTCCACATGAGGAATC
Organism: Ctenodactylus gundi; assembly: GCA_004027205.1. Classification (NCBI taxonomy): domain Eukaryota; kingdom Metazoa; phylum Chordata; class Mammalia; order Rodentia; family Ctenodactylidae; genus Ctenodactylus; species Ctenodactylus gundi. The sequence continues at coordinate 116,247 of PVKB01000692.1, forward strand.
TGAGCCTTTCCCAAGTCGGTGTGTTGGTACTATTACAGTGGCCCCATCTCACGCGATCCCACCGAAATGATCCCACACTAGCCTTTGCGTCTTGTCTGCTCGCCCAGATGCTCTTGTGGAAACTGGTCTGGATCCTAGAAGGGCACATTCTGGAACTTTTGGGAGTGTCTGAAGGGTTAAAAAGGGACACCTGGCCCCAGCCACCAGAGGGGCCTAAAGCCATTCCAAGGTACCCATTTCCAGCTCAGTCAGGGCTCGGGACAGCTGCCCATACAGCTCTGTGCATGCAAGAGCCGTGGAAGGAGGCCTGCATGTTTCCCAGGAAGGCGCTAGAATCACGAGGCCAGAGCGTGGGAGAGTAGTAGGTCCTCGAGGTACAAGGCTGAGGGGGTAGGACACCTTGCCCCTCGGGCTTAGGGTTAGCTTGAAAGGATGGGAGAAAGTGTGAATGCTATTAGGAGTTTAAAACAATGTTTTCTGAACCTCTTAGGTGCTTTAGCTAGGAGAGGAACAAAGGTGTTTTGAGGAGGGAGCCTGCTGAAAAGTTCTTGTACTTGGAATATCTAATTCTGATATATATATTTAAGGCACGGTCTTGCTCTGTAGTCCAGGACGATCCTGAACTCGGTGTGCAGCCCAGGCTGGCCTCAAACTCACAGCAATCCTCCCCAGTACTGGATATAGGTGTATATCACCATACATGGCTTCTGTGGTGCTGGGAAATTGAACCCAGAGCTTTGCACTTACAAGGCAAATGCTTTAACTGCTGAGCTGTTCCTCCAGCCCTGGAATATATAATTCTATTTGTAGGTCTGATGGTAATAGGTGCCTCCCCCACCCCACCCCCTGGGAAATTTGCAAGATGCTCAAACAAAAAGGGCTGCTTTTGCTTTCCAAGCAACGGCCTCAGCCCAGTTGGCTACAAATGCCCTGAGGCCCTGTGGCAGTTGGTCTAAGGTAAGCATGATATATCCAGATTTCCTGGATGCTGCCTCAAAAGAGGTACAGAGACCAATCACAGCAGAGCTGTGATGGGGACAATCGGGAAAAGGCAGCTTGATTCCTAGCCTGGCACCTTGGGCGAATGGCTCCTGACCCCACACTGTATGTCAGATGGGTCTGTCCCTCCCACCCCAGCCGAGGTGAGGAGTGCACACGTAGTGTTTGTTGCTGTGCGAACAGACTGCTCCAACCCCACCGCCCCCCAAGAAGCAAAGGCACACCCAAGGAGCTGTTGTTGCTTCCAAATATTTTATTGCTAAACTATCATAGTACAAGCCGTATAAAAATACTTTACATATAGCAAAAATAGACTACATTAAACAGGAGATTAAAAATATTTTGCATAGGAATGTGATGCATTCAAACCCCTTAGCAGTCAGGATTTTCCAAACCTAAGCCTTCCAGCGCCGCCTGGCTAGAGCAGCTCGTATCTGGTGGAGACTCACTCAGGGCGCAACATTTCCTGCCCTCTGAGGGCTGCAGAGGCATCACGGGTGAGGGAGGTTCTCTGACACAGCAAGGGTCACCGCCACATCTACAGGCCCGTCAGAATGCGGGGGGGCACCTGCTGTCTTGGAAGCGGCATGATCTGTACCTCTCCAAACCCTGACCTGGCAGGATGTGTAGTCCAGCCCGCCCACCACTATATGGGGACAGGGCTCACCCTTTTCCTTCCAGCTGCCAGGACTCCCACATTTTTCAGAGGGCCTTGTGCAGCAAGGCACCTCTGCCACCCATTGCCAGGGTTTGTCTTTAGAAAACCAAATTAAAACAACAACAGCGGCTTTGACTCAAGGCACCAAGAATGTGAAGGAAGCTGTGATGATTGATCCTGGCTGTCTGATAGCTGCTCTTCTGAAGCACTTTGTTGGAAAGCAAGAAAACACTTTTAGTTCCATAAGATTTAATGCCCCAAGCTTGGGAGATCCAGGGTAACATGTGCTGCGTCCCTGAAGGGCTGTCCTCCAGAAGTAAGTTTGGGAGTGGTCACCCCAGCTTGCCAAAAAAAAAAAAAACCTTGGAAAGGTGAACAAAATTGTTAAGTGGACCCCTAGCAGTCTTTCAGTTCTGAACAACAGAAAGCATATGGAAAGAAAAAAAAATTTTTTTTTGATGTGAAGATAAGTTCAGTCTCCCTTTAGAATGACCATCAGAACATATCAGCTTCCAATCTGCCTATGCGTCACAGCTCCAGCTCCAGCCCTCGCTGAGGCTGGCTTGAGACAGATGTTTTGGTTACTGGGTGTAAGCCAGAAATACAAGCGTAGTGTCTCCAGGCTCTTCAAGGTCTCCAGTCCACGCACCCTGGCTGCGTCGATGCTGGAGACGGTGGCCAACCTCTTGGTACTGTGCACAGGATCATCTGCCAGGACCTGGTCCTGGCCAGCTCTGCAGTATCAGTCTGCATCTGGGGTCCTGGGAGCGAGAACTCTCAATTCCCAAGTACAACAGGCAGGTTCTGTTGATTTAAATCAAAATCACCTACAGGACTGCTTATTTATAACACAGTTCTACTCAGTGACAAAACTCAGACCCAGGGATGAAAAAGCGTAATTTTCCAGTAAGGAAAAAAAAAAAAAAAAAACCTCCTCTTCCATAAAACCATCCCTTTCCTGCCCTGAGGTGCTTACTGCTGCTAGCTAGGCACGCCTCCAGGCTTACAGCACAGTTGCTTTCCTTTTGCTGGGATGGGGGTAAGGGTGCTTCCTGGAAGGATTAACAAATTTTTTCAAGGATACATCATTTCTCTTAAGGGAAAAAGAAATGAACATACATGTAGAAAGAAATGCTTAAAAAGGTTTCTGACCATTCATAAATATTTTTCTAACTTTCCAACAGGGCTGCCATCTTTTGAGGGCAATCAAAAAGCATAAAAATACAGATAAGAAAATAAATTTAATTACATACTAATTAATTTGGATTGCCATATATATTATCAAGCAGCAGTTATTTTTATACAATACAGGAAGACTTGCAGACTTTGGAAATATATTACATTCAGCAACACCACCCGACCCGCCAGAGTGCTACACGCATACACAGCTGTGGACACAGCAAATACTGACCTTGACCTGACTGAGATCCCACAGACACATGTGGGTGACACACCCATCGTGTTCATCCAGACACCTTTCCAGTCTCTTCGAGGATGTGCCTGCCTCTTCCCATACACAAGCAAACTTCCTCCTGGCCTTTGCAACTGATGCGACATTCTTGGTAGCCGTCTGTCTAGTCCTGATACCTTTCTCTTGCCCGTTTCTGTCTCAAAAAAAGATGCGATTTCTTTCCTTTGATATTTGGTATAGTTGTTTATAAAAATGCTTCCTAGACTACCCAGCTAAGAGCCTTAGAAAGAGAGAGGACTTTGTGCATTATACACACAAACGTGTACACACGCTATAGGTACAGGAGTTGTAGCTACCAGGAAGCCCTTTGTGCTAACCTAGTTAGGAGATTGACGGAAAATACATTAGTCTTTTACCTCGTGGACAATGAAGCTGAGCCACTTTGCTACAATAGCAGGAAGGCACTTGGGTAAAACATTCAGAAAACTGAGGAAAGGCCCAATTCCCTCATGTGCAAAAAATGGCTCTTGGCCAGGTCAAGCGAACACGAGTCACCAAGCCCTCGTGACGCTTTCCTGCTGGAGAGAGGGCTTTAGGAGGCAGAGCTGTGGGTAGAAGGGGCTTTCTTTGTCAATGAGCAAGCATCGGAGTTGCGGGGCTCCATGGTGGTGCTTGGCTCCCTACTGGCACTCTGTCTGCATAAGAGTATTTGCTCAGCTCTGCCTGGGGCTGGGGGGAAAGGACCCTTGTCATTAGCAGAAATGACTGCCAGAATGGAGCAAAGGGCAAGTGCCACAGGGTGCAGAGGCTGGAACTGGGGCATCTGGCCTTCTGTCAGAGGTACCAAACACACCTGGCCTAGCTCTCACCAAGGATTACCTTTGGGTGACCTTGGCCAGAAAGCCAGGGTCTTGTAAAGTCTGCTGTGGGCACCGAGTGCCCATGACTTTCTGCCTAGCAGGCTAGACTGTGACACTGCTCCACGGACCTTCTTTTGAAGAGCCCCGCAGCACTGTCCACCTTACATGACCAGAGAGCTAGAGATGGCGGGAACTGAAGGCCAGCTTGTCCCGGCTCTCGGCGCTAAGTGCTAACGAGCACATCTGTGCAATTACAAACTTACCCGCCATGCACATGAAGGGCAACTGGAGAGTTCTGAGCAGGGCAGGGGAGAGAACCCTGGGAGAGAGCTACAGAGACCACAGCTGAGCACAGGTCATGCGAGCAGCTCTGCTCCCATTGGGACATGTCTGTGGATACAAGGCCAGGACACCAGGGGTCGGGAGGGCTTGAAATAGGTTCAAGTAAAAAATAACCACTGAACCTGGGGCCCATCCTGTGCTTCCCTGTTTCACTTTGTGTTTAGGGCTGTTCAGCTCTTGTGGTCTCTCTCGGTAGAAATCCACATACAGAAGCACTTGGGTGGTTTTAACTAATGTCCCTGCACATGTTCTTTTTGTCTGTAGTGGCCTATTGCTGTGGGAAAGTGCTCTTGATGCAGGGAAGGCAGGAGGAGCCTGGAAGCAGGTGGCGTGGGGCTGCAGCCAACTCCCCATCCTGGACACACCACGTGGGCGCTGGCTGCAGGCAGCAGGAGGCTTAGCCTCCAGCTTCTGTGTCCACGTTCTTTGTAGCAGAGAAACAAACACGTACATATAACTTAACGCTGAGAATTCTTAACAGGTGATCTTGTCTGGGCAAGGCAGTTTTGTTTTAGAAGTAGCTATTTCAAAAATAAAGCTTTTGCTGTGGCCTGGGATCAGGCAAGTTCTAAGGCTGATGTTCCATTGTCTGACTCTCCAGCGAAGCTCCGGGGTCCTTCAGCCTGGAAGCTGGACACTTGAGCCACATTCCTTTGTTGACTCTGATAAAACTCCTCTTTGAAAAGGAGCAGGAGCCACTTCTATGACTGGAAAAACAAACAGTCACTGTGCCTGTTTCTCTGTCCATCCCCACCCCAAGCTGCGGTCTGGTCTCAGGGTCTTTGGTGAGTTCAGCAACCTGTTGCACTCCAATGTGGCTGTAATCAGTAGGCACTTGCTGGGTGTGTGGATCACCAGGAAGACCAACCAGGGTGTTCTCTGGGATGTTTGACAGGAAGAAGCATCTGGTGCTTACAGAGAGAGGCGGCGAGCTCCTCCGCCACCGAGGGTTCGAGTGTTCGGAGCCCAGGCCCTGTTCTGCTGAGGCCTCTGGCTGAGAGATGAATCAAGGGAGACACAAGGTGAGGTCGCGGGGAGGCTCCCGGGGGCCGCCCCAGGAGGTGGCTGCTGGGGTGGCCGCTTCTACGTCTGATTTCTGGCGGGAGGTCCTGAAAATTCCTTCCTGATAATTTCATTAACTAAAAAGGAGAGAGAGAAGAGTGGTGAGTGAGAGGGCACCAGACCCGTGTGTCAGATTCACTCGTCCCTGGGACGATGCACTTGGCAATTTTTAACATAAATGCCCTCCCACAGTGTGGGTATGTGTGGGGCAGTGGTCTGGGCCAGGATATTTTATGCCATAGATCTGAGCAAAAATTGTTCAAATAGTAGCTTATCTTTCTTCAGATCTTCGAGGCAGAGCCAGATTTGGGCCACTGGGCAGGTTTTAAGTAACTCACCTGCTGTCTTTCAGTTAATGCGTTTCAGGCTTCTATCACCTACTTCCCGTGATCATCTCTAGGAAATACCTGTTACATGATCACACCAAATGAAAGAACAAGTGGACAGCCCACACACACCTATCAAGCTTACTTCTCTTTTATTCAGCACAACTGAATTTTCCCCAATTGGTGAAAGGTCATGCTGTGACCCTGTGTCCTCTGGGGGGAAGCCGAGTCACTTCCCCTACACAGGTCTGTGGAGTTCTAATGGGCAGCAGAGATGGGCCACCTCCTCTGGGCCCCTAAGCTGAGGTCCCAGGACATAGGTTCTTTCCACAAGCTCCAACACCTCAGGAACTAATCTATTCTTAAGCCCCAAAGGTAGAGGTCCATGTGTCCCCTGAGGCAGCAGTGTGTCTCTGGTGGGACTTTGCTGACTTGTCCCATGGAGGAACAGAAGAGACTTTTCCTCAAAGGCAGGACCGTGTCTCCATCCCTCGTCTCACAGTGGCTTCTTCCTACCTCCACCTCAGACTCTCCTGAGCCTTTTCCTGGTGCTTAGGGACCCTACACTGGCAGTGAGGGCTGGACGCGGACAGCGCTAAGCAGGGGCCTCTACATCCTCCTGCGTGGGCAGACGTGTACCCCACTCCTCCCAGTGGCAACGGGCAGGAAGATACACAGCTGGACAGGCTGGGTTAGCTCAGCTGTCCCTTCCTGGCACGGCTTCACCTCTCTGTGTCTCAGTTTTCTTATGTGTGAAGTGGGAATAGCAGGAGTGCATTCCTCTTCGGGCAGAGCCGAAAGGAACACAACAGCGGCTAGCCTGGGCACAGTGCTGTCTGCTGTGACATGCCATCCTGAGATGAGCTGCACACCTTGTGTTGAGGGTATTGGTGCCAGAAGCTGAGCTATGGCAAAATCTCTCAGCACGGGAGCACAATCCCACAGCAGCTGTGTCCTTGTTTGTGAACCTTGCCTCAGTGACATGTTATGTGCCTCCATTTCCCTGTCTAAATAGTATCTACAAATATTAGCTACTGCCTGGGCTGCTGAGGTACTCAGAAGAGTAACACAAGGACAGAAATGATCAGAAGGACCCGAGAACAGCAGGTGTGAAGAGCAGAGGTGTGTACCAGAACACAGCACCTGTAGCCTCACAGGTAAGACTACAAGCATTACAATGCCAGATGGCTCCACAGTGAGGAAGTGGGTCCTCAGACCCAGGTAGCCAGCAGTGCCAGCCGGGCACTGGGCTCCTAAGCAAGAGCCTCAATGAATCCTGCCTGTGCTCTGCCTGGCCCGATAAGCTCCTGGCACACTGTAGATGTAGTGAAAGCTGAATGCCAGGGGAGGAGGGTGAGCAGTTTCACGCAAAGCTTTTCAAAGCCCGGATTCTGAGGGCCTTCCTGTTTTCTCAACCTCGGAAACCAGAGGAGTCGATCCTTAATGAAAACTTTCCACAGCCTCAGCTTGCTAAAAATAGCCAGTAGGCAGAGCTGTAGGCACCATGGTCCTCGCCCCAGGGTCATTTCCCTTCTCAGAGCATCAAGCCAGGTTCAAGGCTAGAGTTTGGGTGGCCTCTGTGGTTCCCTTTGTGGGACACCAATCCTGGTGGCTGAGAGCTACCTTCAGGTAGATACCAGGAGCCATGTCTGGGAAATTTGCAGATGCTCTGTATTTAGACCTTTCAGCTGCTTGGTGATGCAAAGGTGACTCTGACTCCACTGTCACCTCTTCAAGCAGGAGCCTTTTTTCTGAAACCTCCACTTGCTCCCCTGGCTACAGACGAGAAAGTTCTAGTACTGCTGGGTGGCAGCAACTAGGGGGAACTGTGTGGGGCTGAAAACTGGTGTCCTTAGGAAAGCCAAACCGTGTCAGCCAGGTTTGATCTCCATCCTGTAGGGAGTCCCAGGGCCTGAGGGGACAACTCACTGCCCCTTGAGCCAATCCCTCGAAGGTCCACCATGCCTCTTCACAGCCCACTTCGCTCACCCTCCTCTCTGTCTCATGCTGTGGTCACACTCTCTCCTATCCAGAATCCCTGTGCCCCAGATCCCGCCTCAGGACCCCAGCATCTGTCCCTCTGTCTGCCGCACTCTACCTGCTTTCCTGAGTCAGTCAGGGCTCGGACAGTCAGCATGCCCCAGCCCTTGTGCGCTGCCCCCCGCTCTGTGCAGTGGGAGGTGGGCCTGCCCTGCGGTACTCTGGGCCCGGGGATATTAGAAATAGTGACAGTGATGGGGCACACTGCTTAGAAAGGGCTGAAGACACTTCCGGGCCCACGGTCAGAGCTGAGTGTTTTTTGTCCCTTTGCTCCTGCTTCTTCCCAAACCAGGCCATGTGCTGGCTTCCCCACAGCCCAACTGCAACTTCCCTTCCTGCCTTTGTCCCAGATCCACCTTTCCCAGGGAGTCTCGCCCCGTTCCTGCCCTCCCTCTGTCCAGAAGCCAGCGCTGACTTCTCTGGTACCCCACTGTGCGACTGCGCACTCCCTAGCGCACGCTCTCAGCGTACTACAAGGATGCTCTGCCATCAGCCTAGAGGGCTAGAGTCCCTCTGTCACTCAGGTGACAAATGGGCGGCCACTCTGTTTCTTGCGAGAGGCTTTCTCCCTATAGAAGAGCATGTACCAGGGACCTTCACTATGTGTTAGGCCCACTATTTATTCTCACACCGACCCTCGTACTATAGTTATGGAGATAAGTGGCGACTGCCACAGAAGGCACGGAGGGACTGGCACCTGAGCCCAAGCCTGATGTATGACCTGAACATCCTATGCTACACATACTGGTCCGACTTGGGGGGTAAAGTCCTATGTTCAGCTCTTGGGGCCCCAGATCCTCCACGTGTTTTACGTGAAGTTGGGGAAAGGTAGGGAGCCTCTGGGGGCTGGCACCCTGCTGGAGATGGCCCCACTTTCTCAGAACAGAAGTGAGGCCAGTCGTGGCCAGTGTGCCAGACCCTCTGACCTTTATCCTTGGAGAGATGCTGTCATGACAAGTCTAATGACAAATGTGTCTCACAATAACTCCTGAGCCTAACTCTCAAGGCTGCAACTCAAAGATATTTACATTCTTATATAAGACTCCAAAAATGATGTCATATACCCAACCTCTAGAGCAAATTTATACAGAAAGGTATTATACAACTCAATAAGAATATAAACAATAAAATGAAAAAGGCAGCAGACATAACACGGAGAGGCTGTACCAGGGCCCAGCAGGTTCCTTTTCTAAAGATAAGTGATATTTTAAGCACTGTGACCTCTTTCTCAATTATTCTGCTCTGCCATCGTAACAGAAAAGCAGCCAAAAGCAATAGTTAAGCAAGCTGGTCCCAATGTACTCCAAAAAAACTTCATTTGCCAGAAGAGGCTGGGGGCCAGATTTGGCCCAAGACTGCCAACCCCGAGCCTGTACCAACAGCCAGGAAAGCATGGCATCAGTCTGCCTACTTTTAGAAGGTGCCACTCTGGGGAGCCGATGCCTCAGCGAGTACTGTCCACTGAACGACTATGGATTGATGTAGCAGTAAGGACGGGAACTGATTTCTGCTAGTATCCCACTCTGCCCTGGGAATTTTTCTGATTGGCCTAAAGGCTCAGACTGACTTCCTTTAGTACCACCCTGCACTCTCGGCCTGCATCTAGAAACCACCAACGTAGGTGCACACGTAAGGTCCTCTCCACTGAACTGTTGACCTCCAAACTTCATCCCCTGAGAAAAAACACTGGGAAGGAGTGGAAAGGCCTGGGTCCCTTCTCTCCCAGACCACCTATGTGGTCCTACAGGCTCGTTAGACTCTGAGTTAGGACCCAGCCATGAAGGTCAAGGCTGAAAGACCCTCCCCCAGCTGCCTCCAGCAGGGAGGCTGAATTCACGACCAAATCAAAGAATCTTCAACCCCGGAGGACACCCAGGGCCACAGGAAGTAGCCTCCAGCATCTGTCTCAGGTGTTCTGGAAGAATCTTCTCTGAAGATGAAGAGTGAACTCTAGACTTAATCTGTGCTCTGAGAAAAGGGCCAGCCTGCTTCCCCATGAAGACTTAGAATCTTGCTCTCAACTCTAAAACGCCAATATCTGAGGAGATGACCCTCTGGGGCTTTGGCATTTGGGAACACTGGAGGAGAGCTTTCTAGATGCATCCAGCCAGGCCTGGTCATAAAAGAACCCCTCCTCTCTCACCCTGTGACAGGCCTGTGGCCCAAGGTATTGGGTTCTTTAGAATCTGAGGCTAGGGCAGGCTACAGGCCCATGCCAGCCTGCCCAGGTTCCCAAGGCTGTCATGCCCTCAGCACTGACATTCTACATACGTTTTCATCATCCTGACTCCCAGATCTGAAGCTCTCAGGAGGAAGAGTGGCCCACGGTAGGTGTCTGTTGCCTGCGCATCGTCCCTGCTGCAGAATGTGCTGGAGCACCCGCCCTCCCCACCTCAAGAGTTCATCCTACTAGGATGTCACAATAGGCCCACTGGCAGATAGAGCTGGTCCTGACAGCTCAACGCTGTGTGCACTGGTGCCATCTATGTGTGCTGCCCACCACTTTTGCACCTGGTCTCTGAGGTAAAGAAACCATGATCCACAAGATAGGAAGAACTGACTCAAGTTTGCTGCAGTTAGAATGTCAAGGGGACTAAAGAACAGGTAAAGTAACTTCCTCCCTTCCCACTGGGACTTCAACCACCTTCTATCTTTGCCACCTGACTCATCTGTTCTGCAGGAAGTATGAGAACCATGGCTCTAGTGTCAGGTCCAAGACAGCAAAATAACACCATTAAATGCACATGACAAGAGACTGGACCAAAGACACTTCCTGAGGCCCTCCTGGGGCTCTTGCCCGCCCTGCCATTCCCTTGCCTCCACTGCAGATGCGACCCCCGACCCCAACCTGTAGGAATACTTTAAGGCCCTGGACATAGTACTGTCCTGCACGATGGAGGGATGCCCTAGAAGAGCATGCTGGTCCCCAGGGCTTCGCCCCTTTTCCTCCCCACCCGGGCCACACAGACCAAGAAGGGTCAGGGCCCAGCCCCTGGTGGCTCGAGGGACGGCTCAAGTTTGCTTATATTTCAAAAACCCTTAAGTTCAGGAAACACACAGCTGGAAAACAAAAAGAGAAGCAGAAGATATCAATTACCTTTCACTTTGATTGCTTGGATCAAAGATCACAGTCATTCTGTTTCATAATATGTTTTGTATCCAGCTAAGGTGTGTGTCTATCAGCTCTGAAAAAGATTTGCAAAACCATTTTTGAGAAGAAAAAAACACCTTTGATCCCCTATCATGCTTCCAACTCGATGCATGCCAACAGCACCCGCTCAGTGGGTCTCTACTTTGAGCCACTCAACCCAGGAGAGAACGTAATTTCCACCCCAATTTTCTATCATCTGGGCACTTGTGCTAGAATTAATGAACCTACCAGTTGTCAGCACTGGGGGGAGGTGGGAGAACCTTAGAGATCAGGGGGCATCAGGGAGGTGACAGGGCTGTGCCTATCTTTTTAAAGCCCTACCAAAGGTCTCAAACATGGAGTTTTATATAAAAAGAAATGCAGCCTTCCAGGAGGGGCCTACTCAAATAAGATCTCTCTTAGCCTTTCTCCACACACAGGTGCTGGCCTCCGTTTTCCCACTAGTAAGCACACCTCGGTGACCATGGAAATTCCTAAGATGGTACATTTTCTTCCTGTCTTGATGACAAGAAAGTTACTTCTTACAGCCTCTGCCCAGTTAGGGCGATGGAGGCACCTGAAACGAGTAAGCCTCGAGCTGCCACCTTGTCAGCCCTCCTTCCAAAGGACAGTGAAGCAAAAGCTCCCAGTGTCTGTATCAGACAAATCCTCTGCATTCCCTTTCCCAGAGCCAGGAGGGCCCTAAAGAGAAAGAGTGCTCTGGGTTTAGATGTCAAGATGTGTTTAGCAGTCCTACAGGGACAAGCTCAAATTTCACCAGGATGGCGGTGGCTGGGGCTGGTTTCAGGCGGCTGTAGCCCTAGGCCCAGAACTTGGCCGTCTCTGCCTCTCCTGTGGAGCTGCTATAAACATGGCAGGAGCTATGCACTTCAGACTCTCCCCTGAAATACAACGTCACTCTCCACAGAGTTCCAGGTGCATGGGATTTTGTCCAGGGATTGTTGACAGCACTGTCCGCACCATCCCTTTTTCCACTACAGATTGGCTCTCTCTAAATCCAGGCACAGAAGGCTAATTCCTTCAAGGCTTAAAATGCTCCCCCTCTCTTGACACTGACCATGTTAGTAGCCTAGACCCGAACCCCTAAACTCCGGACTTACAAGACAGCACACCCACTGGGCACTGCAAACTGAACGTAGCCCCCACTACGACTCCCGACTGTTCCCCTGATGGGGAAACACACCTTCCTGGCACCCTGGTACGTCGGATCACCTCGGTGTGTGTAGACTGACTCCCGTCCCCATACAGAGGCTTCCAGATCTGCCCACAAATCCCCACAGATTGAGGCCATCCACTGCACCCACGCCAGCCCTTGCTGCTGAGTTGCTGCCCAGTAGCAGGGGCTGTCGATGCTGTTGGAAAGTACATGTCCCCACTCCCCCTGCCTGCTCAGTTGTTACTCTTGGGCATTATTTTCCTAAGTGCATCAGTGCCCACAGAGTTGCCCCTCACCCACAGCCCCATGTCTGAGTGGGCTCCGTAACAAAGAGCAGAGGCTGCACACAGGTTTGAGGTCACACATGGGGTAGAACAGTTTGAATGGGCGGGGGGGGGGAGGGGCAGGGACTGGCCCCATTTGGTCAGAGCAAGGTTTCTCCCTGCTGCCTAAATCATGTGGCAAATGGGACAGTCCCCAAGCAGGCGAGCCCCACACAGCCCTCCTCAGAGGCATAGCATCGTACTGAGGGTTGTCGGCCACTTCCTGTGCAGTGGGGACTTTACCTCGAGTCTGCTGTGCCCTGAGAGGACAAAGGTGTGGCGACTGGAGGAGGGGCCTGTGGGTGGTCAGCTGAGGCCTGCGGTCTGACACAGAAGCTGCCCACATGGCCTGACTGCAGCCGTTCTGCTGGGCAGGTCAAGTTACTGAGGAAGTGAGGGGACCTTGTCAGGAGCAGTCGTTCCCCCAATCCCAGCATTACAACTAGCAGGTCGAAGCTGTGGCTTCCTAAATATGAAAGATCCTCAGGATCCCTGAGGACTCCCATGAAAACAGAGGTTAACATCAGAAGCTTCTGGAACAAGAGCACTCTAGGAATAGCTGTGAATAAGCCTCAGGGCCTCTTACCTGAGCCTCAGTCTTCCTGGCTACAGAATGGGGATCAGAACACCCTGGTAGGAGATGTACAGGCAGCTCCCGGGCCAAAATGACCTCATGATAGGGTCCTTTGACACAGAGAGGAGGGGCAGGGAAAGGAAAGAAAAGCAAAAGCAATCTAAACTAGGAACACGTGGTCACATAGGAAGTAAGGGTCCCCATCCACAAGAGTGATGGGCTCAATTGTTGATAACATGGAGACAGACGGCACCCCAGTGCTCGGAGCCGCGCTGTGCTCTCCAGGCGCTATCTACAAATCCAACCGCGAGGGCACCTCTAGTGTCAGGCCCACCACCCCACTCTGGTCTTTCTTACGAGGCCACATGGTGATGGTGCATTTCTGGCATCAATGTGTAGGTCACCCCACCAATGGGTTAGGACACAGCTTGGAAGCAATTCACTGATTTGCTTAACTGACAATTATCATGAGAGTACCAGGGGCACCAGACTCAAGCAACTGTCACCTTGATAATCACACAGCCTGCTTCCCAGTCATGTGGGATCACAGGCACACGTGTTAAGGGAGATGGCACGTGCTGGGAAGACCTGTGTGCATCTGTGTCGTGCAGATGCTGTGAACCAGAGATGGGGCGGCTAAGGCACGTTCAGGGTGACAATTCTACGGTGAAACATCATGTCCCTCCTGACCAGTGCAGAGTCTGCTACCATCTTCTCTGTCCTCACTTCCTGGTAACAGATCATGAAAAACTGGGGAAGAGGCATCTGTGGCGAGCTCCTCTCCACTCGGCAGCCACCCCTGGGTCTAACCACTGGGAAGCCAGGCCCAAGCCCAGTGTGCCCCTCCTGCCTGGTTCTGCCCTCCAGCTCAGTAGCATTTCTTCTGATGCCACGTAGCTAAGCTACCCCTCTCCTCTGCAACCACACAGCTTCTCAAATAGTAACCGCAGGCAGGAAATCACTCTAGACCAAACATGCCTGCTTCCTCCTCCTGCCACTCACCATCCTGGGGCCCCAGACCGCTGCAACAGGCCCCGGCTGCAAAGCAAGCACCACCTGACAACCTGCTGCCTGCAAGCCCAAAGCAAAGCACTTGTCGGCGCATGGAGCTGAGATTCGGGAATGAGCCTGCAGTCCAAACCCACTCGCAGCCTGCGACCACAAATGAGATGAAATAATACCTGATTGTTTTTTTTTTCCCCTTTGAGGGCTGGAGGATTTAACCAAGATTTGTTTTAGGACTTCTGGGTTTACCTGTCCTTGCTTATCCAAGAACGGGGTTAGGCCAGGCCTTCATGCGGAACAGCAGGGAACAGCCAACAGCCGGAAGGCAGGCTTCTACTGTAGAATCCCAGAAAGCCTCCCCTCTCCTGGGGTAGGTCCAAACGTCCTGTCCTGGTCCCCACGCCATTCTTTCAAGCACTCTCCCAGGCCGGTCTCACCCTCCCCAAGACTCACCTACTACCTCATTCTATTCCTCCCACGCAGGCTGCCGCCTGCTCAGAGTACAGACCCCACGTGGACGCACACACACATGTCCACAGGCCGAGAAGTCAATGTCAGCCTGCCCCCTTAAGGAGCACACCCCCTGCCCCTACCACGCCAGCTTGTCTGTCCTGTGGACCCCCAGTCCTCAATTTCCCACCAAATACTTCAACCACACCTGCCTCCCCATACCTTCCACGTTCACAGGAAAGAGAAGCCACAGCTGCCTGAAAAGACACTCCACGGGGCCCAAGCAGGGCTGAGAATCTGTCCAGGAGGGACCACAGGCCTGGCTCTTGCTCTTCATGCCTACACCTCAAAGGCTGCCAGCAAGAGGTGTGTGTGAGGTACTGTTGTAGGACACAGCCTCTACTCCTGATGGGAGTCCCATCCCAAACCCCTCACAGACCATCCTTGCTATGGACTGAATCAGCTCTAGCCCTGACACCCAACATGACGGGGTTGGGAGACCATGATGGCCACGTGGCGTTGTGAAGGTGAGGCTGACAACAGCCCTTGGGAGAGCCTATCTCTTGTGGGGAATACATAAAAGGGCAGCGTCTGCTGGCCAGGAAGAGTCCTCAGAGAGCATGCACAACAGCGCCCTGATGTGAGGAGAGAAAGCTGCCCAGTCTATGATGGTTTGCTGCACAGCCAAATGTGACTCCTGCAGCTGCTTAAGCACTGTTTGCCGAAACACACTGCTCTCTAATGCCCCTGCCCATGGTCACAGGGCAGGCGCCTGCCGGTGCCATCGAGGTGTGACCTGGCTAACATGACACGGCTGGGTGGTGGCAGGGTATGTGTGTGCAGCAGGTGCATGACCTCCCTGGGGACTGGCTGCATGCCAGACGCCCCTCTCTTTCCTCTGCCTCCAAGTCCTCTTCCCTTCACCCGGCAAGCCTCCACGCCTCAGGGTGGCTCCTGCCAGCACTGCCCCTCGCTTCTCTGCTTCTCCCATCTCACGGAGCAGCTGCTGGGCTCCAGGGAAGGGCCACCAGCTCAAGTGGAGCTGCAGGCTGCCTGGTCCAGGTACCAGTGAGGGAGCTGAGGGTGTGGGAACACCACTGTCACAAGAGAAATGATAAAAAGACAGACTACTCGGGCGTAAACCCAGCTCTGCTACTTCCTGGTGTGGGACTCTCCTGTGACATTTGTTAAGGGTGATGGCCTAGCTTCAAGTCTTTCGAAGGAGTCAACAACAATGTACCAAATGCTCCCCAAAGCCTGGTACACGGTGCCCATCCTGTATGTGACTCTGTAAGTCCGTGAGCCTCAGTTTCCTCATCTGCAATATGGGAATGAACACACTTGGCACAACTTCAAACAAAGGGAAAAGGCCACAGGTGTTCTTGGCATCCCGGCTCATCACTGCCTCTGCCCGGTGCATGGCAACCAGACCACATGCCACCCAGGCCCTTGCTCGTCCACCTTGGAAGCTACTGCGCATCCTCAGAGCAGTTGGTCTGAGGTCAACCTGCGCGGAGGGATGTGCTCCCACATCCTGCTACAGGGGCCCTCTCGGTCCCCTATGCACGGCGCACCAGCTGCCCCGGGCCGGCAACACACAGAGCAGCACTGAGTCACCCACTGCCTGCACCGGAGGCCCCGGAAGCCAGGCCAGGCAGTAGATCCACACAGCACCCAGCCAGCTTACTGACAAGGCCTTGGGGTTTACAAGAAGAATGCTTTGGGTGCCTTGTCCCACTGTCCCCAGCTCTCAGGATGAGTAAACACGGCAGCTGTGAGACTCCAGGCTCCTGTGCAAGGCTAAGGTGCTAAAGGGAGGAGACCATGTGTGGGCAGATGAGAGGGCACATTAGCCCGCAGCCAGCAAGGTGCCAAGCCCCAGGGCGGCAGGGGAGCCACCTGCCTCGCGCTAGCCTCCAGAGACAGATACCCTGCCAGGGGGACACTTCCTTGGGGCCTGCCCCCCCTTCCCATTCTCCCCCAAGTCTACCTTTCATCTGAGAACTTCAGGGAGACTGTTCAGAACTCCAGACCCACACGCAGCATCACTTCATGAAAGGGCTTGGACAGCACTGTCAGTGGGCAGGGGGTATAAACCTCACGTTCCCAGCTTGGTGTGGCTTCTGACGGTCCCCGGGAGCTGCTCTGAGACCCTAGAGTTGGCAGTACACTGGACGAGCACTGACACATTTAATATTTGGATAGCAAATTCTAGAGGGCAGGGACTGTGAGGGTTTTTTTGTTGTTGGTCACTTTGCGATCTCCAGCAGCATGGATAAGTGATTAAAGGAACAAATGACGGCTATGCCACTGTCCACCTGCCTGACACGCCACCTTCTCGGACTGGTGAAGTGTTGGCACCACACTGGGTACCCAAGGGGGAAATTAACCCACGCAGCAGGTGGTGTTAGGGTCATGATCTGCAGACTCTAGCAGAACTCTGAGCCATCCCTTCCCCTGAGCAAGGCCTAGAGGAGAAGAAATGGCTTCTTCCTGTGTAACCATCTCCACGCTGAGCCCTTTCCCAAGCCAACGGGGCACAGTGGGAAACTACCCACGAAAAGGCCAAGGCGGGAAACCAGCATAAGAGCAGCACATTGTCGGGAAACCTGCAATGCTTGGAGAGGGGAGGTGTGCCCTTCCAGCTGCAGCCTCCCTCATTCCAACCCTGGGATCCATCCTCTGGGGCCACCATGTCTCAAGGGTGGGGGAGACAGTGGCTGAGAGTGATGGTAAGCGCCTGTAAGAGGTGGCTTTTTGGTTATTATGGAGAGCCTCATGCGAGCTTTGGAAAAATTCCACAAAAGTCAATGCTGGAAATGTCCATTTCCCCCGACGGTGCTAGATCTAAACGATCCAAAGTTGATCTAACATCCAATGTAATTCTGTGGAGCCCACAGCTGGTCTTCAGAGGACACCAGCAAGCTGGTGCTGGAACCTCACGGAAAATTCAGCTTCTCAGCACAGCTCTTGGAATAAACATGGTTTTAAAAGGCAGTTATCATCGGCTGTTTCAGAGAAGACAGCGTGTAATCAGCTGGACATAGACAAAATGACCTATGGAACCAGGCTAAGAGCCCAGGAAGAGGCCCACAGCGACACAGGAAAGACACAGCACCAAGGGACACAAGCCCTGGGCAAACAGGAAAGTCTCAGTAAGAGACCTGCTGCAACTAGTTATCTCTACAGAAAACCACGCCCTCAGAACCTTACTTGACCTGGACACAGAAATCAAGCCCAAGGGGATTATATCAAAAAGCACGTAAGGGAAGATGGTGTTTACAGAAGAAGACCCAGGAAAACTTCTGGATAACGGGGTGGAAGAGAAAGTAAGAACACAGCTTCTGGTTCATCAGGGCTGGGCGGGGCCCGGGAACCTGCATTTCTATGAAGCTCTGGGCAACACCAAAGCTGCCAGTTCAACAAATTTGGAGAAAAATATTCACCACCAACAATTCGGACAGGAAGCTCATAACTAGAATATACAGGGAGCTGAAGAAATGTAAGGCGACCAAAATAAAGGATCCTATTGAAAAGTGGGCAAATGAACAGGCAGTTCACTCACGAAGTACAAGTGGCCAATAGATATGTGAAAAGATGTTCAACGTCTCTAGCCATAAGAGAGATGCAAATCAAAACAAAGCCAAGATATTGCAGAGAGCATAGCCTATATCAACAAGTCAAATAGCAATCAGTGCTGGTGAGGCTACGGGGCGAAAGAACCCTCCTGCACTGCTGGTGGGAATGTAAATTCGTACAACCACTTTGGAAAGCAGTATGGAGATCTCTCAAAAGCCTAGAAATAAACATCCTCTTCGATCCAGCGACACCCCTTCTGGGAATATATCCAAAAGAGGCCAAAACAACACATAACAGAGATATATGTATACCCATATTCACAGCAATACAACTAACAATAGCTAAAATATGGAAGTCACCAAAATACCCATCAACAGACCAATGGATACACAAATTGTGGTATTTATACACAATGGAATAATATGCATCTATAAAGTCCAACAGCGTGGAGACTTTTACAGGCAAATGGAAGAAGCTTGAGAACATCATGCTTAGTGAAATGAGTCAGAAGCAGAAAGTGAAACATCGAATGGTCTCTCTGATATGAGAGACCCAGATCATGGAACTTAAAACGAAAAACAAAGTGAAACAGGGGGGTAAGGTGGGGAAGGGTGGGCAGTGGGAGGGACAAAAGGAGAGTGGCAAAGTCCTTGTCACCTTGACAAGATATGTATGTGCACAAAATGCTAAACTTCATTGTAAACCTTAAATTTTGCGTTTATACATATCAATAAAATGGGGAAAAAAATTTGGAGAGCATCATCCAAAACTACACTAGTAACACTCAAATTTTCAAAAATAAATTTATCTACATTAAAACTTTCACCTGAAGACATCACTTTTCATATACTAGTTAAAAATTAAAAATATCTAACCCTTAAGCAATAGCATTGTGAGACCGGGGAGCCATGAGCTACTTAAGTGTTGCCGATGGGAGTGGAAGTGATACAACTGCCTCAGAAAATAAGTCTGTGGTGCTGCTGCAATCGGAAGGGTGCATGCCCTGAGGCCCAGCAACTTGCTAGTGGGCAGAAACTCCCACGCACGCCTGTGCCAGGAGACAGGGAAAGTGCATCTGGGAGGAACTGTCTCTGACAGCACAGAGGGAGAGCCTGGAAATGTCCGCAGGATGGGACACAGCAGGCGAGAGGACGGCTAGCTACGGCAACAGCCGTGGCAACACCTAAGACAGAGAACCGGCCAGCTCTCCGCCTGCGTGAGGCTCTCGAGCACGCAGATGCTACTGTCGGGAGAACCACCCCTGTGGGGCAACTACAAAGGAAAGGACAAGTCAACTCAGAAGAGCATGTTCAACACGCTATGGCACCGTGGCCTGGGCCTCCCCAAGGAGTACACTGGGCGGACCAGGCAAAGCTCAGGCAAAGCAACCGGATCCGGAGACCCACTTACAGGAGATCTACGCGTGGACAGTGTGGGTGACCACCATCAGCGTAACTCAGGTACAAGATGGCAAGTGGCAGGGCCGAGGGAGATGCGAGAGGCGGCGAGGACAGCTCACACAGCCAGTACCCATGCCCTGCTCGGGCCGGGAGAGCCAAAAACTGACATAAAGAAGCCTCATGTACATGGCATTTACGAAGCGATCTAAAGTCTGATCGCTGAGGCTAATATTCAAGAATTCTTCACTTTTAGGAGTGAAAAATCGTATAAAGAAGTTTTTATCTGGTCACATTTTAGAGACTGGTTGAAAGGTTTGCAGCTAACAGTTTTAAAACGGATGAAGAGGCAATGGCCCTCCTCATTTTAAGAACCTGGTTGAGGTGGGAGGTGTGGCTGCCCATCCACCTTTGGGCTGTGATCTATATTTGTACTATTAGCAGGTTTATACACATCTGAGCAAAGTAGCTTAGTGTTTTTTTTTTTTTTTTTTTTTTTTTTTTTTGAGACAGGGTCTTGCTCTGTAGCCCAGGCTGGTCCTGAACTCACTATGAAGCCCAGGCTGGCCTTGGACTCAGGGCAAGCCTCCTGCCTCAGCCTCCCGAGTGCTGAGATTACAGGTGTGCACCACAACGCCTGGCTTATGTGGTGCTGGGGAATCGAACTCGGGTACTTAGTGCTTGCTAGGCAAGTGCTTTAACTGCTGAGCAATTCCTCCAGCCCCAGCAGCTTAGTATTTAAAGGAAGATAAGAAGGAAGAAGGGAGAGAGAGAAGGATGGAGGAATGGGCAGAGATAGGCAGGACAGAGGGGAATGGAGAGGAGGAGCGAGGGAGAAAGTGCGAGAGAGGTGGTGGTCACAGGGAGAGGTTTCACCTTAGGGCTGGCACCAAAGACCTGTTACGTGGACCCAACAAGTGGCTTGTTTACCCCCTCACCCCAGGGAATGAACATCCCAGAGGGGAAGGAGGACACACCTGTCCAGGGCTCCATCTGAAGACACCCTAGAAAGACAGTCTACCAGCAATCTGCTTTCTTTATGGCCTCGCTTGCCACTGATACATATTTCTTTGTTGTATTCCTCCTCCTCCATGAGACTGTGAGATCCACAGGGCGGGCACCCCTCACCTTATCTGCCCAGCACCTGTCCGTTACCTGCTGGAACTGAGGATGGCGGGGCGGTGGTGGTTGTTGGCCACCACTTACTGAGCAACTACTCCGTGCTAGGCTATAATGGATCTCGGCACATCAACCCACAAGTTCCTGGCAGAAACCCGCAAGGCAGGTATTATTCTTCTCATTTGCACTTCAGTCATTTGGGTCTCTAAAGGGACTCAGCAAGTTTACACAGGAACAGGTAGCTGAGCTCTGACCTCAACCCAGGCCATCAGGCTCCAGATCCTACCCTGGCCCTGCCTTGCCCCTCAGCAGGAAGCGCTACAGCCAAGCCTAATGTGCTCTGAGTTCACCCCAGGCATCCAAGGGGAGCCAGGGCAGCCGACTTTCTTCTCTGCCCACACCAGCTCCAAAACTGTGTACGCGTGCAGCGTAACCAGACCTGGCTACACTGTAAGCCATGACAGACCCATTACATCCAAGCTCTGGCTTGTTTGCTCCCCAACACACAGTAGGTTCTCAGCAAATGTGACTCAAGTTCAAAGCAGAATGTTGTCCCACAGGAGGAGGCCCTGATCTCCTGGGCCACACCCAGCAGCAATGCCCTAACCGCTCGCTCTTTGCCGCCCTCTGTCCACACCAGCTGCACAGAACCAGCCAGCACCAGCCAGGAAGCATGAGGGCTTGGAGATCACAGTGCGTCGAGGAAAACCCTTCCAGGACAGGGCAGGCAGAGCCCCACAGCCAAGAGGTGACCTTTGGTGAGCCCCAGCACCAGCTCCTGCGTGACAGCATTGGACAGCTGAGAATGGCTGCACAGCAGGGGCAGGGCACAGGGTCACCCTTGCAGGTGGGGCAGAGCCACTTGCTCTCTCGGCCAGAAGCCTGGGTCACTACGTGCTAAGCAGCACAGGCTGAAAACTGGCCCTGGGAGCAGGTACCGAGGAGGGAAGAAGGAAGCGCTGATTCCTGGGTCTGGGCAGACATGTCTCAGAGGGCCAACAGCCGGGAAGAGATGGGCAGACCTAGGGCTGGTTCCTGTTTTTCACTCCTCGGCACTTCCTGTGACCACAGCAGGAGGGTGCCCTGCTGGCCAGGGTGCAAGGGCAGTATTGGGGGTTCGGGGCCTCCTTTCTGGCATTCCAGCCACCCTGTGTCCTGTGCCAGCTTTAGGAGGGACAAGGCTGGACAGCAGGGGCAAAGCGAGCATGTGTGCCTGCGGGCCCCCCTTGGCAGGACGGGGAGCCACCTCAGGACCCCCTGCAAGAAGAGCCTGTCCGCCTCCAGAATAGCCGGTGCCAAGCCCACCAGCGAGAGAGGAAGGGAGGGGAAGCAACACCTGGACGGCTGCCCCCGCTTGCCACACTCGCCATGCAGCCTGCTCGGGGCTCACAGGCCTTCCCCCAGCCCTGTGGCTTTGCGGTCACAAAGAATGGTCCAGCACCAAGCCACGCTACTGGCTCCACATAACAAATGAACTTTCTGATGGCCCAGCAGCCAGCACATTTCCGAGGACCTCACCTGGGCTGGTTCACGGAGACTCCCGGCACCTGCCTTGGTCACGCCGGCAGCACACTCTAAGGCCTAGAGAATGTGGCATGGAAAAGGGGGCCTCAGAGGCAATCCCACTGAGGGGGACCAAAGCCTGAATCTAGCACCAAACACGGCCCAAAGGAACACAGGCCTCTTTCATCAAAACAAGATAAAGAACGCTGGCAATTATCCTCACTTGCTGTGTGACCTTAGACTAGTTATTTAACCCCTCTGAGTCACAGTTTCCTCATTTATACAATAGGGATGATAACAGAACTTGGAGTTACTGTTTTGACCAAATGATTTAATGCAGTAAAGTGCCCAGGATGCAATAAAGACCATGCAAGTGTTAGCGGCTAGTATTGTTGTTGCCTTACGACAAAGCATTTAAGGTCATTTAAACCTGGGCAGTCGCGTGATCTCTACTTCATTCCTGCACACTGATCCCCTTGCATGAGGTGTGGGAAACACGTTTCTGCCCAGGGAGCTGGAGCAAGGGCTTCCTGTGTGCATGGCCAGCTCAGCACGGTTGCTGGGACACTCGTCCTCACTACCTAGATGGACTCAGTGGAGGAGAACAGCAAAGAATACAGCAGGAAGCCACCCCCCCTCCCCCCCACCCCACACACCCAGGACTCAGATAAGCCCTGGTCCCGTGTCAATGGCCTGGGAAGAGGGGCCGGCATTCCCGGTGGAGGTTATAGCAGGGCAGTGTCCAGCGGTGGGAAGCACGGACAGCCTCAGGCCACCGCCCAGGCAGGCTACGCAGGTGGGCAAACGTACGAGTGCATGTCCACACAGCAGGCCACACACTGTTGTGGCTGGATCCGGGATGTCTCCCAAATCCCCTTGTTTCTGTGGATTTCGTGCGCTGTCAGGGGTGGGGCCTGGTCAGGAGGGTGGATTCCAGGCATGTGGCCTGGAGAAAGAGATACTCTTGACCCAGCTTCTTTGGGAGGCCCCCAGTTCTTCCCCTTGTGATGCCGTTAGCCGCTGTTCTCCACAGCCCCATCCTGCCATTGCCGCCACTCAGGAATGGACTGAACCCTTCTGAAACCGTGAGCTGAGGTAGAACCTTCCTCCCTTAAGTTGTGAGTGTCTGGCATTCTGTCCCAGCAACAATAAGGTGACTGAGATGCACCCTGCGTGGGGTGAAAATGGACCTGCTTCTAAACCTGCATTATTTATAGGCGCCTGTAGAGTCACCACTAGGACCTGCAACTTGCCCTCCTTTCCCGTAATTTTCTCCTGAGTAATACAAATACCATAAAGAAGAAACCCGAAGGCCGAACCGCTAATCTCCTGCCCCAGCTGCTCCACAATCCCTAGACTGGCTGAGCTGAACAAGTAGGTGTTCACACGGCTGCAAACAGGACCATAGCCAGCACCCCACATTCCATGTACAGGGTTCCCAAGGACAGTCAAGGCCCATTATGGTCCCTGAGCAGGTGACCTCAACCTGTCTCTGGGGATTGAGGGTTACGGAGGACTCCTGAAGTCACAGAGCGTCACACCCAAGGACTCTGTGCAGGGCTGGGGACTGACTGGCCTGTGGAATCACCATGCCAACCCCAGCCAGCCCAGCCGACTGCTGTGGCAGAACCCCAAAAGACAACCTGCTAAAAGCAGGGAAGTCTGGGCCCAACGATGCACACATCCCATATTTTGGTAAATTTTGCCAAATTGCTCTCTGCCCATGTCACACACCGACAGTGTCACAAGAGTGCCCATTTCACACCATGGGGCCACAGCACACTGATTCACCTCTCTGGCTTTTCTTTCCCTGTCTTCCTTCCCTTCTTCTGCCCTTTCTTGCCATGCTGCTGACCTCAAGGAGAGAACAACTGGCCCTAGTCTGGCTTGCCCAGCAGCAAGCACCAAAGCTGATGTTCACACAACAGAAGTGCCAAGGAAGGAGAAGGATGGGGGCCAGGAGGTTCTGAAATGGTCCAGAGAAAAGCCAAGAGCCAGATCAGCCCATGAGGGCTTGGTGGGCGTTGGGGTCATCATCTGGCTCCCTGCTGCTGGCACAAAGCTCAGCACACAGTAGGTGCTCAGTGAAGCCCAAATTAAAAAGGTAGGAAACGAGCACCAGTTGCTAGGAAGCAGACCGAGAGCCAAGTGCTAAACAGGATGCCCCGAGCATGTCCCTGGGGCAGCCAGCCTGCCAGCCGCACCGGAGGAGGCCACGTCCATGTCACTCAAACCTCCCCAGTATCTGCCAAGTGTGTGACAGCCTGCAAATCACTTTTCACACATGCCTCACCCAAGGCCAAGAGCAAGGCTTCCTTCCAAAGCAGCTTCCTCTGACAGTAACTGCTCACTGACATCCTCTGATCCTGAAGCCACCATGCTGGGCACTGCTCCAGGGGGATGCCATACCACAGAGACACACCAGCTCCCAGTGGATCCGCCCACTAAGAAAGCTCCAAGGACCCTCTAGTGGACCAATGATAAGCTTTTTTCTGGAGTAGCCACCTTCCCCCATCACACATGGTTGGTGGATCTCCACTACTTCTAGAGGCTGCTGCCTCTATCAGAACTGGGCATTAGTCCTTAAGAGCCTTGATCCCCAACCTTTTTGACACCTGGGACCAGTTTAGTTGAAGATCAATCTCCCTCAGATGCGTGCGGGGTGTACTTGTTCTGCAGCAGGTTTTTGGATGATGGCTTGAAGAAGGTGAGTAGCAGCAAGAGGGAAGCAGGAAGCGAAACTCTGCCTCCTCTCAGATCAGGGGTGGCATCAGAACCTAACAGGTATGTGCTGACAGGAGGCATGGTTTTGCTTAACGGTTACCTCCTGCTTCCCCGCTCAGCTCTCCGGACACTTCCATTTTTCCAAGGCCACAGGTCAGTACTGGTCTGCACAACCCTGGGGTTGAGGCCCCTGTTTCAGAGGACAGTCCACAACTGTGCAATTCTACCCCCAGGGGATACTTAGTACTCTCTGGGACCATTTGAGGTTGTCATGACTAGAGGGGAGACTGCTATGGAATCTGGCGGCTGGAGGCCAGGGATGCTGCTACACACCCTACACAGAACTGTCCCCTAAACAGAAAATAATCCAGTCCAAGATGTCAAAATGCTGATGCTGAAACCTTTGTTTCCTGCAAAAAGACATTAAGAAAACACTTGGAGATTCCTGGCTGACCCTAAAGAGCAGAGCTTTCTGAATTCAGGAAAAATCAACAATAACTAAACATTTAAGGCCCCTCATTCTGTTTTAGATTTCTTTCAAAGTACTTATTGCACCTGACATTATATTTAGTAATGCATTTGTTTAACCAACTAAGGGGTAAGCTCCATAAAGACGGGAATTCTGATTCATGGATGTCTGGGGCCCCATGGACCTGAAACATATTTGTTACACAGGAGGCTCAAATAGTTACTGAATAGATGAACAAATTCTTAAGAATATTATAGAATGCAAAATATTTAACCTCCTTTTGGAGCTCTGTACAAGCATCCTGTTCAAAGACCCCAAATCCATTCTTCCCATCTTTGTAGTAAAAGCTTTTAGTTGAATGTGACTGAGTAAAACAGGTATAAAAACCTTTCCTAGCCTTCTTAGTGGCTCACTATGGTCACATGGCAAAGGCTTTCACCAATGAAGTACTGGCCAAAGGAATGTATGGCTTTCTCCCTTGAAGAAATGGTCATGCCCTATTCTTTCTCTCACTCTCTCCTTCTTTCCAGGACCATCTTGGACCCCGCACTTGGCCATACCACTCTGCAAATGGTGGAACAATAAGCTAGAAAGAGCCTCGGTTACTGGTATCATAGTGCCAGCATGGCAGCCAAGCACTGCATACGCCTGTGTTGTTACACAAGGAAGAAACTAACTTGTTAAAGCACTGCTACCTGTGTCATCACAGCAGCCCCTTACATCCTGATCAGTATACAACTCTGCCCTGCCATGCAAACTCTGGCTGCTCTGAAGTCACATTTAGACCCCAGAATGCTGCAAGGACAATCTTTGCCAGCCAGCACTTGTGAGCTACTTTATGACTTCCCCTTCACACATAAAGGGAATACAACCCTTGGTCTACATATAGGAGTATTTCCTTCCTAAAGACTTCAATAGGCAAGCACAGTGCTATGCCACAGGAAGAAAGGAGAGGAAGTCATATTATTTTAGATCCATCAAATGACAAGGACAAAAAGAACTACTCAAAAAAGCCCATTCAAATCTTAAAACATCAATTATGTTTAAATCCATGAATTCATAATGGGGCATACACACACCAAAAAAACCCCACAAACAACCCTAATTGATCACCACAGGAGGATCTTAATGAGCCAACCCATTATTTTAAAAACTGGCAAAGAAAGGCAAAGAATCAAGCATTCATCCTGCCTTCCCTACATGAATCCTACCATTGTCGATGCAGGGAAGTTTCCCTTTATAGAAGTTTTCCAGCTAACACAGGGAAAGTGATAGCTGAATAAGAATAGCACATCACCATTTTGCAATTAATGGGGCACTGAACTTACAGAGCTGGGCGCTCACTCTCAGTAGCCACTAACATCACAAAGGCAAGCTGTCAACACAAGGTGACAAGAGGTGCCACCATCTGTGAAGTGCCCTTCCTCCACTGTGCTTCTCGAAGCCACTGCTAAGGTACAGGTCACACCGAGACCAGAGGAACAGGCACTAACTCACGGTGGGAACACAACTAGCAAGAGCTAGGCTATGAGAAACGTCACAGTAGAAACTACCCTGTTCCTTTCAGCAAATAGCTCGGTAACACTAGTAATAAAATCTCCCCCAAAAGACGTTCCCATTTTACCTAGAGAACCTCTGGATCAAGATGAACTTACAAACATGGGCATCCATCGGCCGAGGCTGACTCCTGATGCAATCAAACAACAAAGTAATAAGACAACAAACAAGGAAAACTTTTGTGACATTTATGAGACAAGTGGAAGGTAGACTATTTGGTATTTTGTGACATCAAGTGTTAATCTACAGGTATTCTGGCAGTTTGTATTTTCACAGTCCTGTTCTTTTAAACCTACATATTGAATGTTGATACATGAGGTGACGTAATGTCTAGGATTCGCTTCCAACGATCACCGTGCAACACAGGTGGGAAAGAATGAAGTAGAGGAGAAATACCAGGTTGGCCACGAGGTGCTGAGAGCTGCTGCCAAGCACTGGGTACCCGGGGTCCGCTGTGACCCTCCACATTTAGTTGTATTCAAACTACTTTACAAATCAAGTTAACTCTTTGCCCTACCTAAAAATCCTATCCTGAGCCCCAAGGAGGAAGCAGGAAGAAACCAAACGTTTTCAAGGCCCCCACGAGTACATGTCCTGTGTCAGGCAGTCCTAGGGGGATGTGGCACTTCTGGAACAGGGGCCACAAAGGCAAATGCCTACTGGATCCAGAAGGGAGGCTAAACTGACATGAGCCAAAACTGAGGAACAACAGGGCAGAGTGATGGCAAATGACACTCCACCTACCACCGGGAGACGAGGAGGGGGGACCGGCTACTGGCAAACGCATGCTCTGGCCTCAGTCTTGACTCAATAGCAGCCACACAGGATGTGGGACGCAAGGTGGCCAGATCCTTGGATCTCTAAGGATAGCCGGAAATCTGTATTTTTGCATGTAATCTCCTGGTTTTTAAATGTTGGCATTTAATCCAAATATTTAAAAAAAAAAATACCGTGTGGGTGGGCCAAACAAAATATCTGCAGGCTAAACAGCCCGCAGAACACCAGTCAGCCGCCCCTCTCCCAACTGCTGAAGCAGACCACAACTCAATCCATCTGGAAGGAGTGGTGAGGGTGCTTTAATCAACCGTGGGTCAATTCTTTTTTAGGCATCCAATAAAGCTGAGAACTCAAAAGACACCATCAACTTCCAGAAATCTATAAGAACCGGCTGCGGAACATTTCAAAGGCATCTGCCATGTCGTCGGCTTATGCAACAGAACCACTACTTTGTCCAGACTTTTGGAAATGAATAACCAGGGAGTGTCCTGTCAGCTTTCTTGGGACAGTGGAACTAACGGGCTTCAGATGAAACCCATTTGGTAGTTTGCAGAACGGCTGGGGCCTCAGTCCCAACAGCTTGCAACAGTAGATACCATCATAAAACCGAGCTGGGGGGCTTGAGGCTCATGGTAACAAGACCAGGGTGCTCACTATTTGGTTGCTGTGCTGGAGATCTGGTTTCATGGTGGTTTAAAGGGACAAGACAGATGTTGTTCCCAAACTTGAAAGTAGCAGCACTGGCAGCTAAGGACCAAAACAGACTTCTTCCAACTCAACCCTTGGTGTCTCTGACTTCACCTAGACAGATTCCTGACACTTGGATGGGCAAAGCAGGCCCAGCCTGTCCTTCATAAATAGTCTCAATTTGACCAGATCCCTGGATCAATAAAAAATTAAAGAGGTGTCAAAAATGCCACAGGGAAGAGCCAAGTAAATGGTTTCATCATTCCCTAGGAACAAAGGCCTTCTTTTGGGGAAAAAAGTAAAGGAAAACTAGTGCTAAAGTAAGCCAAGGCAAGAAAAGAGTCCAGAATTATACTTCAAGGCAATGAAAACCAAAATTCACCCGCATCTCAAATTCTCAATGAGGCAAAACTGGGGTTATTTTCCTCACAGTTTTCTCCCCACCCCAGGAAAAAAAAGCTTGGCCATTTATCCAACTAAACTTAATAGAGAAGAAGGGGAATACAGAGAAACACCTAGCATACAAAGTAAGGTTTGATCAACTGCCATCCATTTCATGGCCTCAATAACCAAACTGCATTCCAGGTTTGTTTACTTATGGTAGTACTGAAAATTGAACGCAGGCCTTTGCACTGAGCAATACTGAAAGCCTTCTCTTTTAAAATTATTATTATTTTAAATTTTAGACAAAGTCTTATTAAGTCACTAGGGTGCTGGGGCCTACACTCAACCTTAGGATCCCTCGGTCTCAACATCCCAGAGCCCTGGGATTCCACATGTGCACCACCACACCTGGCTAAGTTCTGCACTTCAAGCGATGAAAAGACAACAGCTAGAGCTAGCTTAAGAAGTTTTCTATGTGTTTTTATTTTAAGATTTAAAAAAATCTGGATTATTTGAGGTGTGGCCTAAAATGAGTAGAGATCATTACACTGCCTGGTGCTGCTGCCAGGATGTTTCTAATAATCACCCTGTGTTGCTCCTTGTCAGGAAATGAGGGAGAGCTCCGGCGTGCCCGGCACACGGCCCGCACCGGGGCAGGGAGCCCATTTCCAAGAGAATGAACCCGTAACATACTTAAGTGCTGAGCTGCCCATAGTCTTGCTTAAACTGATCACCTTCCTTGTCACTAACTTACTTGTGACTGCGAGAGAACAGCCTCATTCGGAGGTGGATGCTCAATACAGCACAAATGACTCAGATAATTAAAACTGCTGGCTTGGGGGATGACTCCGTGGCCATCGACTGACAGGGGATGATGTCCACCTTGGTCATCTTCACTGGGAGTTGTCTGAGCTTGGTAAGGCAGATGTTGCTTTGGAATGTGGGCTGAGCGGACAGGAAGTCTGGGAATGGACTTTCTTGTGGTTTGGTGGCTTTTGACCTCTAAATGCATGTGCACATTCCTCTGTAAACATCTGCTTTGCAGAATTTCAGAAAGAGGCTGAGCATTTCTAGGTCAGGAGGCAGATGGAAGGTAGCTTTCCTATACCAGCAGTGGTACAAAGAATACCTGACTCTGTATGTGATCCTTGGAAAGGGACAGAGACTATCGAGGAACAAATGGAGATGCTACTAGAGACAGACACCTCTGTGGTGTTTCTGTCCCAGGAGAGAGACTCTGCTATGCGTTCAGTTATATGATCTTTGAACAGCAGCTCTTGCCAATTCTGTGGGCAGGCAGAGTTTTGGGGACTTTGGAATTTTCTAATGAGACTGTAACTATCCTTTGCTGAATTAACAAGAAGTAGCCTGACAGAATGACAAGAATTCAGGCTAAGAATCAACCTAATTTTTCTGCAAAGCTTAGCTTTGCCCTTACTACTCACATGGCCCAAAAGAGACGACAATGACAATTTGACAGTGCTATCTGGGGGGTGGGGGGGGGGGAGGCTGGATTGTACACTTATGACTGAGCTTCACCCTGCATGACAGGGACCAGGGAATATTCATGGATGCTCCCATATTTACTCTTACAATAGCTTTGGCAGTTGGGAGCCAGTATCACCAGTAACTTGAAGGCAGAGGCAGTAAGGGTCAAGGGCACATAGGACAGGCCGAAACTGTGCACCTGGAAAGGCTCTCAACCAGGGCTTGAACCCGTTCCTACAAACTGGCTGCCATTTGGCAAGTGACAGATGTACAAGACAACCTGTCCTCCCTGCTTTGATAGCAAGTGATATCCAAGTCCCACCCAAAGGGGACCTGTGTGTATATTTTGCTACCTGTTATAGAAGAAAGGGGTGAACTACATATTCGCTTCTGCTCACGATGCATAAGCAGACTCCAGAATGCACAGTGCCAAGGTGAAGGGTATTGCCCCAATGCAGAGAAGTCAAGTCATTAGGAGAGGAGGGGGTAAAACCAACCTCACACATACAAAGCTTTATGGCCTGCAAAGGGCCACAGTAAGAGAAGAGATCCTTATATTTACGATGTGACATTCCATGGGATGACGACAAACAAATACTGTCTAAATAGGTTCCTGGGAATGGAGAGGCAATAATGAAAAAAAAGTTGAGAAGGAGGAATTCTAGAAGGCTAGAGAAACACTAATATCAGAGGGCAGAAGAGAAATGAGAACCATATTTTTTGCTCAATTCCTTTTTGTATTATTTTTTCAAACACATGCACACATTGCCTATAATTTTTAAACATATTCTAAAATGAAAAAAATGCTGACACAATCCCTCAGGAGTTGCCTGGCACTTTGGCGGTGCCCTATATAAGGGGCCCTGTATAATTAAACCAGGTATTGGTGGCTTCTGGTGATCTCTGGCACACCCCATAGGCCCACATGATGCCACCAGGTGCCCTGGCCTCTAGGACACTCAGTTATGTACCACCTGGCGTGGTTCTCACCAAAACCCCTGGGTCTCCCCTGGTCAGGCCCAAGAGACCGGACTCCACAGAGCCAATGTGGCAATGGCTCATGGTGCCAGGGTCTCTGTGGGCTCCACACACTCCACTGAACAGGAGCTGCTTTGTCACAGGCTCGCCATGGGCACTGAGGGGCCCCAGTGAAAGCTCTCTGACCTGCTGAACACAGGGCAGCCAGTTATAGATGGCTTTCTAGCCCAAGGCTCCTTCCCTGCTTCCTGCCCTTCGAGGGTGCATTTCTGACTATTCCTGCCTTGGCTGTTTCTCATGCGTGGGCAGAGCCAGCCTCTGGGTACAGAGCTCCTCAAAGGGCACTCGGACCCCTCTGGGGACAGAACTAGTGGCATACAGACTACTGGGGCATACTCCACAAGGTGCCCACAGCAGGAGACACAGCATGGGGTCTCAGCAGAGAAGCACCCTATGGTCCACCAAGGAGGCCTCATATGCCCTGGCTCTGCCCACCTGGAAGAAAGAGTACAGGCAGGTGAAGGATGCCATCGCCAAAGACCACAAAAGCTCAATTATTTTCCTCCTATACATTTTAAAAATTTGAACCATGTCCTACAAGAAGTCAAGGCAATTAAATTCATAACAAAAACCACAGCTAACATTTATGGAGGATTCCTTTGTGCCAAACACAAAGCACTAGAGGGGCAGCATTACTGGCAGATTCTCAGCACAGCTGGGTGGTGTGAACTGCACGCACCTCCCTTCTACAGACGGGGAGATACTGCAGAGACAAGATGGCTGTAAGTTGCTGGAGCTGACACTGCAAGTTAGCCTCTGAGGCTGGACAGAGACATGCTCAGCAAGTACTGAGAACTAGGAACCAGGCAAGATGAAGACCAAGGCCACGTAGACGACACAGCAGGGCAGCCTCTGCATGGTCCATATCCATATGGCGGGGCTGAGCCTGTTACCGTGCCACCTGGCACTGCCCTGTGAGCAGTCCACATAGTGGTAGTGGTCAGCTCTTGCCGACATGCCCACATGGCTTGTCGTCATGGGTGAAGTGACACTGGGACTCTCTGCCCTGAACCGGACACAGCACCTTTGCTGTTTCTCTGCTGCCTAAAAATCAGCGTCAGTGAGTGTCTTAGTTACTTTCTCATTGCTGTGACTCAATACCCAACAACCACAACTTAGGGAGGAAAGATTTATTGTAGCTCACTATTTCAGAAGATCTCAGGTTATTCATGGGTATGTGGCTGGAAAATGGTGGAATTACATGGTGGGTCTGCAGCTAGAGCTAGAACTGGAGTTCCTGGGACAGAGATCCTTATAGCATGGTGGAAGAGAGACACTGGGGTTAAGGGGAAAACTGGCCCAGGCCCCTTCAAGTTAAGCCCTAAGTATCTGCTCCTTCTAGGCAGGCCCCAACTCCCAGCCCTACACAGTAGCCACAGGAACATTAGGCTTTTGGGGGACACTCCAGGTCCAAACCATGGCAGCGAGTCAAACCTCCACCCCCTACCTAGGGTGTTTTCTTTTTCTTTTTCTTTTCTAATGTACTCTCATCAAACAAAAGAAAGTTAAAGTGTTTAAGTGGCCAAAATAAAGGCAAGCCTATAGAAGGCACCAGAAGAAACCTGCTGGTAGGCAGGGCCACGGCTAGCCTTGTGGTTATTAATGGTCACTATTCCCTTAACATCTGTAGGAGACATAGGTGTTTTGCTGACAACTTCAACTCTGGATCTTGATACCCCATTAACAGTTTGGAAGTATCGGAGGAGGAAGAATCCAGAGCTGGGAAGAGTTCAAGTGGCCGGGCGTAGGGAGGAATGACAGCCAGGGATGGCTCAACCACCTACCCCAGTCAGCTGCTCCGATCCCTTGCAAGAAGGGAGGGCTACACCCAAGTTCAGAAGCAAGTGACTATACTTAAAGTGACACAATCCAGTTCCTATGGGCTGTGTGAGGTGGGGAGACAGGCACTGGGGCTGTGGAGAATCAGCAGGGGCCCCTCTTGGCCACACACTCAACTCGAATGTTTTCATTTGGGTCCTGAAAGAAGGGCTCAGGAATGTTCACCGTTTTATTCCTAAGACCAGAAACAACCCAAACCTCCATCAGGAGGGACATGAAGAAGCCCCAGGCTCTTCCTTCCACAGAACAAACCACCACAGGGAAAGTCAACGAACCTCGACTATACCCAACAGGACAGGTCGATGTCACAACCCAGAGTGGAGGAAAGAAGGCTGGCCTGATGGGTGCTCCCAGCTGAGCTATGTTTGTACAGAAAAGAAAACACAAGCCACTGGGGTTAGCAGGCAGGAAGGTGGCTGCCTTTATGCAAGGGACATAGGCACGGTGTCTCGGGTGCTAAGATTTTGTCCCACACCAGGCAGTAATTTGGGGGATGACCTACTTGTGACATACACAGTGGAAATACACTACTGGCTTCTGATGTACATGCATTTTGAGGTTTAACTACAAAGTGGAATACTTAAGTTAGTTCAATCCATGTATCTTAGTGAATACTTAAGTACTTTATATGCAGAACAGAGCAGAAGCAGACTTTAAAACAAGCAGATTAAACTGTGTTCTTCCTACATGTGTCAGCACTCCCCGATGTGCACACATACATACATAGAACACACACACAACCTGAGCTGTCCTCTAGTCACTGTTGGTGTGTCTCCAGCCAGCATAGTGACCACGTCCTTTCCCCAGAGGAAGTTTCTACGACGTGGTCAAGGGTCAGCTTTGAGTCAGGCCCTCCTGTCTACAGCTGAGTCCTGGGGATGATGAGATACACCCAGTCCCCAAAGTCTACGATGATTTTGTGGTAAGATGGCCAGTGACCTCAGAATCCCCAGTTCAGCTGTGAGGTCACAGTGGTTCCCAGGACAACTCACAGGCAGAACCTGGTGAAAGTCACATCCAGAGCCCTTGCCTCAGGCACCTTTCCCACTTGCCTAGGGCCTAGGCAGCAAAACACAGGCTGCCCTCCACTCTCTACAAAGGAAGTGGTGAGAAGGGCTGTGTGCTCAGCACATTTTGGCAATTCCAGGTGCATTATAAATAGCTGCACTATGAAAAGGATGTGTCAGGCACACATTCTGTAAAGCTACCACCATCCTGTCACAGTCCTGCTAGAAGTTTCATCTTCTTTATAGCTAGGTGGCTCTAAAATGAAGTAGAGCAGCCCTCCTTATTTCTAGTGGCACAGAGACAGCTGAAACAAAGGACTACTGATTTCTATATACAGTATATATACACACATAGGCATATACACGCAGGCATGCACACACGAATCCTCATACATGTGTATACCTATATAAAGCTTAATTTATAATGTGGTACAATAAGAGATTAACAATAATAATAATCATTTAGAGAATCATAACATATACTGTGATTAATATTGCTTAAAGCTTATGCATTGTTAACTGCTGGAATTTTCCACTCAATGGTTTGGACCAAGGTTGACCGTGAATAATCAAAACCAAAGAACGACAATCCACAGGGAAAGGAAGACCACTACAAACCTTCTGATGCCCTAAAAAAAATCAAATTGATTTGTCTCCCTTCTTATAATCCAGGGAGATTCTTTCAAAAGCGAGGCCTGAACACACTGCACTGCCGCGGGAAGCCCACCACTGCCAAGGGCCCGCCGCTCTGACCTCAGGGCGCCCACGGCCTGCCACGCCGTGCACTTCCCTCAGACCTTCCCACACGGGCTCCTCCCACCTGCGGTCGGCAGGGCGGCACGCTGGCCACTCCGCCTCTGCCTATTTACCACCTGACACGACAACATCCTGCTCCCTTACCAAAAAAGTACCCCACTAGAACAAGGACCCCTTGGGATGCGTTCCTCGTCCCAGGGAAGGGCCTGGCAGAGTGGGCCACTAGCAAGTGGTTATGGCAGTGGTCAAGGACAGACTGAAAGGCAGAGAGGGATGCAGGAAGGGTTAAAGACGGGCACTGGAGAGGAAAGAAGGGCGAAGGGCAGGGAAGAATCAGATCACACAAGGCTGGGCTGCTGGTGGTGCTGCCCGGGGACAACCTGAGGCTTTGCAACAAGACACGAGTCTGAAAAGATAAACAACAGCAGGCAGAAAACAGCTAGGCAGCCATTTCTAAATCTGCAGTAGGGTGCGGGAAGGGAGCCCCGGATTAACACCTGGGATCTTTCTCAGACTTGCAAGCACCTCCAGGCCCGGCCGTGGGGAAAGCAGCTGCGGGGCTCCGGAGTCCAGGACAGAGCTGAGCCCAGGCAGCTGACATCCATGTGCAGTCTGGGAGGACACACACAGGGAGCAAGGTTGTATGTCTCCCCCATCCCCCTTCCCCCACCCAGTCACTCTGGGTCATAGGCCAGTTCTGAGAAAAGACAGTCAAATCCTGCAGGCTTAAAAATGGTGTCTGCATTGGAGCCTGAACAGAGGCCTCCTGTCCTCTGTCCTCTGTCCCCTGCCCACTTCCTTTTCCAGCAGCAGAACCTTCCCAGGTCCTGGGCATACAGGGGCTAAGTCTTCATCTTGTCTCAAGAAAAGCCAATGTGGGCAAAGCTTGAGCAGGCAGCGGCAGGCCAGAAACACCCGTAGGCTGGAACCATGCTGACTGGCACAGTGGGATGTGCTCTCCGTGGGAGACGCCGCTGAACAAGAGTATAAGGATAGGAGCTTAGATACCCAGAGAGCCTCCGGGTCAGGGCAAGGCAGGACCCACTGGGCCGGTCATAAATAAACACATAACAACAGACTGAAGAGTCTGCACCCCACGACTCCACAGGGAGCATCTGCAGGTGTGGTGGACACACGGTGGGGAGGCCTGGCAGAGGACAGGAAATCTCAGCAGCTGGAGGCACGACGCACAGACCTCTCCCTGGCAGCCCTAGCAGGAGAGCAGCTGGGCCTACAGGTGGGGTGCGACGGCCACACAGAACAGAGCCGGGATGAGGCCAGCTGAGCACGGAGCACTAACCACGCAGGCAGGAATAACTCTGCTCCCCTGTCGTGCTCAGGCCCACGAGGCAGAAGCCTTGCAGCTGAAAAGCCTGAATAGGGCACTGGGGCTGGGGCAGCACCCAGCTTCAGAATGCTGAGTTTCCTTTGTTACTTCTGCCCCGTGCTGGGGGAAGGACGCAGGTTTCAGGTCTGACTGGCATATAACTCCAGGGTTCTGGGCTCATGGGAACAGGGCCCCCGCACTCCTGCAGTGTGTCCTGTATTTCCTGTTTTAGAGAACTTTAATGCCTACCAACACAGTATAAAGGCTCTGAGAGAACTGCAACGAATACTTTTTTTAAAAACTGGTTTAAGCCCAGTCCTTTTTTTCCCCACTCTTTTCAGCCATGGAAGCTTTTGCAGAGAATTCTTCCTAAAATCCCACAGGAAGGGTTGTGCAGAATGGACCGAAGCTTCCTTCAGTGGAAGCAGAGTATCCAGACTAACCCTGGCAGCTCGCTCCCTTCAATGCTGGTGAGCCGGCCTGAGCCAGAAGGACACCTTGGGAGATCCCAGGAGGCGCCTCACTCCACTGCTTCCTCTCTAACATGACCAAACACCTCCACGGATCTGGCACCATGACAGACATCGTGACCACCCAGAGCCACCTGGATGCTGGTGGTTCCCTAACAGGGGCACTTGTGGTTCGTCTTTAACACATGGTGAGTGTGTACAGAGGGAGGAGCGTACTCATTTCTCCCTCTGGAGATCAAACCAACACCAGCCACAGTCAGCCAGGGACACTCCAACCCTGCTTAGATACTCATTTACTCATATATAACAGCCTTGGCCCCCTGGTCTGCTGCCCTAGGACAGCCTGGGGTGGTTGCTTCTTCCCAGATAATCCCCTTTAACTAAGTACTGAAACTATATCTTAGCCATTTTGGATGTAAGTCGCCCAAGCTCAGATCCCACACAGGTCTCCATTTAAAATAGCAAAGTGTCCCTAATCAACCCGCGCTTGATTATTCAGGCTTAAACAATTACCACAGCAACACTATCAGGCCAGCCTTGTAAGATGCATGGGGCAGCGTGCCCTGCAGTGAGTGCCCTCGGGTCTCTGCTTAATGAGGTTAGGGGATATTTTTGGTAGTGAAAACACAGAAACCTCTAGAAGCTACAGAACCACAGACACCCTGGCTCGTTAAGATTTTTCATGAAGTCAATCATCTCTATATAAACACCACAGGATGTTCCTGTCAACCAAGTATATGAAATTTAGTACTTGGTTTTTATGTGACTACGGTTGCTGTTCTGAAGCCTTACTTTTGAAGCCTTCGTCCTACTCTTGGGCTGAGTTCCTGAGAGTTAAATGAGTTTTTGGGGTACAGGTTGAAGATCCCTAATCCAAAAATTCAAAGTGCTCTGCAGTCCAAAACTTTCTGGAGGACCATCATGAATACAGAACTTAGATTTTTAGATTAGCGATATTCCACTCGTGGGGTCCCACCCAAGTATTCCAAAGTGTGAAGCTCTCCGGGTCCCAAGAGTCTGGGATAACAGCAGCCGTTCGGCCTGTGTGTCAGATGACACCGCCTATGAAAAACATGAGGCTGAGACTGGAGCTGGGGTGGCCGGCCGCCGCTTAGAGTTTCCTCCTCTTAAGAAATTCCCGGGACATGCTGCTTTTTTTTCTGGAACCGCCCAAACAGAAGACTGCTCTGCCTACCCCGCCCTCTCTACCTGCTGCACTGTGCTGACCAGGTTAGTCCAACCAATGCAACCCTGGGCCCGTCCTCCCTGAGAGCCAGACCAGTGCTATATCACAACTGCTCTCGTGAGGCTTGCCTCTGGCCAAGCCCTGTGCCCACGTACCTGCAGACCCACACAGCCTTCCTGCACCTTGCCCTCAGCCCCACCACCCGTCAGCTGTGCTGATCACAAAGCCCCTGCCACGCTCCAGGCAATGTGCCCTGTGTCCCCAGCCCACAGCAGGGAGCTGCCACAGCCGCAGGCCTCTTTCACACTGCGGCTGCCCTCTCCTTCCTCCCACCTCCCCCCACACAAAAGAGGGTTTTTCTCCATGGGAACAAGAGCCACTAGCTTTCTTTCCCTTCTGTTTTCCTGTCCTAGATCTAAATTTGGCAACTGGAAATAGAGTGGAAGCAGTTATACGGATCCAGTTCACGACCTTGGGGGACAATGTACCTGGGGCCAGAATTGCCCTCAATGGCTCTTTCTATTAGGGTAGATGGGGGGAGCATCTATAACTAGCCAGCCCCAACTCCTGCTGGGAGATGCTACCTGTCCCCTCATCACAGGCAACTTAAAGCCCCTAAATTAAAGGGGGACCCTGGGGCCCTTCAGGTGGACTTATACAGGGCAGGGCACCTTCCTTAGAGGCCGTGAGAAAATAGCACCTTACCGTCATCCAAGTAGGTCTGGTCCAAGTTCTGTTCCTGCTTAATTGTCACGCCCGTGGGTAATACTTCCTTTTGGTCACTGACTGGGGGTCCATTTTTGGCGGCTCTTTGGTTTGGGGCATTCTGCTGCTGAATGACCGTAGGGTAGGAACCTGGGCTCAGCCTCTGGCCTTGGCTAGCGGGAGGAGGCGGGCCGGGCCGGGCGGTGCTGGGAGCAAAATTCTCGCAGTACATGATGTGCTGGAATTCTTGGTGGCTCCCACAGCGCAGCGGCTGGTTGGTGGGCGAGTAGTGGATGACTGGTGAGGCCTGCTGGTTGGCTGGTGCAGAGTGGAGCAGGGCAGGGCTCTGGCCCTGGGAGCCAGCGTGTACCAGGACGGAGCGGTGGGCGTCCGCGAGGGACAGAGGTGCCGCCACGAGGGCTGGCTGCTGATAGCCCAGAAGGCTGGGGCTCAGGCTCTTGCTCCGCTGGTAGAGGACGGCAGGGTTCTGCTGCTGGTAGCGAGCATCAGGAGATGAGAGCCCTGAACGAAACTGCTGGCAGGGAGCCATAGCGGCCACAAGGCAGGACGGGGACTCGGCCACCATAGGGTGCTGGGGGTAGTAAGGCTGGCTCCCCAGGCCGCCGGGGGTGGGGCTGCAGATCAAAGAGGGGTCATACTCATCGCTGGGCTCTGTCTTGATGGCTGGGACTGTGAAGAGAGCAAAGCACACAGCTGTAATGAGCGTGGCGAGCGAGCTGCCACGTGGGCAGAGAGGTGGGGGTAGGGGCTGGGCACAGGGTTTCGGGAGTGCAGAGGGCTGGGACCATGTGGCTGCCACTTATTAGTCCTGGCCTCCAGGCTCCCCATACAGTTGTCTTAAGTTAGAAACTTCACCCTGGCAATGACCCAAATTAAAGAGTTTTCCAGCACTGGAAAGGTAGCTGCTAGGCATTAATCCAGTGCTGGACCTGCACTGCCTCGTTCCCTGAGGCAAGAGCTTGGAGAAGAATCTTTGATTTTATATTTCCCTCTGGCAGGGTATGGTGGTGCCACAGGCCTGTAATCCCTGGAGGCTGAAGCAGGAAGTTGGTAAATTGGAGGCTAGTTTGGGCAACTTAGCAATTTTGCAGGGCACTATCTCAAAACAAAATATAACAAAAAATTTTAAAATGGGACCCAGCACAGTATGAAGGACCGGGGTTCAATTCCCAGTATTGCAAAATAAACAAATCCCCTCTCTCTTCTGTCAACCCCAGCAGCTCCTGTCTTGTCCCGGCTTTCCTTCATATCACTGTCACCACCTGAGAACTCTATCCATCTCTCAGAGGCTCACCACACAAAGCCCCGTTCTCCCGAGCATGGCCCCTCTGAGGGGAGCCTTCTGCCTGCCCTGCATGGTGCTGGAGCCTTGGGGCCCAAAGTAACAGCTGGCACGTAATTGGTGCTCAGGTACTTTCAGAACAAAGAAATGACCAGACAGGATAAAGTAACCATCACCTTCTTTCTTATACAGTACTTGGAGAGAATGAGACCTGTTGGCTCAAGCCTCAGTTTTCCCATCTGTTAACTGGCAGTAACAATCACTTCTACCTAATGGGGGCGTGGTATGGAGGAAAGATTACATAAGATCTATGAGCAAGGCACAGGGCACAGTGGCCAGTATACAGGAAGTGCTCAATGTTTGCTGCTGTTAGCTTATTATTATCATTACTATGACCAGTGGTACTGGCACTGCAGCTGTCCCTTTATCCCCACAGCCCGAGCACCAGTCACCAGCAATGGCTCCCTCTCTGGCATCTTCATCTATGTATCAGCAGGTTGGGTGCAAAGGACTCACTTTTCTTCTTGCTGAAGCATATGACTGGTGGCTATAACTG
Source organism: Ctenodactylus gundi (assembly GCA_004027205.1). Taxonomy (NCBI): domain Eukaryota; kingdom Metazoa; phylum Chordata; class Mammalia; order Rodentia; family Ctenodactylidae; genus Ctenodactylus; species Ctenodactylus gundi. The sequence continues at coordinate 156,475 of PVKB01000692.1, forward strand.
GGTATGGGGTGGGGGGCCTCCTAGCTGGGTGGATTCCCCAGTGCCAGGGTTGGAGGAGGCAAGCAGGACAGCAGGTCTGATCCAACCACCAAAACCATTTCTCAAGATGCCATCAGAAGGCCACCATCTCACTCCCTAGTCCAGCTTTGGGCCGGAGGTTTTCACGCAGGCCCTGCTCAGCCAGAGCAGAGGCCAGGCACTGAGCGGTCATGTCACTGCAGATGAGAGGACAACGTGCAAAAAAACATAATGGAAAAGCTCTACACTTAAGGGGACTATAGGTCACTGAGTGTAGTCTAGAGCAACTCAGAATGACTCTCCCACAGCTTAGGTCCTAGAAGACCTGAGATCCTGACCTCTGCTCCCAACAGCTTGTCCCATTGGTCCTGGGATGGTGACATCCTTGCAGGGACCAGCACAAACCTGCCATGCTCTCTCCCAAAGCCCAGCCTTCAAGGCCAGGTGTCTCCTGGATTCAAGGCTTCTAGTCACCCACAGAGTCCATGCAACCCTGTCAGAGAAGGAGTGGTGTCCTCAGGGCCCAGATCACAGCTTCCAATCTCAAAAGGTGGCTTGCAGATTTCTCTCAGCCTGGGAACTATACAGCCTATTTCCCAAGGGAGAGCTCAACAAAGCATTTTTTTAAAAAAAATTTAGAATCACATTTCCCTGGCTCTTCCTGTCCACCTATTCCATGACCTTCATCACAAGCCAACACATCAATACTACCACTGTCGTCTGCTATCAGAAGCTCCTCTGTCAGAAGGTAAGTTCCTCATGAGTGGGGTTTGTTATCACCTCTGTCCCTGACTGGGTCTAGAAGCCAAAACCAGTACTTGGGACCCAGATATTTTCTAGGAGAATGAATGACTTAGTAGGACTGAGACCTCCTGGCCTGGCAGCTTCCTGGCAATCCCCACTGGCCACCAGGTGACTCTCAACTACAGATTCTGTAGGGCTTAGGACATATCTCTAAGGCCAAGCTTTGACACTGGAATGATCAAATCTAAGATGGGGACAGTAATCACCTGCTCAGCAACATCCTATTGTGTCTGCCTGCGTGCATCCTCCTCCCACTCTAAGAAAAACGTGACTGACAGTCATAGCTAGTATCCTTGGCATCATTTTACCTTGCACAAGTTTTTTATGTGTATGTGGTTTCCACAACTCTGTACAGAAGGTGACATCGGACAGACAAGAGGCTCAGAGAGCTGGAGTAACCTGCCTGGGAAGCCTCGCTGAACGCAGACCTCATGAGCCCTGAGTACCACACCTGGGCCACCTCTCAACCCCAAAGAAGTACGGTGAGGACGCTTTACCTGGTAGGTAGGTAAAGTGCTGAGGCTGGCTTCGTTTTCTTTTCCCATTGATGACATAGAAATTCACCTTCACGGAGGTGCGGATGTGCTTGTTCCGATATTCGGGGATCTCAACAAAAAGCATGTTCTAGAGAGAAGGAGTGGTCATGAGTAGGACTGCAGCAATGCCCCAGTCCACCCGGCCATCAGCACATACCACCAGTCATCTCAAGGCCCTGTGTTCACAGGCAAAGTTTAATTTAAAAGGAACCTAAGCTCTCAGCCACAATGAGGAAAGATGCTCCCTAGTGAAGTATATGAAGGCGTCATGGTGCACATCAAAGGGCTGGGAGCTCAGTGTTCAACCCGCTGCCAATTCACTATGTACTTACTGAGCACCTGCTAGTTCCAAAAGAGTGGGAGGCTTTGACGGAGGGAGGGAGGGAGGGAGAAGGGAATGGAGGAAGGAAACAGCAATGGGGGGGGGCGCGGGTTGTAAACACATGTCTGCCTGAGAAGCAGCTCTCCTGGGGCTTACAGGCTGGCTCTTGTCTTTGTCCACCGTGGCTTCCATCTCCCAAATCTGCTGCCCATCTGGAAAGCCAAAAAGGACAGGACTTTGAAGGCAGATACTAGAAACCAGCATTTAAGATAAAAACTCACCCATGTGTGTTTACCTTGTTTGTGTATATTGCTTCAGTAGGGTATGCACAGGTGTTTACGCATGTATATGTGTATTTACATATATGGATGTTGCTTCTTTCAAAAGAAAGGGATGTTGACTGTTGACGGTAGAGAAAAAGAATATTGACAATTATAAAAAATAAGAAAAACCGGAATAGAAATTTCTCAGGAACCTGACATATTTTTTTCTTTGTATTGTTTCTCTCAAAGAAGTGTTGTTATATATTAGTCCTGACTATATGCTTTCTCCAGACAAAGGTTATTATCTAGAACATTCTGTATATGCTAAGGCCATCCTAGAGGCCTCATGACAGGTCCTCCACAGTGCCTTCTCTACTGTCTGAGAACACAGGTGGTATAGCTATTATGTCCTAGGTCAAGAGGGAAACCGGTGACCCACACAGTGTTCTGGCTCTGAGTCACTGACAGCACAGCACGGGGTCGCGGGAGCCCACCCTCCACTGTCCCGGCAGCAGCCGGCCTGGGTCTCATGTGAGTCACAACTGATGAGAAAGTTTTGCGCAACCGTACATTTCCCCTCCCAGAAGCAGGGCGCTGTTTCTCCAGCTTGGGGCCAAAACGTTGGGCCAAACAAAACTCCGCATTCGAAAACTGTAGATCACTTTCACTGACCACCTACATGGGCCACTGGGCAGTTTTCAGCTCAAACAAATCATTTCCACAAGTGTTTCCAGGGTGTTTTGTGGAACGCTGATTCTGAAGGATATTAAATGGTTTTATGAGAAGGCGGAAAATTCTACAAGCTAATAAGCACTTGGAAAATGCTGAGTCAAAGTCAAACGGGCATCATGGCTACAGGACTCCTTGGAGGCGTCAGAGTGCTCACCTGTTGAGGAACCCCAAGGTGGGCTGAAATACACAGTTCATTCTGACATCCGATTCCCATTTTATAAGGGAGGACACCCAGGCACAGAGAGGCAAGAGCATTAGCCAAGGGCACACAGCTCGCAGGTGGGAAAGCCAGATTTGAGGCCAGGCAGCTGGCTTCAGAGCCAGGCTCCCTTTCCTACCAGCACTGCCCAGGAAGCCTTTCGGCCAAGTTGTCCTCTCTGGGCTCCAGCCCAAGCAAACAGGTTCTGCAGGCACGCTTCCTTGGGATGCCCCTATGTAAGACAGGGTGGCGCCCCCACCCAGGACCACCCAGAGTGCTGTAGGTTTGGGGGGATAGAAGGCTGAGAGGTGAAGAGTACAGGGGGAAGCACATGCCCACCCAGCGTGCTCTGTCAGGTCTTCTGAGGCATGAGGGCGCCGATCACAACCCTGGGCCTTCCTGGGCGTGTCCTTTCCCTATCCCTGTTCCCACAGCATCTGTCCATTTTATTCCTGTGTGTTCTAATTTCTGAAATAGAGGAAGCTGAATTTTCAATTTCCCCCAACCAGTTGTGTGATGCCTGGATAGGACGCTATACCTCTCTCTGCCTCTTACCCAAAACCTGATGGCGTCATAGGACATGCAGCTCTTAGGGTCCCTGTAAGGACTAAATAACAGACATATGTGACGAACCTTCGGTGACACTAGTGAGGGTTGGCATTACAACTAACAGCAATGGACTACTTGTACATGCTCCTCACCCTTGAGGTGGCAGCAGAGTGCTTGGTTTTCTTTGCTCTCAAAAATGGATCTTTTGGCTATTATCCTAACTACAGAAAAGAGAAAGCGCTTGCATGTGTATTTGTAGGAACGAGAGATGGAGGCCTACACCAGGCCACACTGTGGGTCTGCCTGCTTTCCTGTGTACCCCTGTAGGGTCAGAATCTCCTCGGGCGGCTGAGATGCCCAGCCCAGCCTGCACACACTCACTTCTGAACAAACAAATCCCCAGCAGGAAGTGAAAGCTGACATTGGCCATCCTTCTCCATTCAGTCACAAAGCACGTGGAAGATTCTCTCAGCGACTGCTCTTTAAAGGAAGTGTGTGATCTACAAAGCGCTGAAGGCCATTCCTTGGGCGATTCTCCCTCCCCTTGGCCCCCACTAGCATGCACATCCTAGGGGGTCCCTGGGAGGACACATAATCTCATCCTCCAAATTGCCCTCTTGGACAGTAGGATTCAAAATCAACGCTGGAGTGTCCCCTCAGCCAGAGGTCCCTCCACACAGGTTCAAGTCCTGCTGTTCCACTCACTGCCTGGGTGGCCTTCAAAGGAGACTGATCTTTTCTGTGCCTCAGTTTCCTCATCAGCAATATGGTAAAGTGAATATGACCAGCGCCAAAGAATTGTGAACATTAAACAGGGTGTGTAAAATTCTTAGCCAAAGACGGAGCCACTGTTAGTACTGTGGTCACTGCTACTGCAGGATGAGGACTCTCACTGGCCAGCCTGACCCCAAGCGCTGGGGTGGACATGGAGGTTTCTCACTGCATTGTGTTACACTTATCACAGTGATAAGGGCTATAGAAAGTCTTCACCCATGGGGAGGAAATGAATGAACTACTCCTGGCTACCTACCCTGGGTATGGAGGCATCAGAAGACTCTATCTGGCTTGGAAATGTGCCCTTACTACTTTGAAAAGCAGGCTAGTTTATATATTGCAGGGACCCATCTGTAAATGTGTCCCGCTGAGAAACAGGGAGCCTGTGACCCAGCTACTCACAGGGCTGGCTAGGTGGGGGAGCACAACACGTCTTCCTCCACTGACTCAAAAAACGTGGAGAATTATGGGTAGCATTGATTCAGTTGCCTTTTTAGTTTTTTTCTCCCCTTGGGAAGAAAAGACCTACAACCTGTCTCCATGTCGGTCTCCTGGGAGCCCTTGGCAGGCCACGTTCTTAGCAGAGACTGAGAAAATCACCATTTTGGTAACATTCCTGTTGCAGAGCAGGCGCTGTGTAGGCTGTGCGATGAAGGAGCCACACAGGTCCCCAGGAGAGACAGGACGACCTAACAGCCAGCAAGGAAGTCACACACCCAGGGTTCCTTACCTCTACTAGAATGGGAATCTTCCCTTCATGGGGTTATTTTTGCTTCAGTTTATTTGTTTGTACTTGGAACTGAACTCAAAGCCTTCAAACTGAGCTTATGTTCCCAGTCCCTTTTTATTGTTTGAGGCAGAGTCTCACTAAGTCACTAAATTGCCCAGGTTGGACTCAAAGTTGTATCCTTCTGCCTCAGCCTCCCTGAACACTGAGATTATAAACCTGTAGCACCATGCCTGGATCCTGGCTGCCTTCCTTCCCCCTCCTTGGCTCAAGCCCACAGGCCTTCTGTACCACAGCCACGATGCTCGACCTCCATGCATTGGGATGGGCGGCCTAGTCCTGCCCGCCCCAGTCCCTCACTGCCCTGCAGGCCCAGAGCAGGAACGGCCACCTCAATTTCTACTTCCCTCCCACATCAGCTTAGCTGCCTTCCTCCCGCCTCAGACCATGGGCTTTCCGAGCAGGGCCACAGCTACTCTATCCTCTGTCTTATGCCAACACCACAGCATCCAGCATGTAACACCCTGGCTGAATACACAAACAAGTAGGCCCCATGATTCCCCACTGCGAGGTCGGAGCTCAGGAAATGCCTGACTACCTACCTCCCGGCAAAAGGCCGAGAGGAAGCACCAAGTTCTTACTGCAGAGCCCCCTCTGGGACCTTACTACGAGGAAGGCCCAGGAATACAGATGTGGACAACGAGTTACACACAGGGCAGCAACCTGCCCTGAGGAGGCACCGGGTGCCAAGAACCGGCAGTCCTGTGCTATCTACCTCCCAACCTGGCAGCGAGGTTGAGGGAACTGGCAAATCTGCCCTACTTGAATAGCATCGAGGACCAAGGCTACTTTTACCATGCTAGGTGGAGATGAAGTGAAGGACTTTGGTCTCTTGGGCAGATGTTTGGACAAACTTCTCTCTGTCCTAAATTTGCAAGTCCTGGCAGCTGGAATGAAAAAGGCCTTTCCAACTCTTAGTCAGAGGAGAAGAAAAAGGAGCCAACAGCTTCAAAAGAAGCTGAGTATCAACTCTGCATGAAAAAAGCTAGGGTGGGAGGCACCGCTCTGCCCACATCCCGGCCTTATGCTCACTTCAAGGCGGCACCAGCTCAAGAAGCCAACCCTGCTCAGGGGCACAGGAGGGGATGGATAGATGGACGGTCCCCACCACGCAGCTGGGCTCTCCTTGCAGGAAGCTCTTGCCCTAGCTTGATGGGACGAGGCACACGGGGAGCAGGAGGGTGGGCGCAGAGGGCGCGCCTCAGCATGGGCCCACAGTGTCAGCGCGAGCTTGCAGGAGCAGGAAGGCAGCTGCAGCTGCACTGGGCGCTGAGCAGGCCACTGGGCCCCAGGACAAAGCGAGGAAATCAGAGTGTCAGCTCACGTTAAGAAACCGTGCCTGACACTTCCCAGCCCTGGGCTCTGCCTTCAAAAACTAGCTAAATAAAGATGGTTGAAGTCATTTTAGTCAGTGCCTCACGACTGCTAACTGGCCAGGAAAACCTGTCCTCCCCAGAAGCACAGGCTTAATATGCCCGGCAGAGCTGGGGATCCAGGATGTCCCATTAGCTGGGGCTTCACCGTCCGACATGGTAATCCTGCCCGGATGCATTTATGGAGATCTGGAGAGGAAGCTGCCTGGGTTTTGGCACCATCCTCTCTCCTGCCTACCACTGCCTGGGTGTGCTGAACCGTAACCATCCCTGTCCCCTAAAACAGGGGCAGGGATCAGGGCCCTCCCAGTCCTCACTTGCTCTCCACCCCCATTCTTCCTGCAGATCACAAGAGACACCCTAAGAATATGAACCGGATCACACCACACCCCCATGGGGAACATCCAGGACAGCCCACCACTTTGGGGATAAAACCCAAATGCTGCACCACGCCTGCAAAGCGCAGCATGGTGCGGCCCCTCCCCACGATCTCTCTGGGCTCAGCTGGCATCACAATGCCTCCTCCGTGGTGCACTGGCTGCCCAGCACGCTTTCAGGTCCTCCAGCGCCCCAGGCTCATCCCCTTGCTGCAGCCTCATCCGGGCAGGTCCTGCCTGAACACTGCCTCGATGGTCCCTGTGGTTCTTGCACTCTCAGAGCACTCTGCTCAAGGCCATCTCTTCTGGAAAGTTCCTCTCCTGACCTTTTTGCCCTGATTTCACCATTCAACACAGAGGACATCCAATTAATTAATCTTCGTCTTCAGTTAACACTCGCTTACTCTAAGTATGTTTCAAAGTCCCTGCCATTGCCTGGGACATACTTGGACTAAAGCAACGCGCTGTGTCTGTCTAAGGTACAGACTGAGCTGGCGTCCTGTTCTCCACTGAACACGGACCCTTTACTCCTCCCGCTCCTGTGACCTGGGTTCACTGTCTTCACAGCACTTTTCACATCTGAAAGTATACCACTTATTGATGAGTTTAAGAGCTTCTGTCCCAAGGACAGGGCCCTTATCTCTCTTGTGTCATGGGCCTGGTCTGGTACTACTCACAGTAGGCACTCAGTTCATACCTGAGCACGAATATGAAGGCCCTGGGAGCTGTGAAGAGCATGCCCCTTGTTCACGGTTCCTTAGCTGAAGCAAGGCCAGCTCATCCCATGGCTCCGCCCCCCAGGGTGGCTTTCCTTCAGCTGCAATGACCCACACACATCTCAGCCAGCTCTGGGAACCAGGAAACTGGGGTTTGGGACTCCGCCCTCCGCTAAGGAGCTCTGTTACCTCAAGGAAGTCTATTAACCGCACTGTGTGACTCAGCTTCCCCAATGATAACTCAGGGAGGGGAGGGAAGTGGCCATCAGCCAAGTGCCTCCAGCTTTGTCAGGTTCCAATGCCACCAGTCTGACAGCACTAAGGTGTGAAGAGAAGAGACATACCCTGGCCAGAAGGACTTATCTCCCAGACAAGGAGCCTGCATGGCCCTGCCTTCCAGACTCTGAGCGAAGCAAACTGAGCTCCCCGAGGTGCACACAGGGCAGTTGAGGTTTTCTAAGCACTGGCGATGTGCCTGGCATTTCCAATACCTTTGTCTCCTCTGACTGTGCAACCACACCAATCCCACATGAGAGATGGGGAAACCTAGTCTCAAGGCACACAGCATGACACCAGTTCAGGCTTCAGGCCACCTTGGCAGGATAATCCAAGATCCAACCTGAGGACTGCAAACCACACCAAGGCTTGTGGCACCGGCACTGTATCACATGGTGGGCATACTTGGACCCAAGGCAATCAGGAAACTCACTTCTGTGAGGCCTCTTCCCCAGGTCTCCCCACAGGAGCAGCTTCAAGGTTCTCTCCCTTGAAGGTCTGATCTGATGGTCACAGGGGCCAAACTCTGGGCACAAGACTTGTTCTTTGAAAACTAGTCCACCTTCTCTGTCTCAAGGGGGTCTTCAGAGTTGCAGTCTGGTCAGTGTCTTTGCAGAAAAGCTGTGTAGAATAGTAGCCAAGCTATGAGCAGTGGGCTCCAGCCCAGGGGGCTGATGACACCATCTTGTGAATCACTGAGGGCAAAGGTCGCAGCGCCTTAGTCATGGCTCTGCCCAGCCTGGAGTCTGACATTCCCTGAGGGAACCCAATCCAAGGGCCTCCTGGGCCAGGACTACCGCAGCAGAGAGGGTGACTCGGACACACCAAGCCCAGAGGAGAAACAGGTGGGGGGAGGGGAGCACATCTCTAAGAGGCATCCAGTTCTCCCAGGTTACCAACACATGGAAAAACACTTACTGTGCAAAAAATTTCTCAAAAATATTTTAAGCACATGCATTTCTATTTATTAAACAAAGATCAAAATACAGCCTTTGGGAACCTCCAAGTAATAAAATGACTCATGTCAGGACACGATGACTCAGTGGGAAAGAGGGAATTCCACCGCCTACGCCTCCTTTCTAAAAAATCAATTTTGCCCTCCCGACAGGTGATGGGAGCTTCTGCCATCAGACCGCGCCAAGAACATCGTCCAAAAAAACAAAAATTCTCTTTAAACAATTTAGGTTTCAAAGCTGAGTAATCCAACATCGGCCAGTTTCCAGCCTACGCCCCCGTGGGATGCAGAGAGCCAGGGAGCTGCTTGGCCTGGGCTGGGGGCCTGAATTAAGAAGGATTTTACCAGCTGAAAAATTCCAAAACTCTGTGTCATGTGGAGGAACCTTCCAAAACATTGGATCCTGCCCAGGCGCACCGAGTCGCTCGAAGCCATGGCAACCCCATTTCCGCTGCCACATCACTTTTATTTTTGTGTCCTTAGATTTTTTCCTGTTTTGAAATGTTTTGCTGGGACCCCCCGACTCTGCCTGAGGCCCAGTGGCCTGGGGCCAGGGCTCCTGGCCGAAGCAGCAGCAGCATGGACTGCCCACGTGAACTCTGCCTGGAACGTGGCGCATTTTTACATTGCTGAGAACATGTAAGTTGGGGCTTTTCAGCAGTTACTGAGGATGGTCGATGATGGGAAGATACTAAATGCCCTGCTGGGGGGCTGGAGGAATGGCTCAGTGGTTAAAGTGCTTGCCTAGCAAGTGCTAAGTACACAAGTAGTACCACTTAAGCTGGGTGTTGTGGCGCACGCCTGTCATCCCTGCACTCGGGAGGCTGAGACAAAAGGGAAAATAAATAAATAAATAAATAAAGTATACTTCCTTAAATGCCCTGCTGGTCCTCCCAGAGATGAGTAGAGGGCTGGGGCAGGTGGTGCCCTGGGACCTCCACTGTCAGTAGGTGGGGCCTGAGCTGGGGCCTGAGCTGGGGCCTCTGGCCTGGCGTTCTTGAGCCTCAGTTTCCTCATCTGTAAAATGGGTCCCTGCCTCTTAACAGAGTGACAATGGAAGGAGATGTTACTCTCATTCAACGTAACTCATAGGCCCCTACTACACAGAGCAATGTTCTAGAGACCAAGGACATAGCAGCTGACCCCAAGTCCATGCTCTCAAGGTCCCAAGAACCTATAAGGCACCAGCCAACAAACCTATAAGGCCCAGACAAGACCTCTGTGCTAGTAGTAAGGGCTACCATGAAAACTAAGCAGGGTAAAGGACAAGAAAAGTGACAGGGCTGTGGGGAGGTTGAGCAACCTGAAAACAACGACCAAGGCGTCTCTTGACCTCTGAGCTAAGACTGGCAGGGACAGAGGCGGCAGCCCTGAAGGATAATCTAAGGGCGAATGGCAACAGCAAAGGTCCTGTGGCAGAAAAGAGTGTGAAGTGTTTGAGGAGAGAACAAAGACAGGTATCATACAGCCTAGCAAGGGGGTGGGGCACTAAGAAAGCTGAGACTGGAGAGATGGGCAAAGGTTGGATCTCACAGGCTCTATGTAGTTGTAAAAAATACTTAAAAATAGGATTAAAATCAATATAATAGTTATTATTACTACTGCTAAAAATAAGATGCTATTTTCCAAAACACTGAGCCCTTCTGACTTGAGCAACACATCCCTGCGCCCTCTCTCCGTGTTTCCAGCCTCCTCCGCCTGTCATCTCGCTGGAGTGGAAAGAGCCGAGCCCGATTTAGTAGTGGCTATATAAAGAACGCTGGAGCTGGCGGTGCTGATGACCCAAGCCCAGGCTAAGATTAGCCCGCGAGGCTGTCACCTTTGCTTAATGTGAGGAGCAGCTGGGATTCCCCTGCCTTGGAAAAGTCCAGCTGTTCTCCCCGCCCGCAGTGCCCCGCTGGCCAAGGTGTCCATGGAGATGGGAACTAGGATACGTTTTGGAAAAAAGAGGCTGAGCCACAGGGATTCCCCCTGCAGGAGGCAGGGAGGCGGGAGCGGAGCTCCTGGGGTCAACGGAGCAGGCCCGGCTCCCTGCAAGTTCAAGGGGGCCCTCTCTGTCAGAGCTCTGGGGCCACCTGCTGCCTGACACGGAGCCCACCACCACGTTGGGGGGCTGCAGATCTCTCTCTTGTCCATCCAGGAATGGCGTTCTCCTGGGATCCCGTAGGCAGGAAAGGCTCCTCTCTGCAACGGGTCCTTCCAGTGCCCGCGGCCCACAGCCTACCCCATGTGTCACCAGCCCACAGCTCAGGGAAGCGGAGGGTCTTCAGGAGCATTAGCCTGGCGCTAAGCTTCTCTAGGGCAGAGCAGCGAATGCCCCACAGCAGACTCCGCAACCTGCTTGCCTGCAGTTATATCTTACCTCGGTGTGACTCCCACTAAGGTACTTAACTCTGTGCTTAAGAGTCTCATCAGTAAAACTGATAGAGCAGGAGCTCGTTTTGGAGTGCTGTCAGAGGCATCGGGCGAGTTCACACGGAGAACGTGCTGAGAGCAAGGGTTGGCCTGCAGTTTATTATTACTACTTACATGTTTTTTAGTGTCTCTGGGTTTCATGAGGTAAATTTTTACTAGGCTTTGTCCTTCCTCTATCAAAGTATAATGACAATAGTAAGACGCACAGCACTACGTACTGAGCACTTCCGGTTGCCCAGCTCCACACACAAAGCCCAGCACCCTGGTCTTCTGGCACAGTCTCCCCCCACCCCACCCAGAGCAACAGGCCTCCTGTAGTTGGCGAGAGAGGAGACACGGGCTTGGAGGACTGCAGTGGCTTACTCGGGGGCCCAGCTACTGAATAGTGATTAGGGATTCAAACCTGGGCTGTCTGGCCTCTGAGGTCGTGTAGATCACCATCCCCAGAGCTTTCCTGGCCCACGCCTACCCCAGGAGCAGCGGTGTGGACCAGAGGATGACCACGGCCAGGGCAATGCCCAAGCTGGAGAGCCACACAGACAACAGCAACCAATATGTAGCAAGGGTGACTCATACACTGGCTTCCATGAATGTCAAGCCCAGGGGGTGGAGGGACTGCTGTCCCATTTCACAGAGAAGAAAACACAGCCCCGAGGAGGTGAACCAGTGCACACACCTGCATATGGCCTGTGGGTAAGGATAGCCTCTCCCAGCTTAATCCTCAGTCCCTGGTCCCATGGGATACACAGGCAAAGTGCTAGAAAAGCCTGAGGTAGACTGTTCCAGAACAGAAGCTGTTTTTATTAACAGCAGCAGCACCTGACTTTCCAACATGGAAGCAGGCCCCACGTTTCCTTCCTTTTATGAAGTAAACATGTGACTTAAGTGTCATTCACTCCTTCCTAAACCCATTCATTCATTCAAAAATACTTCGAAGCCCTTGGACAGCTCTGAGGAGCCTGGACTCTGGGGGATTCTAACTCCACAAGGAACCTGGCAGGACCCAGCCTCCACCCTTCCCTACCCAATCCACGCCACAGAGGCTTTCACAACCTCGAGACGAGTAGCAAATGCTTACCCCCTGGCTGCCCTCTGCTAAAGGGGCATTTAAAGCCACAATCTTCTTGTCAAAGTCAGCAGAAGGCCACTGAGAGAGTTTCCGGGTACTAGAGGTGCATCTAAGTTTTAGTCATTTACATTTAGCACCTCTCCACTGCTCAAGAGCTACTACAACTCCCTATTACCTAACCCAGATCCAGACCAAACCAAGGTCATGTCTCCACCAGGCACTGGAAAAGTGCCTCTTCTGGCCTCTTCTCATCCAAACATTTTCCAATGTTAATCATTTGCATTAAAAAGGGTTCAATAAAGTACTATAAGACCACAGGATAGAATGCAATGTATCTTCTGAAACTAGATACTCAGAGAATATGAAATACATGAAAAAAATCTTCAAGATACACATACAAAAAAAGAAGCAGGATTAGAAACATATCTAAAAACCTTTCAGTATAAACAGGGGAAGACCGAACCAGCAAAGCCCTGTGGCTGCCGGCTCAGGCCCTAAAGGGAAAGCGGGGACAGGGAGGGCTCCTGCCTGCTGCCCCTTCTAGGAATGGCTCAGCTGCAGACCAGCGGTTCTGGGCTGGGGTATCCCGCTCCCTCGGGCACGCTTAGCAATGGCCAGAGCTGGTTTCGGTTATGGTGACCCGGGTAGTACTGCTGGAGCCAAGTGGGGAGACGACAGGGAAGTTGCTGGACACTCTCAGTGCACAGGATGCTCACGACACATCCACCTATAATGTCAAGACTCCACATCTATTAGCTCCGGTTCTGCTTCTAACATGGCTCCTTCTCTCCCTGACCCCAGGGCCTGGTGCTACTCAGATCCTCCAAGGCCCCAGTCATCCTTCACAGAATGGCTAATGACCTTAGGCCTCTTGGCTTGTGTGGTATTTGCTCTGCTGACCTTCCAGATGTCCTGCCTTGGTCCCCAGGACCAGCCTCCCCTGTTTTCCTCCTCTTGCTGAGTGAGACAACGCAGCCAACACAGGTAATGAGGCTCCCGGCTTTCTGGCTGCTGCTCTCCCACCCCCTACCTAAGGCTACCCTGGGAAGTCGCAGTCATTCCCCGACTTTAACTGGAGTTCAGCGCTGACAGATCCCTAGGTGACATCCCCAGCCAGGACCTGGATCCTTCGGCTGGTCCCTGCAGCTGGGCTCTCCTGGGCCTCCTGTCTTTCAGAGGGGAGACCGTGGTCCCTTCAGGAAGGCCCCTGGGCACATCAGGCATAGCACTTTCACTCCCAAACCCACCCACTCTTGTCTCCACCCAACCACCTCTCCTATGTACCGATCTCAGATGCCAAAAAGCACCACACAGACAACATCCTACACCGCAGCTCCCGAAGGACAGCAGCAGCATCCGGTCCTTATGAAGAATGCCCAGTGCGTGGCCAAGAACGTGATGGCCCGTGGCAGGGAAGGGTAAAGGGCGAGGGAGCACCAGCACCACGGGGATTGGCTTCTAGTTTGAAAACACGGCATGTTCGGGACTGGATGAGGCTATTATTGACAAGAGGGAAGGTTTGGTTTGCATATTTCTGGGAGGTAATTTAGCAACATACACTTATAGGCCTCAAAATTACTATCAAAATTTCACCTCTAGGAATCAACCCCAAATGAATAAAAGAGATGTACATGGAGATTCATGTCTAGGAAGATTAATTAACCTTAGCCATATAAGAATAATTACAGCACTACGTCAATTATAAGTAGACAATGTTAACTGGTTTGTAATACCTTGGTACTTTCATAATTCTGCTCCCTATATTAACTCATTTAATTTTGGCGACAACCGTGTGAGGTAAGAGCTCTAGCTATTACCATTCGACACATGAGGAAGTCGAGGCACTTCTTGAAAGACTGAGAAATTTGCTTAAGGTCACAGAGCACACAAATAGTGCAGCCAGGATCAGAACTCCACATAGGATACCCATTTATCGTGACAGAAATAAGCTTAATAAGCCTGCTTCTCTAGGCAAAACAAACAAAAACAAACTAAAAAAAAAAACCTAAAAAAGTCAAGGGTGAAAGGTAGCTTTAGTACCTGCCAAAGCCACCCAGGAGCAAGCAGCTAGCAGCCACCAGAGCAACCCATGCAACAGAGCACCATGTAGTCCCAGCACTCCCTGGAGGAAGGCGGTACCTAGGGCAGGATGTAAAACTACCCTGCAGGCTGTACTGTGTTGTACAGGAAGAGAGCCGGCTGCTTCTACACGGCTCTAAAGGAGGAAAACATCATCACAGAAAGCCACTGACCTGTGGTCTTCTCGGTGAACACAACCTTGGACTCGGCCGTGAAGTTCTGGCCCGTGAGGATCATTTGCTGGCCCCCGTAGACCAGGCAGCTGTCGATGTCCTGTCTTTCCACCATGGGCAGCTCGTGGGCAGACCGCTGGGCTGAGGGCAGGAGAACAAGAAGTCACTGAGACAGGGAAGGCACCTGCACAGGACAGGCAGTCCTAGTTCACCTCAGGAATTAGACACGACATGCCCTGCCCACCCTCATCAGGACCGCAACTCCTGACAACCGGGGACTCCATAAACACTATGTTTTTTTTTTAACAGCGCCAGGGCGACTAGAGCTACTTTTCATTTCATGCTTTGTTTCCATGAATCCAAAGACAGACCCTCATCCTTACAGGGAGGGAGGGAAGTGAGACCTGACATCTTCCTTTCTAAGGGAGGGGAGGGCAGACCTGTCCATCAAGGTTTCCTGTGTTAAAGTTACTCTTCCCTGCTGCATCCATCAGCCCAAACCCGGAAGCTGAACTTAGGACTCTGTTCCTGAAAGATTTAGGTATGCTGGCTCAGGGACTTGGGTGTGATTATTTTCTTGATACAGGGTCCCTCTCTCTGTAATCTAAGCTGGTCCTGAATTCATTATGTAACCCAGGCTGGTCTCAAACTTGCTCACTCCTGCCTCGGTCTCCCAAGTGCTGGGATGACGGGCACATGCTACCACACCCAACTAATTTTTATGTGACACTAGGGAGTTGAACCCAGGGCCTTGCGCATGCTAGGTAAGTACTTTAACTACTGAACTACTCTCCCAGCCCAAGGTGTGATTCTTAACATGGTCTATGAAACCTCCAGGATCTGCCCCTAGGGCTTCCCTTCCTAGAATACCCAATAGTGATGCTGCACCTGCCGCACTTCTAGACCACTGTGTCTCCAAGCACACAGAGTGCACTCCTTCCTCCGAGCATCTGTATTCTAACACTCTCTTCCCCACCACAGAGCGGCTCCCTCACCGCCTGATGCTCTATGCAGATGCCCCTCCTCTGAGAGGCCAGCTTGGTGCCCCTCCCAGACACCCCAGTGTCAGCCACTTGCCAAGTCTGACGCCCTCTGGGCTGCGTCCTGCTGTCCCTGCGGGCTCTTCTCTAGAGAACTGTCCTCTTCAGATACACTGTGTATAGCTTTTCCTGAGTCAGTTCCTTGTATCTTCCCCTCTCCTGGCACATCAGCCTGCTCTAACCTGAGGCTAGACCTGGCGCTGCACATCGCAGGTGGAGCATGGGATGGGCGGACGACGGGTGGGTAGAGATGAGGACAGAGAGGGCTCTCGACATGTCTCTTTATCTACATCCATCGGGAGAGAAGGAGAAGGGGCGCGACAGGCCTACATCAAGCGTGGAGCCATAAGAGAACGGCCAAAGCCTCGCACAACCTTCGGAGGGAGGAAATACTAAAATTATTAGTATTTGACTGAAACGATCCAAAGCTAAGAGAAGGCAGGTCACTGTTTAGCCAAGTGGTACACGGCACAGGCCAGACATGAGCCCGCATACAAGGCCTGTCCAGCCCCAGAGCCCAGGCTGCTCCTAGCCTTTAGAAAGAGCGGCTTCCAGGCAGAGGAGAGCCAGCTGCCACCCTTGGGCAGGTGAGAAACGGTTCTTGCCACAGCTAGGTCCTCTCCACCCCTGGAGGCCCCACCTCCCCGCGTGGGCCCACAGGCCAGCCTTCCCGGTGACTCAGCTCCAGCTCTTGGCTCTCCTCCTGAGCTCAGAGAACTGGGCGGATGGCCAGCCCTTTCCACGCCAGGGGCCTGCGGACCTCCCCATCCGGGAGCCACGGCTGCAGCCTGCAAGGCCCAATCCCTTTGCCCTCCGGGCAGTGAGTACACCTATTCTTTTCCCTAGGCCTGCTGGGATCACTGAGAGGTCAGTGATCGGCTTGGCAACATTTCAGGAGAAGGTTGTGCACTAGCTCCAGGCATCCTGACACTTCACCTTGAAAGTGAAACCCAGCAATACCCAGCAGTTCCCCCGGAAGGTCGGCACCCTGCTTTGGCTCCAGAGCCCAGCCTGCCAGCGCTCTTCCAAGGGGCTGCTGGCTTGAGGACAAATTAAAAGGCCTCTCAGCAGAAGCTGCTAATCTCTCCCACATGGGCTAGGTTATTAATCCTTTCTTTCAATATTGGAGTTTTGTGATGACTGACTAATTTTGCCGCCACAAATAGAGATTTACTAGCAGTGAAAACTGCAGCCGCGGGGCCTGGTTTCTAAGATCTGCCTTTGATGGAGTTGGGGGGCCACAGAAGCTTCTGGTGCTGGGCATGGGTGGGGAGGTGGCAGGAGCCACCCCTTCCATTTTACAGGGGAAAACATGAGTCATCACTACTGGACAAGCCGGCCAAGGGCCTGCAGCCAGCCCAGCCGGACTGGACAGACCGCGAGCTCGGCGCTGGGCGGGAGGCTGGCCCGGAGGGCTGTGTGGTGAATCACCGTGCCTTGCTGGGAACACAGCTTGCCTATTCCTGAAGCAACCTCGTTGCTTTCCTGCAGCAAGCCTCACAGCCTCAAGGAATCAATGGATGACTGGCAGGGAAACATTTTCTAAATGAAAATCTACAGAGAAAATGAGAATCCAGGCCAGCTTCCTATGAGTTTACTGCCGTCTTGCAACTCAAAGTATGGCCAGCGGCATCAGCACCTAGACTGTGTGGGGATCGCAGAGCCTCAGGCCCCCTCCCACTCACATCTGCGGCCTAAAGCAGAATCCAGGAGCATCCTTGCTCAGCTCCAGCTGCACGCTGGAGCCAGCCAAAGATCGAGAAAGCCCCTGCACCCAGGCCCCGCCTCCACAGCAGCCTAGGCACCAACTACACTGGGTCTTTTTCTGATGTGGGGCTGTTCTATACACCAACACAGTTCCACCCACAAGTTGTGACACCCAAAACTGACAGGGCTGGATGTCCTCTGGGGAAGAGGGACACAAAATCTTAACAGTTGACAATGACAGTCCTAGAGATTCTGACTTAAGAGGTCTGGGAGTGATTCCAGGGGCCCTAGCCAATTTAGTATCATTGGTGGTACCACCGCGGCCACGCTGCACAGCCCAGGGTGCTGGAAAAAAGCAGCTGGGTACACATGCAGAGGCACCGAGCCATGGTTCTGAGTCCTGTGTCTGTCCACTCCCCTGCTGTGTCACCAAGAGAGGTGAGGCAAGCTGCATCCCCTGAGTCACAGATGCCTCTTCTATCAATCACAACAGCACTTGTCCTTGTGGGTCTGCTTCACACAGTACCAAAGCTCATACGTACACATGCATGGATGTGTTCAGAACACAGCCGATAAAATACTCAATATCAACCCCCTAGTCCACACATGAGGAATAAAGCTGGTACACCCAGAAGAACACACCCAGACACAGCAAGGAACCAAGTATCAGTTCCCTGAGGACAACATGCGAAGAGAAGAGAACCATTTACAGAGGGACAGATACTGTGTGATCTAATTCACAAAAATGTTCAGCAGGCAAATACAAAGAAGGCAGATGGGGTTCCAGGGGCTGGGGTGGAAGGGAGTGCCGGTGACTGCCAGTGGCTACAGGGTTTCCGTCCACGGAGATGGGAAAGTTACAGAAGCAGCAGCTGCACCGCCACACACTGAATATACTTAATACTACACTTTAAGCTGCTTAAGATGGTAAACTTCGCATTATGTGTCTTCTGATGCAATGAAAGAGAGCATCTGAACTGTGAACAGCCTGTTCCTAGTGCTCATTAGGTGCTCAAGACCCTTGCCTGAAAGCGGCCAGGTGGCACAGCACTCCCAGTATTCTGGGAGGCTGAAGTAGGAGGATCACAAGCTCAGCCCGGAGACCCTCTCGGAAAATCAGAATGGGCTGGGAATATAGCTTAGCGCAAAGGTTCTGAGCATCACACCCAGGACCAAAATAAAATAAAATAAAATAAAATAATAAAATAAAATAAAATAAAATAAAATAAAATGTAGTCTGTGCTGCCATCTGGCTAAAGAAGTCTTGCCAGAGAGGGTGCAAACACTTAGCATTCTGCAACCAGTGTCAGATATGTCACCAAGCGTGGGTGATCATAGCCATCTGCTGCAGAGTCCCCAGGTTGGGGCAGGTGCTCAATAAAAAACACAGCCCAGGACACACACAGACACACACAGACACACACACACACTCACACACACACACACAAAACCATCGCTGCACCCCGAGTCCCTTAGGCAGAGAGCTGATATTTATTTGCATTGTAACAATGTTTCCAGGTGACTTCTTACATATATTTATTCAAGACCCAGGTTCTGCATGGGAAACTCCTCCTAGGAAGGCCCCAGTCCTCAGCGAGCTCAGGGGTAAAACTAACAGATCCAACTGGCCTCTGAAAGGAAAACTGAGCAGAGGCAAACAGCAGCCAGCAGGACCCCAGGGTAGGCTTTATCTGTCACAACTTCCATCTGACTGGTGGCCAGCACCTGAGGAGAGTGCACAGGAGGCTGTGGGGCTCCGAGCCCAGCGCACCACCGCCCCCAGGGCTCCAGTGTCTAACCAAGCCTGGAGCCTGGCCTGGGTGATGTGGGGACCCCTGCCCCTAACTACGGTTGGTGGTGGCCTAGTGGAATGCCTTCCCTGGTTCTGCGGCTGCTCTGGCCCCTGGCACATCATAAAGTAGCTTGGGGCATCTGCATTTTGTAAGCTGGGGTTAAATGGGCCCGCTGTTTGTTCTCAGCAGGAGAATGCTGACCTGGGTAGGGCAGATGGCGTGCAGAGCCGGCACCAGGGACACACCAGCTGTGGCTGCAGCTCTCCCAGCATGCAGTGTGTGCTGGGAAGTGGGACAGTGTCACCCGCCTGCAAATCGGCCTGTCACAGACCGGGCAGTCCAGATCCAGGGACTACCCAAAAGCCTCGGGAGGTAGGCAGGCTAGGAAAAGTCCTCTCTGTAGAGGGACAGTTTCTGTCCACAGTGAACAATTACGGCCACAGATAACAAGCAGTTTCCTGGTACGCCATGCTAGTTTTGTGTTTACACCAAAGAACATGCCTTGCGTGAGGCAATGTAGGGCTCGGTGTAAATGGAAAGGTGCTGTCGCCAGACTGCCCAAATTCAACACCGCGCTTGGTGACATCCTAGTGTTTGGAGAAGTCACTTTATCTCTCTGTGATTCTATTTTGTCACCTATAAAATGCGAATAATTGTAGCACTGGCTTCACAGGGCTGTTTCCAGACTAAATGAGCCGAGGCATGCGAAGTTCCTGGCACCTGTTGTTGCCCATGAGAGACAGTTATGTTCCTTTTTTCTGCTGAACTCCATAAGCCTCTGAGGCAGGAATAAGTTCCACTTGGAGCGGAGGACACTGGGCCCCCTGGAAGGAGAAGGGATATGCCTGAGAGCTCACAGCTAAGTGAGGCAGGCGGGCGGGACTGGGACCCAGACTGTGGGATCCAGACTATGGGATCCCAACATGCTGAAAAGCCCCTGGAAAAGGACCCCACGGAAAAGCCACCCCCATGTAAGCCGGGTGGGGAGTCCTCATCCTCCCCCAGGTCACCACCTGGCCACAGTGCTCTGGCTGCTTTAAGACCTCCTTGTCTCTGTATCCGGTCCCCATCCTTGGGTGCCCGCCTGGCCTGCCCAGTCCAGAACATGGTGTTGACTCAGGCCTCAGGCAGGTGGGCCCAAGAGCAGGACCAGTAGCCAAACCCTCGCCATCCACGCTGGCCATTCGCAGGTCTTCCCAGGGGAGTGGTGGGACTGAGGGACTGGCCTCTCCCTGAGAGAGCGGTAACCTATGTGAGGAGTTGTCCGTGCTCACAGCCCAGGAATGCAGGCCACGGCGTTTGGGACCATCTAGCTGTGGGCCTCAGAAATAGGCGGTAACTGCCCTTCCACCTAGGAGGAGCACAGCCCGGCCCCACCTCACACCACACACCGCCCCCGTCTCAGATGGATGGGATCCCCGAGGGCCAAAGCCACAGCCAAAGGGAAAAACCTATGAGAAGACTCTGCTGCCTTCAGATGACTTGAGTCCCAAGAGAAAAGAAAAGGACAAATTACGCTTCAAGATGTAAGTGCTGCTCAGAAAAAGATATCACTCTAAAAATAATAGGCCAGCTACAGACAGAAAAACCAGTCACAGGGCAGAGCGCCCACACAGGGCTCCTAATTAGAATATATTTCAAACTGCTACATATTAATAGTAAGAATACGAGTAACTCAATTTTTAAAATGAGCAAAGATTTAAGCTTGTTGTAACAACGAAAGTACACAGAAGCAAGGTCAGAGATCGAGGCTTAGCATTAGTCATTAGAAAAATGAAACGTTAAACCACGGTGAGATCCCATTTTACAGTCATTAGAATGGCTGAAAATGCCACATATTGGCGAGGATGTGGAACAGCAGCTATAGCAGGGAAGGCTCACGTGCTCTGACACAGAGTGTAAAATGGTGCCAAAAATACATAGAAGAGAAACACGCATTTACCTTACAGCCCAGAAGCAACGCCATCCGATATTCACCCAACAGACAACACGATTTCATAAAGAATATGCAGAGCAGCCTTATCCATAAGACCCAAGCCCCAGGACAAACCAAGCAGGCGATCATGACGAGTAATGGCCCTATTCCTACCACTGCACATCGCCCAGCGACCCAGTAAGTAGGAATGGACCCTTGAGTCATGTGACAGCAGCAGCAGGCCTTAGACAAAATGCTGGGCCCAAAGAGCTCAGGCTATATAATCCCATTTCCCGAAGTTTTAGAGTAGGAAGCGGCAATCAGTGATGAACACAGCATCAGAACAGAGGCTGTCTCTGGGGAGCGGGGAGGAACTCTTGTAGGAGGGACCCCAGGAAGCCACAGGCACGGAGGGAAGGCTGCGCTTCTAACGGTGGGTGTGCAGGCATAGGAGATTGTCAAAAGTCACTGAACTGAATTAACACTTACAATCTGTGCCGTACTTGGCGTTTGAGTTTACAGGGAGCGTGGAAGGGGGCATTTTCTAGCCCACACCCGTCGTTCACCCACCACCCCGAGCATAGTGAATGCAGATGCTGTGTTCTGAGCAGGCGGGCCTCACCAGAAATTGTTGTAGATGTTTTCTGGAGTATGATGTATGGCGAGGCCATCAGAATGCGGGGAGAAAGCCCACAGGACTTGGGTAGAGCGGGGCACAGCAAGGCTGGGTGGACATATTCTGGAAAGCTCTCATGGGATGGGGGTACCTGTCCCTGCAGACACCTGCCTACTGTCTCATCACTTTCTCAATATTCTAGAGACTGTCACTATGCACCCAGGCCCCAGCCACACAGGGTCCAGCCCTCCCTGGAGACTAAGAGGTAACTTGGGCTGTCATACACACAGAGGAACCGCATACCCTGTGGGATCAGGAACACTTTCTCCATGCAGAGCCATATGGAAGGGCTCCTTGGATAAGGAGGAGTCAGCTCAGTGAGTAGGGGATGGAGTGGGACCAGGAGACCTCAAACTCTGCCCTGGACCAAACCACCATGGGATCCCGAAAAGTCTCCATGCCCAGGCTGCAACCCAGACAAGCCAAGCAGAGGCACGAGGGTAGAACCTGGGCATTTGAAAAATAAATCACAGATGATTTTCAGGTGTAGCCCCAGTTGAGAGCCTGTGTCCTGATGGGAGGGACACAAGGCAAGTGTTAGGAGTCACTGGAGAAAGAAATGAGGGGCAAGGATGGGTAGGAAGTCAAGAAATGTGGCTGAGGAGCTAGAGGAATGGCACAGCAGTTAAAGCACTTGCCTTACAAGCGCAAGGCCCTGAGTTCAATTCCCAAGCACCACATAAAGCTGGGTGTGGTGACGCACGCCTGTAACCCCAGCACTTGGGAGGCTGAGGCAGGATTATTATCCTGAGTCCAAGGCCAGCCTGGGCTACAGCAGTGAATTCAGGACCAGCCTGGGCTGCAGAGCGAGACCCTGCCTCAAAAAGAAAAAAGAAATGTAGCCTAGGGGACAATGACTAAACAGCACCTCCCAGCCTCACATCCACCTGTCACCTCAGAGGACCCCTTACCTGGAAATGGGATCTTTGCAGATGTAATGAAGATGGGGAAGGGGTCACCCTGGGTCAGGGTGGCACCTCAATCCAAAGAGACTCCTTATCAATGACAGAGGAGGACCAAAGAGACAGAGCAGAAGGCAGCCATGTGAAGATGGAGGCGGAGACCAGAGTGAAGCGTCTGGTCAGGAGCATCACACGCCAGTGTCCCTCCTTCCCTCGGTGCCTGCAGGGACGCCAGCCCTGCGGCCCTGTGACTCCGGGCTTCTAGCGCCCAGAGTGAGAAAGCACCTCACAGCTTGAAGCCACCAATGGAGTTTGGCCATGGCCGCCTAGGAGACCGGCATGCGGGCAGCAGGGCCAGGCTGGCCACCACAGGAAACGAAGAACCACAGAGGAGCGCGAGAGGGGTCTGGACATGACAGCAGTGAGGCTGGCCAGGGAGTGGCGGCCCAGGGAAGGTGGCAAGGAGCAAGGAGGAAACCAGCTACAGCCAACTCATGGGGACGCTCCTTGCTGGAGTCATCAGGGTGTTCCCTCCAGCCTGTGCCATGTCCCCAGAGACGTGGGAGGGCTGTTCATTGCAGCAGAAGAGGCAGAGGCTGTAGCCAAAGGCGGCTCAGCACAGGCTAAGAGAGGACAAGGAGGGGACATAAGCACAGCCAGGGGCGGCTCCAGGACCACTGCAGCCTCAGTGCGCAGAGACCAGAAACATGGGCGCCATCTGCAGAAGCCTCACCGGGCCTCAGGCAGCCAGCACACAGGCACACAGAAGGCAGCTCAGTGTTAGCCTATACGCCCTCTCCAAAGAGTCTGTTTATGGTTATCCTCCTCACACCAGTACACAGTACCTCCAAAGTCAGCCTGCCCTTGACTAGTGTGGCTAAGGGGCATGGCTCAGTGGCTAGAGCGCTTGCCACAGCACACACAAGTCCTGGGTTCGATCACCCAGCTCCATGTGAAAAAGTAGCCAGCTGTGGCTGTGCACGCCCACACTCTAGAGGCCGATGATACAGAAAGCTGCCTTGAGTTTGTGCGCAGCCTGGGCTCTGTAGTGAGTGCAGGATCAGCCGGGACTGCAGAGCAAGGCTTTGGCTCTAAAGTAAATAAATAAATTAAAATAAAACAAAAACCAAAGTAAATTAGCCTTGCACACAAGCGCCTGCGCTCCTTGCTCTTCCTCGCCTGTTCTTCCGACAGGTACACCCTGAGCCACTGAATAGGCTTTTACACACCCCGTGTCAGTCCACCTTCTTGGTGATTGCCAGTAACTACCTACAGCGCATGCCCCTACAGATGACAGAGCAGCTCCATTAGCCCACAGGTGCTTATGGAGATACCAGGCACTGGTGCAGTCTGGGAAACCTGCCAATGAAAGGAGAGAAGACTGGTTCTGGCGGGAGAGTGGCCTAGGAGGAGCCAGGGTGGAGCCTCAGGAGAGCAGGCAGTACAGAAACCCGAGGGAGGCTTTTGACAAAACTAGAAAGCTGGGGCTTCTGGCTGGCTAACTACACAGTAAAAACTGGTGAATCATTTTACCAGGAAAGGCTCAGGTTCCTTATCTGTGAGAACAAGGTAAGTGAATCAGCCCAATACTTTTTAAAAAGAAAAAGGAAAGAGCGCATGCAGATTTTCAAGGTCCACGTAGTCGTCTAATGCGTTGGCAACCTTGCAGGAGGTACCTGCGGCACAATGACTGACGTCAGCTATGCTGGCTTGAGGAACCCAGACAGAGGAACATGGGCTCTGTAGATGGTCCCTGCTTGGGCCCCCTGTGCCCCACCTTGCTACAAACCACAACGCCGTGCGGGTGAGTCACTTGCCAGAAAGGGGAGGTCTTGGTTGCTCAAAATCCCCCAAATCACTGAGGAAGAGCCTGCATTGCATTTCCTTCCAAAAACATCCTGAGGTGCTCGAAACCAACTTGGGGTGGGGCGGCCACCTGAACCAGCATTCAGGGGCCAGGGGTGGGGTCTGCTCGGCAAAAGGGGGGGAATTCCAGCCTTCCTGAAATGACACTTTCTGACACTTATCTTCCCTTGTCATATGCTGCTGGGTTTGTCTCTCCTGGCTCTGGACACAACCTTGCCACCAACTCAGCCAGATTCCCATCTTGACTGGAAAGGCTGGAAGGAACCCGAGGGTCCTTCATCATCTCCAAAGACCAACAAGGTCAGACTCTGGCTAAAAAAGGATCCCCCCCCCCCCCTTGTTGGCTTTTCCTGTGATCTTTCTGCATGATGAAGCCAGGAAATTTCTCTGCTCATCAGTAGCTCCGGACCACTTCTGATTAACTGGAGGCCATCTAAAGGTTCTTATCTGGTGCCATAGAATATTTCAAATTTGTTACCTTTTTTGAAATCGTGTGTGTGTGTGTGTGTGTGTGTGTGTGTGTGCATGCGTGCACATATGAGCATGTGCACAGGGAAGATGGATACATGGCTCTATGCATGCAAAACATGTATTGTATCCCTGAGCTTCACTCCCAGGGCAGTTGCCATTTTATTTTTTTTAAATCAGGAGACTTGGCCAGATGTGATAGTGCATGCCTATAATTGCAGCACTGTGGGAGGCTGAGGCAAGAGGATCTCAAGTTCAAGCTCAGCCTGGGCAACTTAGTAATACAGTGAGACTCTTTTTCAAAATAAAAAATGGGCTGGGGATGTAGCTCAGCGTGAAGGCCCTGGGTTCAATCCCCAGCATTGGAGGGGAAAAAAAGGGAAATTCTGCCTTATCCTTTAAAATCAGAAGACTCGGCCACACTGAGCCTATACACTCACATGAAAATATTGGCTGATCTGGGCATCAACAGTCTATTTGGGTGGGACGTGTGCTATCTTGGTCCCCAGTCTTCACTCATCCCAACTGTTTGCCACCCAGCTCACTTCTTTTCACCACCTCCCTGGCCCCATGACACCAGTTATGGTAAACTATCCAATAAGAAAAGGGAAAAGAAAGCTTATAGCAACACAGAAAACGATTATAACAACAAAATAAGTTTAGAAAGACTGAAAATCATAGCACCAGTCTTTGCTTCTAAATCAATTCCCTCTTTATACTTTTTAAAAATAATTTCTAACCTTTTAAAAATGCAGCAAGACAACCATAAGCTTTGCCATGTCCTGCTGCAAAACTTACAACAAAACTGTTCTAAAAAGAACCTAAGAACAGGGACAGCTGTGTTCACAGCCCTGCTAGAACTCAGCCAGCTGTGCACTAGTGCTGGGACGAGCAGCATTCAAGCGCATCACATGCTAGCTGCTGGGATAGGATGGATATTTTGCTAAAATGAGAGAGGAGAAAAAGAAAAATAGGAACTCGATGTACAATGAACTCACTCCAAATGCATCTACCCTTCTTAAGATTGTAACAATATTTACACTTTCTGAATCTTCTAAACAAAGCCGTACGTTACTGCCTATTAGCGTACTGTTTTTATTATTTCCTGTGAGGCCACAAAACCCTGCACAAGTACATGGAAGCAGAGACAGAACTGCACTCTGGTCCCATTGGTCATTTTAGACCAGCTTTTGTTTGGCGGTACTAACAACAGACCCCAGGGCCTTGCACATGCTACGCTAGTACTGTACCACTGAGATATATAAAGTATGTTTGCTCTTGCCTTTTCTTTTTTGGTGGTACCTGGTGCATGCTGGACAAGGGCTCCACCACTTAGTATAACTCCAGCCAAAGAACTATCTACCCATCGTGCATCCTGTGTGTTTTCTGCAGGCCACCTGGGTATTGCCGGGTCCACCGCCCAGGGCTGACGCTTACTACCCACAGCGCTCTTTCCACACGTGACCCCACCCTGGAGCCCAACTTACAGCACTCGATGGGGTTGGACGCCGTCTGCAAGGAGACGATGCGGGTGCTGGACTCTGGGATGTGGACGCGGAACACCAGCCGCACGCGTGTGTTCTTCCTGCCGATGTCCGTCTCGCCTTTGCGCAACTCGATGTCAGCATTCCGCAGCTTCAGGATCCCGGCACAGTCGATGCTGCCAGGAGGTCGAGAGCCCATGGGTAACAGGCCTACTTTGTGAGCAGGCGCCATCACCCACAAGACCACCTCGGGCACTCGGCCAAAGTAGTCCAGCCAGGAATGTATACAAAAATGTCAACCAAAAACAAACTAAAAAAAAAAAGAAAACCTTACAGAGTAGAGAAACTCCCCAGTGGAAATTATGTCTCTGAGGAAATTCTTTTCAAACCAAATCTTCAACTCTCAAAAGTAACTGAGAAACTCAAGTGTACCACCAACGACATCTGACTATTCCACGGACTATTCCACGGTTGTGGATCGCGGACTGACATTTGATCTGCTGAATTTAGTAAACATACTGTGGTTGTGTCAGAGAGCACTGTGGTCCTGGGAACAAGCGCACACTAGGGGATTTACAAGTCTAAGGGTCTCGTACCTGCAGCTAGATGCCATGTGGCTCAGAAGAGAAGGGCGACAGACAGGGTGAGAAAGGAAGGGGTGACGCAAAAGGGAAAGTTATTAAGAACTGATATGTCTAAATAAATCACTGTCTGGGAGTTCTTTGTATGCTTCTCACATCTTTTCCCTAAGTCTGAATTTATTTTCTCAAAGACGCATTTTAACCCCAGCCCAAACGGTGCTCCCCAGTTTTTAGCCATGGGCATGTCAACTTGGTGACTGTGACCTCTGAAGCCCCACTCAGTCACTAGTTTAGGTCAAACCCATTCTCTAAATGACTTTAGTTAACCTCGTCCCAGGCAACCTAATTCAAAGGCTCTTGAGTCTGAGTATATCTCCTCTCAAGGCACCAGGAGATAAATACAGATAATATTTTTCAAACAGAAAGGTTTAAAACAGAAGACAGCTAAGGGAACTGCTATTAATGACTGCTTCACCACCTCCACAAAACCCTCTCTGATATCCTGCCCTGGCCCAGGCCCCTCCCCCAGGAAGGCCACTGCCCGCCCCAGAGCTCACGTTGCTCTCATGTTGTTCTTAGGCTCCAGGGGAATCTCCAGGACCTTGGTGTTGCCCACAATCTTCTCATAGCTGGTAGTGGTGACGGTTTTCCCTGTGATCCGGTGCACCTGGTAGAAGGCATGGGGCTTAAGGATCCGTTCGTCTGCTGTCCCGATGAAGATCTGAAGCCCCAAAGGCTTGTTTTCCATGTAGCCATGAAGCTGGGGAGAGAAAACGAAATCATTCATGAGCAGGGTGTAAGGGCTCTACTTGGATAACCAGAAGGGACCAGGGTCACTCCACGGCAGCAGAAAGAGTAGAGCATCTCTGTGCCACCCCGTGAATGGAGAACCGATCGATAGCAGCCTCCGCGTCCAGACACAGGGGAAGGCTTGGATATTCCTTCTGAAAAGGAATACCACGCCATTTATGAAGAAACACCAGCACCTGTGTCAGTGGTGCCCTAAGGTGGGGCAGGGCTGCGCAGGAGTGAGGACAGAAAACCACCCTGAAGGATACACAGAGCTCTTGCCTCCAGCTGCCTGGGAAGATCAGAAGAAAGAACGGTCACTTTTTTACATGACAATATCCCAATTAGCAAAGTTTTATATTTTGATTTTAGAAAAGAAAAATTAAAGACCCACCATAATGATCCAAGGGTAAACAACTGAAGACTGGAAGAAAATACACCTGCGCATAAGAGACCCGAGCCCTGGTCTTCCCAGCGGAGTCCAACTTCTAATGACTTCTCCTATCTCCTTCAGCTTTTTAAAAAATCCAAATTAACACACTCCCTAGCTTTCAGATTTCATTTGCTGCCTATATCTTTCTCCCACGAAGAAGCTATCACCTTTTTGAAAGCCCCCCAATCCCTAGCACTTAGAATTCTGTACACAGAAAGCACCCCAGTTCACATCTGCTGAATGAGTTCCTGAAAACCGTGCAACACAAAACATGGTGAAGTATTTGATTGGGCAGTTCACGAAAAAAAAAAAAAAAAAAACCACAAGAGAATTAGATTATCTCCAAGTGACAACTGAGCAGATAATTTGCTATGTTCCTGCAGAGAAACTCAAGATTCCACCCCTGGCTCTAGTTTACAGAACCTCAGGAGAGTCTCCTGTCACCTGTCAAGACTCAAATGGCCCCAGAGTGACAGCCATGAGGCTGCCCAGTACAGAAAGCACTCGCCACACATGAACACGAAGGAAATTAGACTAAATGGAAAAGCCAACACCACCAGCAAACAAAAAACTGAGTCCCCTCGCCAGGCTCAGGATGCTACAGGCCCCCGTTGTGGGCAGCACAGGCGAGAACATTTCTTCCGTCACTGCAGGAGGTCCACAGGCGTCCTAAAAGTTTGCCAGTTCTTCCTGTGTACAGCAGCTTTTGGGACGCCGTGTACACTGAATTTAATGCTTATATTTTCTCATAGCATTAGTTTTACCTCAAACATTGTAAGTTAGTCCTGAGCAAACAATTTTTGTATTACATAT
Organism: Ctenodactylus gundi; assembly: GCA_004027205.1. NCBI lineage: Eukaryota > Metazoa > Chordata > Mammalia > Rodentia > Ctenodactylidae > Ctenodactylus > Ctenodactylus gundi. The sequence goes on from PVKB01000692.1 coordinate 185,359, forward strand.
TAATATTTTGTGTCTGGTGACCTTAGGGACACCCTGTGTTGTGACACTGCCAGTCTAAAAAGATGAAGTTCCAAGATCCCTTTCGAAACACTTCAGAGACAGGGTAGGCATGAGGCGGGAGTAGGACCCCCTTCCTCGTACCGGCAGGGCCAACAACCCAACATTGCCACTGATGCCTGACATCCTGCTAGGGGGCTGTGGGAAAAGACACCAACTCTGGGGAGAAGCCTGCTACCTAAAGACCAGGGACACTCAGCAGCAAGTCAGAAGGAAGGAGGGCAGCACGGGCAAGAGACTGTGTTTCAGTTGACTTTCGCTTCGCACCTGAACCCAGGGAAATGCTGTCTTTGCCAGCCCTTGCCTGACTTCCAGAGGCGGCAGCCTCAGGTTCAGCGCCGAGAAGGAAACAGGCAGGACAGACTGAGCCCTGCGGATCGCGGCTGCTGCCTGTGCCCCGGCCGAAGAGCAGAAGTGGCCCACTCGGTGGACACACGGGAGACAACCAGGGAACACCTGGAGGAGACCCTGTCTCCTCACTGCAGCTACATATGAGTCCAGCTGCCTCTGTCCCACCCTGTTGGCACCGCGAGCCCAAGCTGCCATCGCCTCTCACTAGGGTGAGCACCAACACTCAACATCCAACGCCCAATGTGCCTCTTGCTGATCTTTCATAGAGCGGAGCAAAGGTATTTTTAAAATGCAAATCAGATCTAGACACTCCCCTGCTCACAACCCTCCAAAGACTTCCTGAGCCCTTGCAATAAAACTCAAACCCAGAGGTGCCCTGTTCTCAGGGACTCCTCACAGCCTGGTCTCTGCCTTCTTTCCCCACCCCACCAGCCTCCTGCCAACACCAGCCCTCCTTCTGTTCCTGGAACACACCAAGTTCATTCTGACCTCAGGGCCTTGGTACATGCCATTTTCTTTGTGTGGGATACTCTTTCTAGGCACATTTAGTTTTCAGGTCTTCAACCTTTTTTCCTAAGCCACATGACTCACAGGCACCCACTGCCGGACTGGTTTCCAGTCTCATAAGAACCAATGCTAAATGTTTAGGAATTTTCAGAGCCAGGTGATACTCCCTTGGTCACCTGGTGTTATGTGTGTTCCCCGCCATGGTAGAGATATCTGCATCACACAAATTAGGAAATGCTACAGAGCAGGGCACTTTTTTCCTGAGGGGATCTGGGGTGAAGTGCGGACAAGCATACCACTGTCCTGTGGACAACACTGCCAACTGCAACCGCCAGCCTTAGCTGTTTGTTTGCTAAGCCCCTTTCTTCCCCAGAGAAGCACACTTCCACAGTAACAGGGAGCATGGCCCTCTCACTCATTGGCCAGTGAGTCACTGATGCTTACGCAGCTGCTCAGAGCTGGCTTTAACACTTGCACCGGCCACACAACTCTGTAAAACAGGCCAGCTGTTACCCATTTCACAGATGAGGAAACTGAGGCTTTCTAATATAGGAAAATCTGTCCAGTCAACACAGCTGTAAAGGAGAGAGTCAGAAAATGAGCTCCTGACTATGAGGCTCCAAGGCCCCCAACCCCCTAGCACACACACATGACCTCCAAGGTCCCCATGCCCAAAGTGGCTGGCAGGCGCATGGCTGCTCTCTGACCTGTGGCTCTGGGCTGGACGGCTCAGGCCTTCCAAGGAAACCCTTGTGAGTGCCGAGTCGTAAGATCAAGAGTGATCTTCCGGCTGATGAAGAGGAGGACGTGGAAAGGGGGACAGAGGTGGAGATGGGGGGAAGAGAAGGAAACAGACCAAACCAATCCCAAGAGATGAAGATGTTCCTGCAGGAAGACAGCCTGAGGACCAGAGCGTCCCCTGGGTTCTGGTGGGCGAGTGCACAGGGTGGGACCTGCAGGACCCAAGGCTCCCCACTGAGCGTTCCTTTGCCTGCTCCCAGGTGGCTCAGCAAGGCCACAGTACAGAAGAACACACCTTTGAGTGGGTCCAACACCCATTCACTTCACCCCAGCCCCCGCCCTGGGGCTGCTTGACTCTGGAAGGATGACTGTCCTTCTGAGTTTCATTGACTCAGATAAAAGAGGGACGGCCCTGTGCCCCAGCCGCTTCTGTAGGGCCACCACAGCCACAGCCAGCAGCACACAGTAGGTAGCCAGGACACAGGAATTTCCCTGCATTCAAATGGACCCCTGGGGTGCAATTACAGAACCAAAAGAGAGGTGTAAAACGAGCGTGAAAACACAGTGGAAACCAGCCCTAGCCAGCCTTGCAGGGGACCCAGACACTGCCCCCAGCCTCCATGGAGAGGCTCTGGAGTGCTAGAGGGAGGAGCAGCCAGACAGAAAACGTGTCTCGCTTGAAAACAGCACTCCCCCTCTGCGGAGGAGCAGCCTCTGCCCAGAGCATTAGGCCCGCTGGCTCCACTGGCTCATCCTAGGAAGACCCTCCCGGCCAGCTCCCTGGAGGCCTCCTACTTGCTTCTCTCAAAACACGGGATCTGACCTTTGCAAATAGAAGATGATGTCCTAAGTTGATGACCTGACCTCCTGGTCCCCAGTGTAAAGATATGTTGACCAAGAGTCTTCAAAGTGGCCTCTCCAGGCTTCTCCCAAGGTGAGATAGTCCTGGTGGCCTGGACTAGCAAGGTCACCTCCAGACACCTGCTGGGATGCACAGCGTGAGCTCAGGCAGCCTCCAAGCCAGCTTCCTGCAGCGGAGGTACAAGTGAAGGGGTTATGCTTTGCCAACTGCCCTAGGGACTGGAGCTTCCAGAAGAGAGTTCTTGAGCCATGGGGAGCTTGACACGCTGGTGGTGAGTGCCTTGCAGAGACTCAACACAAACCCCAACACAAGAGAGCCCCACCAGCAAACCACAAGCTTGAGGTCACAGTTAATCTGCTCTGCCCCTTGCAAGCCCAGCTACCTGGACATCACATCTGAGGAAGATCACGCGGCCTGTGATGTGAACATTCGCTGCTTGCTACCCCATAAGTAGCTCATAAAGACACCATCCCACCCTGTCCCAAGGAAAACTTGGCATTCGTCCTAGAGGAAGGCTGTCCTACGTATTCTGAATGCACACAGGCACAGCTAACAATCTCTGCAACAGTGCTCAGAGGAAACCAGCAGCGTCCTTGTTGGGTGACAGTGATGATGACTGCTCCATGATCTCACGACACACAAGCAGTTGGGGCCAGAGCCTCCCCAGCCACCTGCTTCCTCTGGCCCCTCCAGCAGAAAGCGTCAGTCTGTCCTGAGTCAGGGACACTTTTACAGCCAGGCTGGCCCAACCCTCCGGCTCAGCAACAGAAGGTACACCCAAGCGTCTCGACGCCTGTCACAGACTCACAGCTTTATGGAGAATCAGCCAGACTCACCTCTGCTCCCAGCCTCCCGCTCTGCTCATGCTCGGCAGCAACCGAGCTGCCCCGATGCAAAGGCAAAATGCGCTGGGATTTGATGATTCTTACTTTTCCTTTTTCTTATTATAAAAGTAACGTAAAGTTCATGGTAGGAAAAATAAAGAAAATACCCCTTAAAATGCATATGCATTTTTGTGTACGACTTTCTAAACTTTATTTACCATTGATTATTCACTTTATTTTTCATATTATTTTCTTGACAAATAATTACATGTTATATATTTATGGGGTACTGGGTACAATGTTTGATGCCTGTTGACAATATGGAATGACTACATCTAGCTAATGAACAAGCCTATCGCTCTGTGTACCTATTTGTGGTGAAAGTATTTATAATGTACTCATTTAGCTACTCGGAAATACACAACACATTCTTGATACGGCTACTATTCTGTGCATCAGATGGCCAAGCCTTTCCCTCATTTATCTGAAATTCTGTATTCTTTAAGGCCTTTTGGAAGAAAGGCACATAAATATACTTATTTGGGGTCCTAGTTTACACATTGTTTCAACTTTATCATGTTGTGACTGAATCTTATTTTGTGAGAATCTCAAATGACAGCAAGGCACAGATGCTCCTGACTTACAATGATCACGGCCCAGTAAAGGGGACTATACCTCAAATGGATAGGTGCATTTCATACATCTGACCTGCTGGATTCCCAGTTTAGACACTCTGGTGACCCTGCTGTCCCTGGTGATCTGGGGGCGCCTGAGCGCCACACTCGCTCTCCCTGCACCTATCAGGAGAGGATCAGATGCTACATCACCAGTCCACTGGACACATCCTGCATTTGAACCATCATAAAGATGAACAGTCCTCCGCGTCACCACAGCAAGTTGGGGACCATCTGCACTTGGCGACGGGTGACTCCAATCTAAAATGTGGAATCGATTTCCACATGGCCATGGGCCAAACAAACTGTTTTGAATTTTAGTAAAATTGAACATTAACAATGTTAAGCAACATTTTTGTTGCATTTGGAATATTAGGAAATTGGTATCATCCTCAAAACTTTTACTCTGAAGAAGGGGGTGAGGCAGGGGGTGTAACTGCAGTTCCCGATGGCCACGTTACTCGTGGGGGGAAATTTTTCACATTCTGCCCTTATTTTGGGATGCAGGATTCAAAGCTCCTATGTACCTGCCACCACCCCCAGCTCCGGGCCCCGGAGCACACGCACACACATGCCAGGCAAGCCCAGCGCAAGCGGCGCTTAGCGCCCGTCTCTCAGCAAGTGCTCCACCCCACATGAGCTGCACCAGGAGCACCACCCAAATCCTCCCTCATGCAACTACCTCCAAGTCCAAGATCGGGCTTCCTAAATCCCACTCATATCCACCGCCTTCATCTCCTCCACCTCTCCACCTGATCACTGGTCAAAGAGAAAGGCTGGTTTCCCTCCTTCAGTCCTGGCCTTGGCTGGCCACGGTCGACTCTGTGCGACAGCTAGGATGTCTTTCATGCTGGAGGAATCTGGAGCGGCTCTACTCAAATATCCTCCCAACAGCAGTCTTCGACTGAAGGCCAGTGCAGCCAGGTGTGGTGGTACACGCCCATGGTTCCGGCACTCTGAGAGGCTGAGGCAGGAGAATGGCAAATTCAAGCCTAGCCCGGGCAACTTAGCAAGTGAGAGGGACGATCCCAAATTTTACAAAAATGAACGGGAGCTGGGTATGGCCAAAGGCAAAGAACCCAGGCTCAATTTCCAATATCCAGGGGGTAAAGTGCTGGAGTCCTACACGTGACTCAGAGCGTGCTGTGGGATCCATCCCCCCACCTTCCCTGCCTCTTTCAATGCAGCCATGCTGGTCTTGGCATCTTCAAACGGGCCAGGCCCATGCTAGGCAGGCGCCTGCAATGGGGTATACACACACACCTCTCTCTCTGCCTGTCCTGCTTTCCCCACAGGCACAGGGCTCACAACTGTCCTCATATGAGCCCTAACCAGGGCACCTTCCCAGGCCGCCCACTCCAACACAGCGCCACACCCTTCTGGCCCTCATCAGGCATTTGCACGAGTGCATGGCCATGGCGTCCCTGCCCAGCACAGCGGGGTGCACTTACTGCATTTTTCATGCCTCCCCACCAGAACTTGGGTGCCTGGAGGGCAGCAGCTCCTCTGAGCTGTTCCGGAGGTGTGGCCTGGTGGGTACTCACTTCTCAGAACTCCAGCTCTGCCTGAGGGGTAACCAGTACCTTCTGGAAGGGAGGGAGGGCTGGAAGGACAGTGTGGGCAGCTGCCCTCTCTGTAGACCTGTCTTTCCATGACAAAAAGCTGCTATGCTGCCCAAAAAGGCTGGCCCACGGTGACCGCTGTGTCAGAGCCCGCCTCACTGGGCTGGACCGGACCAGCTGGTTAGACAACTGGCCCCTGGGCCGCCAGTCCCCACAGAGGTGCAGGCATCTCTGGGGCACAATGGAAGAGGCAGCCTACATCTGCCCTGCACCCACTCCGGGCCCTGCTGGCTGGCAGGAGGCTGGCGGTGGTGCCGGCGTGTTGTGAAATCACACAGGGAGCCATAAAAAGAGAATGAGACATTTTGCACGGGCTTGAAAACAAACCAAGTCAGTTTCTCTTAGTTTTCTAAATTAAGAATCAAGTCATTCTATATTTCTCACATCACTGGAAATTAAAAACAGACGTATCTACCGCACAGCAAGCACGCTCATTCGAGAGCTTGATGGCCTGAAACACGCTAAATTTGTTTCCAATTACCATGTCCACATTCGAAACCCTGAGGAAACCTAGAGAGCAGCGTGGAGGAACGGAAGGGAGGCTGGCCCTGATGACGGCGGGTGGGAGGCTGCCCCGGGACCCTCGGCCCACGACCCAGGCGCCTGCACACGGGCACCGCTGGCCTGAGAAGCCCGTTTTGCCCTTGTGGATCACCCGAGGCTGCTCCGCTGGGCAGAGGCTCCGGTCCCGATGGCCCCATTGCAGGGCCTACCTACTGAGCACAGGCTCTAGTCCGAGTGCCCCTCCTACCCACCGAGGGCCTGTCCACTACCCGGGCCACACGGCCCACGCAGGGCCTGTCCGCTAGGCAGAGGCTCTGTCTGTGTGGGCCCCCCAGCACCCTCACCCAACTGGCTGTCTCTCTGGGCCAAGGGACAACTCAGCCACAAAGGAGATGAGTCTGCGAGTCCTGGGTGAAGCACGGAGCCTGCCGTCGGCCTCTGACTGCCGCGGGGTTGGTTTGGAAGAAGCCAAGCAAGCGCTTTTCACACCGTCCTCCTCACATGCAGCCAGCGTAGCATCGAGATCCCCAATCTGAGCCCTGGAGCCATCTGGGTTCACACCTAGGCACTGTCAATTACTATGTCCTGGTAAAAAAAAAAAAAATTCAGTCCACGACCTCCTGCCTCAGTTTCCCATCTGTGCATGGGCTGCTAACATCAGGGTTGGTGACTATGCAGGACACTTGTAACATGCTCAGTAAGGGTTAGGGTAACTTCTCCTTCACATTCAGTCACCCACGGCTGGGTGACCTGTAATGAAAATTTCTCTTTTCTGATCTCAGTTCTTGGGAGAAAAAAAAATCTTAAAGACCATCTTTCACCTCTAAAATATGATGATCTTTGGATGCACTTAGAATAAAATTCAAAATCACCAGTACAGCCCACAAAGGCTGGGCCTGGCCTCTGTCATGGTCACCTCCATCTCCTCCACTCTGGCCCAGTCACACAGGCCTCTTGGCTACCTCTTAAACACATCAAGTTTATTCCTATCTCAGGACCTTTGCACAACCTTTGTTCCCCTGGGTCTTTGTATGGCAATGCCTACTGATCTTTCGGGTCTCCAACCTGGCTAAAGCTGAGCCTTCACCAGCATCTTCTTCTTTCCTTCCTAACAGTGTTCAGCGTTCTCCTGTACCCTGCTTTCTTGTGTCCTCCCCCTCCACTGGAGGCCAAGGTGGCTCGTCCCTATGACCCAGCACACTGGGTACTTGGTACATGGTAGATGTTCCATAAATGTTTGCTGAATAAAGAAATCAGCAGATAGAGCTCCAGGTTCCTGCGGGGATCAACACGGCACGTGCGGTACATGCTCCGGAGCTGAGAAGGGCTTGCTCACGCCCAGGGGAGTCTTCGTCTGCTGTCACTGCCATCCCCCGCGACTCGAGCCAGCCTGCCGGAAGGTCTCATGGTGAAAGAGCCACGTGACTCCAGGCCAGTTGCAATGGGAGTCAGAAGAGGAGACACACTCGGGCTGGGAAAATCAAGTGTACAATCTTGAGACCAAACTGAGAAGACAGCAACTTGCAGCGTCGTGGAGAAGATGAGGCCAAAGCAAAGCACAGGCCACACCTCCGCTGCCCAAGTGCTCACACACAGGCCAGGCGGGAAGCGGCAGCGGCCTTCAGAAACGGCTCTGCAGGGCTCTCGCTCAGGGCACTGCCCCGGCATGGAGGGACAAGGGGACTACTGTCCGCTCAGACTCCTGGGCTCCAGGGGGCAGCAGGAGGACCGAATCCCCTGGGAGGGCCGCTGGGGTATGAAGGGAATCCACAAAAGCCTCATGAGATCATCTGGGTCTGTTGGGGAAGGTCTGTAATCCCAGCAATCTGGAAGGCTGAGGCAGGAAGATTACAACCTTAAGCTCAGCCGAAGCAGTTTAGGAACTCTGCAAAATCAAAACCAAAAATAGGGATGCAGCATCGTGCCAAAGGCCACAGATTCCTCTCTTGGTGCCACAAAAATGATTGACAGGTAGTGGACAGACAGACAAGCAGGCAGACAGAGACAGACATCTGGCCCCAGTGGCTCCAGCCCGGGAGCAAGGTCGGCAGATGAGTGCCCCACGGTGCTACCCTGACGGCAGCCCTGTCCAACCCCACAGGCAGAGCAGCCGAGGAAGCCTCAGCTCCGCGTCGTATAAATGTTCCACCCGACGCGGTCATCTGGACAAGGCATAGGCCCGGCCTCTCAGCTTTCACTGCGGCCCCCGGCGGGCCCAGGAGCAGAAAGCAGGGGCTGTGAAACACAAGACAGCAGCAGCCGCCTGTGCCACCACAGCCCGAGAAAGGTGGGTCGCTGCCAAGCACCTCCCCACCCCCGCCTATGCTGCACAGGTCGCTCTGGAGCCAGACCAAGCGCTCTGAGTCACTTTTGCCACAAGAGGGGGACGAAGGCGAAGGCAGACGTGATGTGTACCTTTCTGCGCTCTATTTTGGGATTTTAAGATCCAATTTCTTTCATTTCAAGGGGGTGAGGGGGATGTTGGAGGGCCCCAGCAGAGCTCCTGCTCTCAGAGCGTGGCTAGACGGCGGCGGAGCCTGCTAGGGCGCTGCCCTGAGGAGGCGGGGCCCTGCCCCTGGCAGACCAACACATCGCATCGCTCAGGAACAAGGAGCCCGTTCTTGTGGGCCTCCGTGGGCTGGCTTTCACAAACAGGAGGGAGGCCAGGGCTGGTCTGGCCTGACTCACCTCTCCGTGCAGGCAGGGCTATGCCCATTCATACCTTCCTGGGTCATTCATTCAAGGGCCTGAGAATCATCACGCCCAGCCCTGAGGGCGGCATCAGGCCCCTCTCTGCTTGGGTGATGTCTCAATCCCTTCTGTCCTGAGGGCCAGCCACTTACAAAGAACAGAAACCACTTCATCCATTCCTCAGGAAGTTGACAGAGAAGGGCTGCCTCCGCTGAGGGCCTTCTGAGTGCAACCTCCCCTGGCTGCTAGCAAGGGGGCCCAAGGAGCAGGGGCCCTCCATCAGATCAGGAACCCGTTCCCGAGAAAGCTAATGCACTCCCATGACAGCGACATTAATCCCTGCACGGGGGCAGAGTCCTCAGGACCCGTCACCCCATGAAGGTCCCACCTCCCAGTACTGCTGCACTGGGGACAAGTTTCCAGCACCAACACCCTGTGGCCACAGCAGAGGACACCTTCTGGGTTATCATTATCCCACCACTGACTTAGGAAATAGGAATCTATTCCCAGTAAGTGAGGATCTCTCGGCCTCGATACTTGAGACTAGGGCTGACTGAGGGTTGCTTGGTTGGTTTGGTGGCCCTGGGATCAAGCCCAGGGCCTTCACATTGAGCTACATCCCCAGCCCATATTTTTTATTTTTTATTTAGAGACAAGGTCTGACTACATCACTAAGGTACATACACTGGGCTCTAACTTGGCGAGCCTCTTGCCTCAGCCTCCTGAGGGCTGCATTACAAGCCTGGCTTATTACTATTAATTTTGGAACCAAATAATTCTGCTTTGGGAATAAGACCTGTCCTGTATTTTGTAGGACAGCAATTAGAATCCATGGCCTCTTAACCCATTTGATGCCATCTGCTTCCTGAATGTGACACCAAGTACCCGAAGACAATACCAAACGTCCTCTGGTGAACAAACTGCCCCAGTGAGAACCACTCTTACATTAAGCTAATATGTGGAGAGAAAGGGATTTTTTCTGCAGATAATATATACACAACATTGTCCCCCATCCATCAAAGAGAATGCATACCCTTCCTGGGCACAGGAGCACAGGCCCGTGACCTCATCACTTTGGGAGACGGAGGCAGACAGATCTCAAGTTCAAGCCCACCCTGCACAACACAGTGACTCAGAAAGGTTCTTTCTTAAAATATACAATAAAGGGGGGGGGGGGGCAGCGACTGTTGCTCAGCGGGAAGGCCCTGGGTTCAATCTCCAGTACCACCAAAAGCAAATTTAAAAAGGTGACCCCAATCCTCTCACCTCTCCCCGTCTCCCCCACTTCCCTATGTCCCAGCACCTCCAAATTCACAGCACCAGAGCCTACCGCTGGCTACTCTCCTTCCCTCTCCCTCATCCTTGCCCTGAACAGCGTCACAGGCAGCCACAGGGGTCTTTTAAAAAAGCAATTGATATCACATGACTCTTCACTTAAACTCCATCAATAGCTTCCTGTCTCACCAAGAATGAGAGCCCCATTTCCTCCCCACAAAGCCCTGCTCAGCATAATTACTTCTCTTTCTAGCCTTGTTTCCTACGGTTCCTTTCCTTGCTCACAACAGGCAGCTTGAGGACTTGATAGTCCTCAAAGAAAGAGCCATGTCCCTCTGCCTCGGGGCCTGTGCACTTGCAGTTCCTCTGTACGGAATGCTCCTGCCGGCGACCACACAGATATCAACCTACATCCCCAGAGAAGGCTCTCTTTACAACTCCAACGTGAAGAAAACCACCTCCCTGGCATTCTCTCACGTTCACCACCTTCTCCTTTGCAACACTGCTTTACAATCCAAAATGGTTATGTTTATAGTTCAACCGGCTCAGGGCCTGTCACCCAATGGAACAGACACTCCACACAGGAACAGAGACCTTCTCTGTCTCCTTCATAAGTCTGGAACACAGATGTAATAAAACTTCATGAATAATCTATATTTTCTAAATATTTTACAATGAGCATGCATCGCCTTTATTATAAGAAAAAAACCTCACCATAAAGTAACACCAGTTGGTAGGTACCCCGCTCCACATTTTCAGCACCGACTGGGTGAGGCTCCCTGGGATACACTGTCTGCAATGAACAGGAAGACAGGAGTCCAGACTTGACCTTGGGGAAACCAAGGCTCGGGTCCAGCTGCGGCCTGAGGACCTGCAGGCGGGGCCACTGTGACGTGACCCACAGCTCCAACTGCCATTCTGGGCCATGAGGTGACCTCAAGTGGAACAGAAGGAGAGGAGGAACCAGATTCCTGGCTTGTGGCACTGGCGCCCATCAGTTTTTAAGCTCCATGCATCAGAGAATAAATTCTTGAGTGTGTTCACCAATGTATTTTGAGTTTTCTGTTGAGGCAAGCCAACCTGAGGTCAGGTCAGAGACCCACCCACAATCGACGTAAAAGCCCATCATCCCCTGTGCCAGGAGTCTCTGACCCGTGACCTGGCGCCTGTTAGGAACTGGGCCGCACAGCGGGAGATGAGCAGTGGGTGAGCATCTGTATTTACATCCGCTCCCCATCACCACCTGAGCCCCACCTCCTATCAGATCAGCAGAACGCCCCGGTACCAAAAAGACCGTTGGTCGCTGCAGTATGCTATCCCCTTCACCGCACTTCAGTGAGAATGAGACGACGGTGCGTCGGGGAGCCTTGTGTCAATACACACACCTGCTCACAGAAGGCTTCATAAACAACAACCTGTCTGATGCTGGTGATTCCACACACTCTGAAGGCTGAGGCGGGAGGACTGCAAGTTGGAGGAGGCTTGGGAACTTAGAGAGACTCTACGTCAGGTACACCAGCAACAGAAGTTCTCTCTGAAAAGCTTTGCACGGACAGTAAACCTGAAGACTGCTGCCCAACACAAACGAAGCCCAGAAGCACACAGGCAAAGACACGTCGTCCTGGCCTCCTGCTCACACTCTGAAGGAGCAGCCAGGAGCCGTTCCCTGGAGCGGAGGGGCGGCGGGAGAAGGGGGCTGTCTGACGAGGGCAGGGACAGGAGGACAGTGGTGCTTGCTAGAAATAAAATTACTGCTTACTTTCTGTCTGGTTTCCGTATTGCTTTTTCCTGGTTTCCTGGTTAAAGGGTGCTAGGCCTGGCAGCTTTCTACACATTTAAAATTCAAGGCAACAAATATTTGTGGAGCCCTGCCTACTCACCAACCAAAGAAAAGCCATGCTAGGGGAAAAGTGTATAATAAGCATATGCCATAATCCATCATAACGCCGACAGCAGCAGTTAGCTCTGCTCCGGGTGCCGCTAAGTATTAGGTATTGTTCTAAAACTTGGGGTCTATCCGCTCGCACCATCTGTACAGCTACCCCAGGACGGAGATGCTCTCATTTTACACAAGAGGGAAGCGAGGCACACAGAAGGCAGGCAACTTTTTCAAGATCACACAGCCCTGAAGAGAATGGCCAGGATTCCATCCCAGGAGGTCTAGGGCTAAGACCCATTTTCCCAACAACTGGTGGAAGAAAGTCAGGGTCCCTAGAGTCAACCAGTCACCTGCCGGGTTCTGGTCTTTTACTGGATTATCAGTTACTCGATCTTTCTCTTCCACGTTTAGTTTCTATCTCTTCTTGAGGAAGTGTATTTCAATAGAAACTTTATATCATTATCGTAAATCATAAGCTGGGATCTCCAATTCAAGATCAAAGGGGTGCACAAATGCTTTGAGAAAAGGGGCCATGAAAATAATTATGCTGGTACATTATAAAAACTGGCATCCCCCACTTCCTGGGAGTTTGCAGGACAGGGGGTAGTAGGCAAAAGCTACACCAGAGCAGGACAGAAACTGGGGGCCCTACGGGAAGCTACATTTCCAAAGTAAGGAGATCACTGACAGGGTAGGTTAAAAAAAAAGTCCAGCTCAGTGCCACACACAGAGAGGCCCTCAGCACACCTTGGCTCAAGGACTCAAGATTTACCAACAGCTTTTTCTTTGCAGGGCCAGGACTCCTACCCAGGGCCTCATGCATACCAGACAAGCACTTTGCCCCTGAACAGCACCCCCATCAGCCTTGCTAACAGTTTCTCACTACAAGACCAAGCCCCACTGCCCCACTGTGGGTAAAAGGACAGCTATAAAAGAAAATCCACGCATGCATAAAAATCTGATGCAGTTTTTAGAAACTGGAAGTGGGGCTTGTCCAGGTGCCCTGCATGATAGTCTCTGTGTCTCCCCTACTTGTCAACATGCCTGGGGGGCCATCAGTGGGCTGGTTAGGGTTCAGCAATCGGCATTCTCAGATAAAAACCGTGGTCTACAGCGTTCCCCCATCCCTGTGGTGTAAACACGCCCTGATGGCTGCTCTACAGCTCCCACTGTGAGGTCACTGCATACGGAGCCAGGAGGAGGCGTCCACTTGCCACTGTTGCGGACTATTCCCACCAGGTAGCCACCACGGAAGCAAAAAGACTGAGGCACACCGAGCACATGAAATGTAGTAGACTTCCTGAAAATTTGACCATCAGCTGTCATAGGCCAGGAGAAACTTGGCTCAGGGATGCCTCGGGACCTGAACACCTCTGCTCACAGGCATTTCCACCCCAGAACACTGCGTGCCTCTCGCTGACTTTACTGGGTAGCTTTTGTATCCACCAGCCAAGAGCTGCCATGTCTGTGACCCCAGCGCTGGCCCTGAGAGACAGCACAGGATCCTGCTGCGGTCTGGTCCCCTGCTCCACTCTGCTACCCACAGACACCTGCTCCTCTTGTCCTCTGTGCTCACAGCTGTGCCACGAAGACTGTACACACCGGCCAGGGTGACCGGGCCAGGGAAAGTGGGACCCTGTGCAACCCAGATGTGGGCGAACACCACACCTAAAGACACCTGGGCCCAGTGCCCCGGGAGCCTCCTCACCCCACAGGACCTCCTGCCGAGCTTAACTCCAATCGCATGCATCTTCCCGGCTAGATGAGGCCAGCTGCCAGGCACCAGAATAAATCCACAGCCCCTCGCACGCTGCAGGACCCACTGCCTGAAGGGCCCGCTCAGACTTGGCACAGCCCTGGCTTCTGGAGGAGCCACAGAGGGACGCGGCACAATGGATGGCCGTGAGAGTGCGTGAGCGCGGCCCGGCTGGCGGCAGGGCCGGACACGCCAAGGCTCATCCATCATCCTTTCGCTGAAAAGCGGGGAAACAGACAACAAAGGCCGCCGGCCTGGTTTAACAAGAACCAAACACAAAAGCCTCAGAGAAAGCGCTTCCTCTCTGTGTTTCCCTTTTCCGGCCCAGAGCCACCAAAGGGCCAAGATAAGGGGCTACAGCAGAAGGACGGGTTCAAAGGACTGTCACCCCCCAGGGGTCCAGGCTTCCCCACACACACCAGCAACCATGCCAGCTCCGGTGGGAGCAGCGGCTCCGCCAGGCCCCTTGGAAGAGATTTATCACTCACGCAACTGTGGGCAGGAAGCGTGGCCTGTCAGGAGGGTGATGAAGCGCTCCTTGTTCCTTATCGGGAGCTTTCCTTTCCTTTCAACTGTTTCCAAGGGAGCCTCCAGCCCTGTCAAGGCCGCAAGTGCCCTTCATGTCGCCCAGTGGTCCTCCGTGTGTCCCTGTGCACACGGACTGTGGTGTCCGCAGCAGGAGTTCACAGCTCAGGCCCAGCGTCACAGGAGACACACACTGAGCCTCTGAAGCCTGGCCCTGTGGCTTCTACAACGTGACCAACACCACAAGGCTCTGCCTGTCACTGGGAGACCAGAAAGAGAGGTTCCACAGCAGCAGAGGCCAGTGGTCTAGAACCATGGCCGCAGGGTATGTTCACACTGCCGACCTCAGCTAGGCAGATCACCCAGCCCCTCTGAACCCGTGTCCCAGGAGTGTGAGGGAAGCACCCCACAGGATTACCAGGTTCACTGTTATGCATGCAGCTCTCAGAACCAGCACCAGTACACAGTAAGTGCTCAATAAATGCCATCCTTCGTCTTCGTGGTTATAATTCTTATTACTTCCTCACGAGCAGCTGTGACAACAGAACAGGGGTCAGCAGCATTGTGCCATATCAGAAGTGAGGTAGAACCAGTGACGAGCCAGAGAACAGTTCTGATCTCGCAGGCAGTTCCGCTCACGGGGGAGCTCTCCAGAGGGACACCAGGACACTCCTGTCCTCCTGGGGTGACTGACTTGTCACACTTTCATACTTGCACAGCTGTCCCCTCTGAGTACTTGTAGTTGCCTGGGCGCAGCCAGCAACTTCCCCTGAGGCTGCCTAAGGCGACAGCTACCTGGCCCAGTGCCACTGGCATCAGCAATCCTGGCTGAGCCACTTTCCCCAAGAGGCAGGGATGTGCTGAGAGCGGGCAGCCTGTTCTATGCACAGCTCCCTCCCTGGTGCTGACCTCAGCCCTGGGACCCAGATGCCTGCTCGCCATCACTATGGACATAAATGCCCAGAACGGGCCACCCCTGGCCTTCTGCATCCTCAGGCTCTGTGTCTCAGATCCAAGGTCCTGGGGGCACAAACACCAGCCACACGCCACCTCCATGCACCCATCACAAGGCATAATCATGGAGACCCACCTCACAGGCTGTGGTAAGGGTCAGATGAGGTGACACCTGGAAGGTGCTTAGGACAGACCCTGGCCCCTAGCGAGGGCTTGGTGGGTGTCAGCAGCCATCACTTGTTCCTCTAAGCCACCTAGGGCAGCTCTGCCTCCCCATGGGTTTGTTTATTGGACCTTCTTGTTGTGGGCATGAAAGAAGGTTCAGAACTGCTGCCCTGATCTTCCCCAGCACTGAGTCCTGAGCCCTGAGTTTCCATATATTAACTCAGATCGGCCGAGAGAGCCACCAAGGAACCCAGCTTGAAGGGTACAAGTGGAAATCACTCAAAAGCAAGCCTAGCGGCCTTCCCAGCCCTTCTCTCCCACCCCCACCACTTCTCCACTGATACTCCTGTTTCCTCTATGTTTAAGTTTTCCTTTTACTTTCAAGCAGAAGCTCACACAGACACCAGTGACTCACTCACACCTCGCCCTGAGGAGCCACGCCCCCCTTCTCATGTTCACAAGGCCCCCTGCCCCCGCAGCCTTTCCCCTGCTACTGAGATAGGATCTTTGCTCAAAGCACCAGCCTTCCCAGCCATCCCCATTCCAGAAGCCAAGAGCCTGGGTGATGCGAGGGGCTGGGACTCACTGTCCCACGCCCAGCCCCCCACCCAGTCACCTCACAGCTGGGAGAGGCTCTCACCTCCCACGGCAGGGAGGTGACAGGCTGAGAAGCTGCCGCTTGCCAGGGAGAACTTTCTGATGGAAAGGAAGTGGAGCTTGTTGTTACAGGAAAAGGCTCACGCTAACTCCTTAAGGATTAGTGAGGCCCAGGTCCAACTCTGGCCTCAAACTCCAAAGTCTACAGTTAGTAGAGAAAGATGTCTATGGAGACGACGGCCACACACCACCCTGACAGTGACAGCAAGTGGGTGAACCCACCCCATGCGAGTCACGCTTGGACCCCCGCCACCACAGCCCAGGAGTGGGCACCATATCATGCCACAAGCATCGTGCTACATGCAATGACCTCTAGACGGGCAGCCCACTTCTCTGTGGCCAGAATCTCTGAGGGCCCCAAAGCCGCCTTCTTTCTTAAAAGATCCAAATGTGACCACAGCATCAGCTAGAAATGACAACAAAAGAGCTACTTCTGTATGATTTAAAGGAGAGAGGAAGGCAAATCCTACCGAAGTACACATAATGAGGTGTGCTGCTGTGTAAGTACAAACACATGCACACACACGCCCACCATCTCCCTGATCTGGAGATTTGTCTATTCAATTCTGAGCTGAGATTTTCTTTGCTGATGAAGAAACACAAGCAAATTCCAGGACACTCATTCTTAGCGAGCATAGCATTTGGAGGGACCCAGGAAAACTGACGCGCCCCTCTTTCAAATCCGTGGATATAGGTTATGTTGCCTTTTGAGTCTGAGGCTAACTGCCCTGGCTGGTCTACACTGGTATGCCATCTGCACAGGCATCTTGGGCAGGCCTATTATCCCTGTTTTTCCCTATGGAAAAGGGGCCATCTCCACACAACAATTTAAAGCAGAAGGTCAAGTTCACAGCTGGAGGGCTCTTTTCCATATTGGAAACAAGCCTTTGAACAAACACTTGGACGTCAGAGGCAGCTAGAGCCAAGTTCATTTTCAAAGTGTTACCAGGGCAGGTTGAAGGGACCTGGGAAGTGCATGGTCAGGTCCCAAATATCACCATGCAGGACCCAGACCCAGTGTCACCAGACCTTCTAATTGTCACATCAGCTCAGCTACGAATCTACCCGGTATGAAAATTTGATCTGCCGATGTCGACACCTCATGTTAACTACAACCTGAAACCCTGAGCAGTCAAACCTACCTGCAGGCCGACTCAAGCCTTCAGTGACCTTCACACTTGCCAGGTCATTCCTGCAGCCGGGAACCTTATTCTACATCCTACAACATCCCACTCAGATGTCCTCGCCTCCAAGAAGCTGGCCCAGATTCCCTGAAGCAAGGGACAGTCTAATCTGCAGTGACTTCCTCCTCTATTCTAGCCCTATTTCTCTGCTCTCGCTCACCTTTATAAGTAAGTCAGACTGCTTCCTACACATGCACTGGACACAGGATGGCCCAGGATGGCCAACATCGTCTTCTGGGTAGTATTATCATCCCACACCACAGGTACAGGAAAGCCAGGCAATCCGCCCCAAGTCACACAACCAGTAAGTCACTGAGTCCCCTACGATTTCAACTCACACCATCTGGCTACATTCCCCCTGCTACTAACTTCTTTGTTAAAACTCCTCCCCTGTGATCTCAGTTATTCCCACGCAAGGCCTTCACTCGGAGTTACGTCCCCAGTCCCTTTTTATTATTTATTAGACATAGAGTCTCCTTAAATTACTAAGTCATCCACGCTGAACCTGAACTAGCAATCCTCCTGCCTCAGCCTACTGAAGTGCTAGGATTGCAGGGCTGTACCACCAGGCCTGGCTCACGATTGCATTTTGCACAATACTTTCCACACATTTATCTCCCTAAGACCATTTTACAGAAGCTCTGGTGCGGCACTCAGCCACCTGCCCTGCAGCACCTGCGTCCAAGCCCCATCTGGGCGCTCACGGCTAAGTCCTCCCCTCCCCAAAGCACACTGCCTGTATATCCAAGCTCTCTTGGATCCGCTCAGGGGACAGAAAGGAGAACAGCTGGCGGGAGGGGGTTCCCTGGGAACAGGAAGGGGCTGGGGTGCGACTGGGAGGCACGACTGCCTGCAACACAATGAACAAGCCTGCTGCTTGTTCAGGGCCAAGCCCAGGACCCCCAATTCTAGCACAACCCTAAAAGCGCCAGTTCAAAGTTAAAGTTAGGCACACGCAAGGCCGCAGCCTCAAGGGGAACTCAAAGCTCAAAAACAATATTCTCTTTGACTGAAAAACCACAAGGGAACACCCACAGCATATTTCTTGATTAAAAAAGGAAAGTGAAAAATAAGGGTTTTTTTTTCTTCTCCTCCTTAATCATTATAAAC
The DNA here is from genome assembly GCA_004027205.1 of Ctenodactylus gundi. Classification (NCBI taxonomy): domain Eukaryota; kingdom Metazoa; phylum Chordata; class Mammalia; order Rodentia; family Ctenodactylidae; genus Ctenodactylus; species Ctenodactylus gundi. The sequence continues at coordinate 203,697 of PVKB01000692.1, forward strand.
CTACTCCATCAAGTCACGACTTCTGCTGGCCTCAGGCGAGCCCGAGTCCCAGCAGCCACAGATGAGGGACAGGCAAGCGTGGGTTCGCCCTAGCAAGCTGAACTGGTCCTTCTGAATCACTGTCGCTTCCTTCCTGTCCTTCCTCTGGCACCGGAAAGCCACTGGGGAGCCATCTATGCCAGTTTTCCCGTCACCCAGACTGCAGGGCACTGGGCCTCCACAAGTCCACGGATGCCACCAAGGAGCAGCAGTGACGGCTGCTCAGCCACCACTTGGGACAGACTGAGAGTCTGTCCTGCGACAGGGCAGAGCTCAGGGCGGGAGAACGCAGTGACCGGAGGGTGGCAGGTGGGTGTACGAGTGGATGGAAGAGCAAGAGCGGGTGGGAGGGTGGATGGGGAGGGGACCACGAGGGAAGAAAGGAGAGAAGGAAGGAAGGATCGCATCAGGCCATAAAGGAACACACAAGCAGAGGGGCAAGGATGGCAGGGGCAGGTGGGTCAGTCTCAGAGAGGAATAAAGGGACACTGCTGGGAGGGGGTATCAGCTGAATGATCCAGAGAAACAGGCCACATGGGTGCCTGGGAGATGGGACGCGCAAGTGCAAAGGCCCTGAGGTGGGAGCCTACTTAGAGTGCTTGAGGGCTACAGAAGCAGACAGGGACCAAATGCCAAAGGACCTTGCAGTACACGCAGAGAGCTTGCGTGTGCCTAGTGAAGGGGCACAGAGGGCTCTCAGCAGGACGGGGACAGGGACCCAGCAACACTGTGGACAGATTCATCCAGCAGCTGTGAAGTAGCAGACTGGACAGGTGCCTAAGTGTTGGCAGGGAAGCCAGTCAGGGGGCTATAGCATCACCCAGCCAAGGGGTAATGACAGGCGGCCAGGTGGCACCGGCAAGGTGGGGGCAAGGAATGGTTGATCCAATGGTCACCAAAGCACAGTATCCCCCAACCCTGTCATGGACACACAGGCCTGTGGCAGGCGCCCACGGGTTAACGGAATGCCGACAGGGCAGAGAAAAGCGGCAGAGACAAAGAGAGCAGCCCCAAACGGGAGATGGCCCCAGGTTCTCCCACGTCATTCTCACCCTACCCCAGCAATCACACATTTCCTGAGGCCCAGCCATGTTTTTTTTAATATATTTTTAATATTTAGTTGACACATGGTAAATGTACCTATTTAGGGGGTACAGCATGGCTTTTTTTTTCCTTGTAGTTCAGGATGGTTCTAAACTCACACTATGTAGCCCAGGCTGGCCTCGAATTCTCAGCAATCCTCCTGTCTCAGCCTCCTGAATGCTGGGATTACAAGCACGCATCACCACATCTGGCTCACGTGGTGACGGGGGATCAACCCCAGGGTCTTGTGCTTGCAAGGCAAGTGTTTTAACCACTGAGCTACAACCCCAGCCCCACCATGGCACCTGAATACACCTATTCAGTACACAATGCTGAGATCAGGGCACACAGCTCAGCCATCGCCGCAGGCCTACACTGTGACTCCGCTGGGGACACTCAAAATCCTCTCTACTCACTCAGCTGAAATATCTGGGGCCCAGCTTTTTATTTGGTAGGAACCTGATTCACAGAATTAAGATGGGCCATGCAAGATAGTGCTTAGAGAATGCCTGGGCTATTATACCTGCTCAATAAATAATACAGCCTAACCCTGCTGTAGGCATCTTGAGTTGTGACTCTGGCAGTTTCTGACCCCCGTCACCTGAGCCCATGCATGGTCACCTGTGCACCAATGACAGCAGCTCCCACCTAAACCGCTGGCAGGAGGCTGAAGGGGACTTCAGCTCGCCAACCCACTGGTGCATCTGGACAGCCTCAGTAAAACAAGCTGAAGCCCAACAAAATGGCATGTTAGCCAGACGTGCCCACCCCTGAACTCTAGGACTTCTAAGTCTCCTCCTTCTAGTTCAATCTTCAGCCCCAAATTTAAAAAAAAAAAAAATTAATTAGGAAGAAAAAAGAAAAAGAAAGAAAGAGGGAGAGAGATACCAGCTTCCACATCCCAACGGACTGTCCCTGACCCCGTAAGGGGAGGTGGGCCACAGGGAGAGGACCCCCAGTCCCTGGGCAAAGGCACAGGGTGGAGGAACATGGGCACCTCAAGGTGCCCGACCCACCTCCTGCGCGGCCCCAAGCTCCCACGGCACGCCCACACCCATGGGCCCCAGGCGGAGCGTGGGCTGAGGCTGTGTAGCAAGGTGCTCAGAAGAGGCGGCCGAGACACTCCCTGCCCCTCGGCCCAGGCCGACAGGCTGAGCAGAGTGGGAGAGGAAGGGCAGCAGAGCCATCCCAAGGACAGGAAAGCACAGCAGGCATGGCTTTAACCTGAAAGGACTTCCTTAGGATCTAGAGCTTCCTTGGATCGTAAGCTCCAACGCCCTGGGCCTTCATACACAGCTACCTCCCTAGCTCACTTTTGATTTTGAGACAGGGTCTCGCCAAATTGCCCAGCTAGGGCTCAATCCTGTGATCCTCCTGACTCAGCCTCCCAGAGTGCCAGGATTATAGGCCTGCACTAACAGTTATACTGCCGAGGACACCACGAGCTTGTCTTTTACTTTAGTGCAGTTTGGAGAAGACACTTCTTCCTCTGTCCCGTCAGCAGGTACACATGGGAACACTGCCCTAACAAACACACAAACGTGAACGGCATCCACGTGCCATGGAAGGCACGCACAGCCTGGGCAGTGTACCCAGGGACCCACAGCAGAGCTGCACAGACTGCCGGGGACCTCTATCCATACTCATCTGACAAAGGGAACTAAACCATCACAGCAAAGCTTACATGGGAACCAAAACTCACCTTCACCGTGACGCAACTGGTTCCTAGCTCTGTTCTGAGCCCAAGACAGACACCAAGCAAGCTCCTGGCTCAGGGCCTTCACGCGGCTCTTCCCACTCCTACAAAACTGTCCCCACGACGATCCCACAGCTCACTCCCTCACTGTACTCAAAATCCTGTTTAAATGTCACCTCTTCAAGAAGTCCTATAAATAGCATCCTCCCCAAGCCGCAGCTGACTCCCATCTCCTTCCTGCCTTGTCCTTACAGGGCTGTAGATTTGCCACAGGACTCCCTCCCCAGAGGGCCACTCGGTGACAGCAGGGGGTCTGTCTGTCCAGCTCACTACCTCCACCTCCAGTTTTCTACACAGGACAACTATTTCATCCCCACAGGCAGCCCGGTCTCTGGCACAAGGCTCCCTTCTGCAGTGGCAATACAGAAGTAGCCACAGACAACAGGCAGCTGACTGGGATGCAGCTGTGTGTCAAGAGGACTTTCTCTAGAAAGGCAGGTGGCGGGCAGAGGTAGGTACCGTTTGAGAACTCTTGCCCTAGAACATATGTCAGATTGTAAGCTGCACAATATCACCTGGGGATCACATATACGTATATTCTGACTCAATGTGCACAGGGTCACGTCCACGCTGCGAATCCATGGATGACCTGAGCAGGGAGCACCCAGCACAGGGCAGGGGACAGAGGCCCAGGCAATGCTTGCTGAATAATCAGAAGAGTCCTAGAAACCCACCCTTGGGCCTGCACGACCACATCTTCATCACGTCCTACAAGTTGGAAGAGTGGCCGCCATCAACAATCAGAGGATTAAAACCTTAGCAGTGAGTTTGTCAAAAGCCATGACGCCCAGCTCATACGAAAGGGTCCAGAGGCAATGTGACAACACAGGATGTGGACGGAAAGCGCACTCGCACTCCTCCAGGAACTCCTCCTGGCCCATCTCCTCTGAGAATTAACTCGCACAGAACGTAAGGCCCATTCACACCTCCCAAGGAATCCGTGGGACCCATCTGCTCTAAAAGCCAACACGCCCAGACCTCTGGAATGGAAACCAAAAGTCCTCTGCAGAGCCACGGGAAAGACCCTTCAGATCGCAACTCTAGACACAGAAGTTCAGGCACAACATAGGCGCTCCTGAAAGAGTAGAAGTTTGACAGGATGCTAACAAATAGTTTGCTTTCCCACCTAGACCCCTTTTCATGCCTCAAGCCCTATAAAGGACCCTGCCCTCTCAGCTTGGCATCACAACCCCTCCCTCTCTCGGAACTGGCCCACTGCTTTATGACAGTATTCTCTGACCTAAACAAACTTTTACCTTTACCTCCTCTGTAAATTAAAAAATAGCTCATGACACCAGCTTCCATACACCACCCCATAACCATGCATAGGGCCAGGTAAATCCAAGGTTTAGAAGCATTTATCCGGGGCAGGTGAGCCCCAGGACACACATCCAGTGGACCAACAAACACCCGACAGGAAGATGGGACATGCTTAGCAAGCACCTAGTTACATGGTTAAAAGTCTACTTGGTTAAATAAACACCATGATGACCACTCCAGCTTCACTGTCTCTGCAAAAGATCAAAATGCAATCGCTTTGCAGTTCAGCGGTCCTAATGGCTGTGATCACTTTTTAGGAATTTCAGATGTGCTGGGCATCCTGCCAAGTCCTTCACACACTATGATGCTGACGCCGGCACCATGGAAGGCAACGGACGGACACATGCACGGTGCACACAGCCTTTCTGGACAGAGATTCAAGAAGCAAGTGGCACTTGGGACTGGGGAAGCGGGGCCACTCAGGTACCCGCGACCTTACTCTCTCTATAGCTTATACTTCTAAAATCCTGCACCATGTCAACACATTTCCTCTCTCAAATTTAATCTACAGAAGGAAGCAGAGCAGTGTGCACTTAGCTCTGTGCTGGGAGGGTTTTACACACATCTTCTCTGATTCCCTGACTTTGTCTAAAGCACGTGGAACATTCTCTCCGATCTGTTGCAGTGGAAACTGAGGCTCCAAGAGGGGAAATCTCTCCTGTGGTATTAACAATTCAGGCTGAAGGGCAGGAAGGACAGGCGAGCCCCATGGCTCGATAGCATGCAGGTCTCCCCACCAAGCTTGCAGGTGGGAGCTAATCCCCTCAGAAGATGCGCCATCTCAGAGCCAAGGGCAGACTGTGCTGATGCCCTGGGTTTTGCTCTCACATGCCCACACCCATGGCAGCATCAACAGAGACTCATGGCCCGGGAGGCTGCAACTGCCCACCACTGCTATTGTCTGCCCGCACCTGGCAGAGGAGGACACCAGGTGGGTGGGGAGATGCCAATGGCCGGCAGGATCTTGGCAACCCAACAAGCAAACCCTCTGACTTAAAGTTTGACCAGACTAATTCTATTCCTAAACTTCTCGAAATACATAAGCAGTAAGAGCACCTGGAGGCACGTGGAAAATAAGCGTGGGGTCATTAATAATTTCTATTTCTTCTTTGCAACCTAAGGAAATTAAGTGTGAGGGCTTTTGAGCTAGACCACCCTGACTGAGTTTGTAGTTCACCTATGTGACCTTGGGTTTGTTACCTAATCTGTCTGTATCTTTAAGCACTGCCTAGAAACATCAGGAGGATTATACTCAGGCGTTCACAGAAAGCACTGAAGGGAACACAACCTTACTTGGCAAATGCTCTTCCCCTGTACCCCCGCCGCCTGGTGTCATCAAAATCACCTGACAGGGGCTAATGACGTCAGAGGACAGAAGCTGACATCAAGACCTCAAAAATGTAACACAGGAAATAAAGGTTACACTGCAACTCGCTCCAAGTCATGGAAGGTCGTTTTGGTTCCTTTAATATATTTTCCTATAGTTTTTTCCTCAATTTAAAAACAAAAAAAAAATTACAAATGTTAAGGGACATGGATTATGTTTGTAGAGATAAAATTTTACACATATATCCACATACTTACCAAATACATATAATCTCTGTGCAGTGTGTGTATTCATGTCTGGATTCATGCTTGTGGCAAAACATTCTGAACCTGGTCCCGCCAGCAGCAGGCTTGAGACCCATCAGTGTGGGCCCAAGTACTTGGCCAACTGCCCACAGACATGCTTTTAAACCCAGCTCTGTCACATCAGAGCAAGGACATGTGTCCTCCAACCTCTTGAAGCTCAGTTTCCTGCCCTGTTGACCTAAGACGGCCACTGAAGTCACTGGGGATGGGGCAGCAAACAGACAGACAAAAATCTCTGTTCCCCTGGTGCTGACCTTCTGGCTGGAGGGAAATCAGTGATTCACTTAATACATAGGAAACTTAAATAGCATGCTGAAAAGTGATCAGTGCCTTGGAGGAGAGCTGACAGGGCGAGGGGAAGAGGGGGTGGGCAGGCAGGGCCCTTGGGGAGGTGACATCGGGGCTGGGAAGGAGGTGAGGGAGGGGAAGGCCCCACCAGGTCCCAACAAGCCAGAGCGTCCTCTGCCTTCTCGTTGCCACTGCTGTCGACCTGAGATGGCCTCTCCCAGCACTGGGCGAGGATAACAGCTGGACCCAGAGCACATCCTCAGCAGAAGACTGGCGGTAACGCGTCCACATCAGCAATACCTAAGCCCAGGCCGCCCCAGCTCAGGATGCAGGACACCATCCAAACCTCCTCATGAGAACCAACACTGTCTCCTCTTCTAATAGGATGGTTCGGAGGGAACAAAAGAAGAAACACTAACAAGGCCCCATGTGCACGTACTCCGAGGGGCCTATACCCGTACCTCACTGATGAGCCTCTACAGCGGCCCATGAAGCTGGTCCGAGTGCCTTCCCTCCCTAGAGCAGCATGATCTGGAGAAAGCACTCTGCTTCTCTGAGCCTCAACTTCCTCATCTGTAAACAGGGTTGACAACAGCCCCACCCCTCCGGAACCAGGCAGGCAGGCACAATGAGTCCGGGTTGGCATGCTGGTCACACGCACTCCTCGGAGAAGTCACCCAGCACCACTGAGCTGCAGTTTCCTTATTCCCAGAGTAGGGGCAGCATGCCACTCGGGCCACTCCGTGTGACACTCTGGTCACAAGGGATGCTCAATAAACAGATGTGACCATTGGCAGAGAGACCACAGTCTTCTGGAGGCTCAGAATGAACAGCCTCGATAACCACACTGTCTCTAGGATCCGGAGAGAGCCAGGCTCCACGAGAGGCCACGGCCTCCTGCCTGCTTACCCACCCACCATGGGCCAGTTAATGGCTTTGTTGTGAGAAGGGCTGGCATCCTCTGAGGGGACTTTGAGTCTCGTTCATGGCACCAAATTAGAAAATGTTGCATGTGCAATAAAGCAGTCTGAGCCCCGCCTCTCACCCACAGGGCACCCGGAAGGGCGGCAGGGCCAGCTGAGGACATGGGGCGCCTCACGCACGCAAGCCACGACCTGCAGACGGGTCAAAGCAAGACGGCAAGGGGCCTCGGGAGGGCCCCAGGCACAGATGCAGTCCTGTTTCCTGCATGCTTTGGCTAACAGGTGCATGAAGACGCACCTCAGGAAGTCACCTCCTTTTCAGTGGGCTTCTCGTACCAAGAACGTGTGGGTGAGGGCAGAACCCCAACACCAGGTTCACAGTCTGCGTCAGCAGGCTCCCTGCCCTAAGCCACTGCAGAGGAGCCCACCCTGAATGCTGTCCCCTCACCGTACACCAGCCCCTGATGGAGGTGCTATCGGTATCCAGATGCTGCGTGTGTGCTGAAGGGACGCCGAGAGGCCAGAGCTAAGGCCTCGGTCAGGGCAGCACTGCTCCCGGGCCGCCAGACACTGGTAGGTCCCGTGCACTTCCTGTGCCTCTTAACCATCTGAAGAGGGCACGAGAGCCACAGCTCCCCACGTGGTTGTAAGGATGTGAGATTGTGCAAGCAACACACATGTGAACAGATGATCTCCTGCATGTTCTCCATGGCCACTCATGGTTAGTGCAACCAAGACAGCCAAAGGGGCATCGGGAACTGATCTCACGTGGACAGAGCTCAAAGGGCCCAGGTCCATGTATCAGCTCAGCTGCCGAGGTTCACAGCAAAAGAAACAATGGCTGCGGGGTCTGCTCAGTGTCCAAGGTCAAATGGGCTCTTTTGTTTAACATGTCAATGACTTTTTTTGTACTAAGAATTGAATATGGGTCCTTGAATATACTGGGCAAGCATGCTGTCCCTGAGCTACATCCTCAGCCCTTTTTTATTTTTCTTTATTTTGAATCAGGGTCTCACTAGATTACTCAGGCTGGCCTTGAACTTGTGATTTTCCTGCCTCAGCCTCCTGAGTAGCTGAGATTACAAGCCTGCACCACCATGCCTCGCACCTTATCTACTCTTGACAAAATGGTCTGAAAGACAAAGGTCTTCCATACTTTTAGCTGAAGAAACTGCAATGCGGAAGTCATCTAGAACCCAGAAATGCCAGTCCCACCTGCTCCCAGCACTTCTACCAGACAGGAAGACCAGTCAATGGAGCAGTACTGTAATCCCAGCCTCTGGGAGGCCGAAGCAGGAGGTCTGCAAGTTTGAGCCCAGCTTGAGTAACTTAGTGAGACCCTGTCTCAAAAGTAAAGTTAAAACAATGGGCAGGGAATATAGCTCAGGAGGGAGGCTTGCGTTCATCTCCAGTACCACAAGCAACACGTCAGAGTGCCCTCTGCCTCCTGACTGCCAACACCTAAATCAAGCACTATCCCCACCAGCTGGGCTTGACGTCAAGCCAGCTACCTCTCTGCTATGTGCCCCAGTTCCCTTGCCTGTAAGATGAGTGGAGTAATTCTACTACCTACATCCATGGCATGGCTTCTGAGACAAACTAGGTTACCCTAAAGATAGCCCAGCGACAGAGCTCTGAAACACCACACTGCTGGCACAGAGGGGGCCCCGGGACTGGCTTGCGGGAAAGCAAAGTGTCTTCTGTATGTTCCCAGGTTTCCAGATATACTGTAATTGCAAGTTTCAGGTCTCTTCGGGGAATAACTGTTTCTCTAACACTCTGCAAGCTTTCAGTTTTCTGCTCACACATGGAGGAAGAAATATTTCTCTGCGGCTTTCCCGGACACTTCTACCATGGAGGGAAGCAGTGCTCAGCTCCCCAGGGCACATGCTTCAGGGACCTGGCTCTGCCTCCCCCAGCATCTTCACCAGGCCTCACTCCAATGCCTTCTCTTCTTCCCTGTGACCTCTGGAGTCTGTCACAAGCTCTGAGACCACTGTAGCCTCCAGCCCGGGGCACAGAGGGCCACCACCAGCCCTCAATATTCTTTCTTGGGCTGGATCCTTTCTAAATTCACCACTGCTCTGAGACAAAGATTGTCTCGGAGGAGGACAGAGCAGTGAGGATAGTCTCTGAGCCCCATGCTGCCACCTGGCTCTGCTAATCCCCACTCACCCTCATCTTGCCAAAAAGGCTAAATCAGGTCACCTTGAGAGGGTATCTTTCCTCCAAAAACTGGAAGAGTCCTAATGGACCGGGTAGGATCCTTCCACTCTAGGGACCTCAGCAAGACCAAGGCTACCCCCTCACAGAGCTAATGGCAACCTCACTTTGCACAGCCAGTGTCCAACACCAGAAAGCCCATTTTGTTGAAGAGACTCAAAATCCACTCACTTCTCCTGACCCCGCCAGGTCCGGCCACTGTTGCCCTTGCCTAGGCCCCTGCAGCTGGCTTTGTACTCGGCTGTGCGCCCAGTCTTCTCACCATCAGGGCAGACAGGCATCCCGGATGTACAGTCCCGATCTATGGCCTGTTCTATCCCCGTCCCAGGCTGGGCCAGGACCACACCAGGCTGAGCTCAGGCAGTCCCCACAGCCTGAAGTCCTCTCCCCCAGACCCTGAACCCTTCTGGGCCTTCCCCTCCCTCACCTCCTTCCCAGCCCCACAGTCACCTCCCCAGGGGCCCTACCTGCTCACCACCTCTTCCCCCTCGCCCTGCCAGCTCTCTTCCACGGCACTGATCACCTTCCAGAATACTATTTAATCTTCCTATTTATTAAATGTATCATTTATCTCCCTCCAGCCAGGTGGTCAGCACCAGCGGGCAGAGATTTTCGTCCGTCCGCTCACTGCCCTGTCCCCCTATCCCCAGTGCCTGGCACATGGCAGGAGCTTGGCCAAGATTCCAAATAAAGAAACTTGTGAGCCAAGGATCTCCACCCACCTCAAGACAGCCCCTCCCCTAGCCTCTGCCCAGGCCCGAGCTCCTGGTCCCCATGGGTCCCCTGTACCTCCCCCTTCAGAAAGATCCTGTGAATCAAGACAGCAGCCCTGATCAAGACAAACTGGCATCAGCAGACACAGCTTCCTGTCGTGTATCTTAAAGGGAGGGGGGAGGGCTCACTAAGCACAAAAAGTTATCAGTGAGAGAAGCCAGCAGGCCTGGCCCCCCCAAGGGATGGTGCTGCTCAAGTCAGGCTCCAGCTTTGCTGGAAAAGAGAACCCAGCTGCTTCTTACATTCATTTAAAGTAAGTCAGGTAGCACAAAGGCAGAATCCAAAGGAGGAAGCAACATCCTGCAGTCAGCTTCGCTGACCAAAGCTCAAGGTTCCTGGGTGGAAACCCAGCAGGTACCCAGGGGCCCCGCTTTGCACCCTGCTATGCTCTGGATGAAGTGGCAACGAGGTTCTACACCCACAAGGTTCTTCCCCTGTGCGTTTTCCATGTCTCAACACCTGTCTGAAAGGATCCAGAGCACTGTCCTTGGAGGAGAGAGCCACAGGTCAACCTTGCCACACTACGGCCCCTCTCTAGGGCAAAGTACAGCTTTCTGGGCATTTTCCTTGAAGACACATCCCAGAGAAAGGCACAGCCTCAGCAAAAGAGTGGCTGAGAAATACAAGAATTACACTCTCCAGAGAAAGGACTTGGCAACAATGGCGTTCCACCAGCCACGGGATCAGGAGGCCCCAGAAGCTGAGGAGCTAAGGAAGCCTTTGAGCCCAACCCTGCAAAGCAAAGCCGGTTTGTTGGAACTGTTGTCTACCAAAGGCCGCTACGTCCTGCCCTGAAGTAGAGCCCGAGCAGGAAGGCGGGGCTCCCCCTGAAAGCATGTGGCTCTCTGGAGTGGAGTTAAGTGGTTCCCCTCTCATCTGATACCCTCAGGCCAGCAGGACAGTGAATTCAGATGCCCAGGCTCCTGCTTGCTCCATCTCAGATGGATCTGGAGTTTCACAGGATTAACTTCCAGGATCTGGTTGCAGGGGCGTCCTAACTGGACAGTGTTTAGGAAGCATGGAAGAGTACATGATTCTTTCTCACCTCCCTTCGCATCTGAAGAACAGCACGCTTCTCATTCACCCAAGAGGACATGAACTTGACCGTATTTGCCTTGAGCCAAATCTCACCCAAAGTCAGATTTAGTGGCCGGAACTTGATCGGAAATTTCACATTCAAATTAAGATTATGAACCTAACTCCCTTCGGGGGCAGAAACAGTAACAACAAAACTGTAAACCTGGCATCACCGGACCCGTGTTTCCACATGGCACAACTACAGGGAATGAAGGGTGGCATCTCCTTGAGGTGAGGCACAGACTCTGCTGCACCCTACTCCCCACCACTGCCTCTTGCTCCTTGACATTTGGCTAAGTCAGCCCCATCCCTTCCTCGCCTGCCCCATCCAATGAGCTTGTCCAGGTGGGACCCATCTGTCTCACCTCCTCTGCGGTTCTCTCCTTAGGCCACTGCTCCTAGGCACAGGCAGACTGCTACAGAGGGCACGGAGAACACGTCAAGACAAGACAGCAGAGAACACGGTCTCAGCATTCACTCCACAGGCCTGAGGGTTTAGAAGTTCAAACTCTGCTTCTGGGTTCCAGGCTCATAATTCAACAGCTGACTTCAAACCTCCGCTCAGATGCCTCACAGGCATCTTCCTCCCTACTCCCTATGCCCTAAAGCAACTCTTCATTATTCCCCACAAAAATGTCCTCATCTCCAAGGGTCCCGCTGCCGCCATGCAGGTGACCCACCCACCCAGGTCCCCCTCTCCTTCTGCACCTATGTCCTGAGGACCAGGCCACAGAATCCACCCTATCCCCCACCTTTACCTTGGCAGTGCCCTGGCCCAGTAGCCTGGCTTTCTTCCTAACTCCTTCAAACCGGTTTACAGAAAGGGTCAATCTTAACTCTGACTCGCCTTTCTCTTGTACTCAAAAACCATCGCTGCCCTTCCCTTGCACTGGAATAAAATTCCAGCCCTCGTCTTGACTTAGGAGCGCTGCACAGCCTGGACTAAGCATCCATCAACTCCAAGCTGAACTCAGCGGCTCTGGGCCCCTGCGGCTCCTCAGACTCAGCTCTTCCCTGCCTTGGGGTCCTTGCGTTTGCTGCACTCTGTGCATGAAACGCTCCCCGCCATCACTCAGAGACAGGAATAAGAGGCAGAGACGGGGGAGGGGAGGGGGGGGGACGGGACAGGACGGTATGGGACACCAGCTAACTCTCTGCTAGCTCCATCTCCGGCTCCAAGCCCTAGTCAGACAGTCCTGCTCCTTGACATGATCTAGGTTGTTGGGGCAATCACCCCAAGTTGTGCATCCACTACACGAATTCCCAAGCAGTTGTCGCCTCTGTGAGGCCAGGTATCCATCCACACACAGACTGTGCTGGGGGGCCGTCATCTCACCAACCTGACCCGGTGTCGGCGGCAGTCACTCCCAATGTCCTGGTCTCTCCACCAGCAACCCCGCATGCAGCCTCTGAGCAAGGCTCAACGCATTTCAGAGTGACATCACCAGCGCGTAGCAAAGTGCTGGCCGCCACACAGGGCCCCCACAGGGCCCGCACTGAACAACTGAGTCATGAGATCCAAAAGCATTTAAGGTTTGGAACACACTTTCTTCCAGTGCCAAGTGACAAACAAAACCGGGGGACAGACACCAGCTGAGGCTGGCTCCAGTGAAGACTTTCCAATTTTATCATTAAGGGGAACAGTTCAACAGGCTGCTTCCCTCCTTCTATGTAAGAAGCACTGTGCTCCCCAAAACTGTAGTTCTAACAACTAGAAAAGAGGGGTGAGGCCCCAGATGGGACTGGAGCAGAGGCTGTGGCATAGGTCAGCATTGCACAGACGTCACGATCACAGAAGCGGCTCGAGAGCACCCGGCCCGGGACTAAACGGGGCTGTGCTGCTCATCTGGGAGCAAAAATGGCAGCTGTCCCCCCACTTTGACTCACTTAAAAGAGCAACAAGCATCTCAAAACTTAACATTTGTCAAAGAAGTTTATTTTAAAACCCAACTCCTCAAGCTAAAAAACCTGTATTCTGAAGAGAACACTGTATTAACTGCCTTTGAAAAAACTACGCCACATTTTATCTTTTGAAGATAGGATTACCACTTTCTAAAGTACACAATGAGTTTTCAAAGTTATAGGCTAAAAAGGGGACAGGTTCCTAGGAGGGACATAAATTTCAGGCGCAGCACAGCAGGCATCTTTTGGACTGAGCATCTAGCTGCCCTGCTGCTCTGGAACTTTCCCTGGCCCCCTCCTCACCCTCAACCCATGAGCCATGCGAAGCCCCTACCGATGCCTGCAGGGCCGCCCTTCCGGTCCAAGGAACGGCAGAGCCCTGCTCTGCACCGGCTGGCTGCCGTGGCTGGCTTCTCTCTCGCTCTCAGTCACTGCTGTTTCCATCCTGCTGACCTGGCCAGCTTCCCACACAGCCCCTCTCTCCAGCCAGGGCCAATCAGAGCTCCCTTGAGAATCAGGACTGGTGCCCCAGAGAGCTGGTGACAGGGCTTGAACTCGAATGTCTTAGCTGACATTCTCACTCCGTCTGCCTTAGTTCTAGTCAGCAGGACCCTCCTGGCATGTTCTCACCTGGCTTTCTCAGCACAGGTGAGAAATCAAGAGAAAGCTGCCTGCACAGGGATGTGGGTGATCACACAGCAAGGACAGCTTCTGGGTGCCACGGCTGGCTCCACCAGGAAACAGCTACGACCCTGGCTAAGACCTCACCTTGATGTAACTGCAACCTGCCTCCCACCACCTTGTGAGGATTAAGTGAATCCACGTGCAGCCCTTAGAGCAGGAGCACCGCTCACTACAGGTCTGACACCATAACAGAAAAACATGGGCTCGTGAGGCGAGACCTTCCGGCCGCTTGGCTCATATCCTATTCTAGAATCTAGCTCTGTACCTGGTTCACAGGAGGCACTCAATAAACATTTGTTGAATGATCAATGAAAAGATACTTCACTGCCCCAAAATGAACAGAGGTCCTGGAAACAGCCTCTTAACTCCTCTCCTTATGTTAGGTCCATGGAGCAGTCAGAGCAGGGCCTCGTCAGAGGCTGAATCGGATGTTTCCTTCCTGCAAGCTCTTGCCCCTTCCTCCTTCTCTTTTCTCTTCCACTGGCCCTTTATGGCCATGATACACTGGCCTCCTCAGGTTCCTAGGATGAGATCCATTGCCTTCTGGCCCTGGGCATTTGCACGCGTGATCCTCCCATGCATCCTCAGCCCCAGACGCCTCCTCAGAGACATCTTGGCTGACACTCTTAACCCATCCGCACTAGCTCTTCAGCTTACAAATCTAAAACATCACATCTTGGACCTTCATTCAACTTGCCACAGCCCATCATTCTACCGCTTACACGATCATTCAGGCAAGGTCTCTCCTTACTAGACCACAAGCTCTGTGAAAGAAAGACCACAATCTCGTTCTTCTTTGTGTTTCAGTGCCAAGCGCAGTACGCAGCACAAACCTGGCACATTCCAACAAAGGCCTGCGGCATGAATGCACTTGTTAAACAGACTGATAAGCAAGCCAGGACACCTGGGCCTGACTTCCCACTCAGGTAAGTCTGGGCTGAGTCTCCTGCCATATCTGATATCTTAGGAGCCTCCTGGTATAATCTGTTTCCTAATCTGCTCTGAGTGTAACTCAGCCTCACAGCAGCCTGCAACCCAGGAGGCCCCCTCCTAAACACAGGAATCCCACTTTGGCAACAAAAGGGAGACTTTCTTTTGTGAAAAGCTGCTTTTACATGTTGCAAAGAAACTGGTAGCAGATCAGCCCTCCCATAATAAAAACTAGAAAAGAGAATAAAAGTTCAGCAAGGGGGTTATTTCAGGCACTGAACAATGCATAGCCTCAGGGGTGGTTCCTGGGGTAAGAGAAGTCCTTGTTCCTGGGGCTCCCGCCTGCCTGGGGCTCCCGCCTGCAGCAAGTTTCCCACCACAGGCAGAGGAGGGGTTGCAGGGGTCCCTGCACAGCAGGGTGGTTCCTCTGCACTGAGATGGGGGCAGGGACAGAGCCCAGGCCACAGAAGCAGAGGTAACCTATGAGGCAGAGGAGGCCGCTGCACAGGTGCTGTCCAGACTCTGCTCAAGGGCGGAGTGGAGTAAGCACAGAGACAGCGTGAGGTTTACCCGACAGAGACTGTGAAGGCTGCATAGGGAACAGAGGATCCAGAGGTGGAACAGGGTGGGCAGACAAGAGCTCTGGCCCACTGGAGTGGAACAGCACCCCCACCAAGCATGCAGAAAGGCCACACCTCATGAATAAGCCTTAGCCTTAGGGCAACTCCAGTCCCACTGTAGCAGTCCTCCACTAGATCCACCGAAAGAGGAATTCGTAGGCTGAGCTGCACTAGTTACAGCTGACTTGGGCTCGCTACGTATCTACCCTCACAGGGTATCAGATCCATTCTACACAAGGTCAAGGTGATCAGTCAGTAAATAGACTGCCTTTAGAAGAAGGTAACAAAATCCAGAGTTGCTAAGTGTCCAAAATACATTATCATTACAAAAGAGGAAATAGGATTTGTGCTCAAGAAAAGAAAACAGATTCTAAGATGACTACAAAGTCAGATTTAGCAGAAGGAATTACCAGGATTTATTAATTCTCAATATTATCATAGCAAGGGGAACAACCAAAGTACCTGTGGAGATTTTGTTTGTTTGGGATCTACTTATGTTATATATAGTTTCTAGTTAACACGCTTTGGAGGTGTTCAAGGAACTGCATTTTTAAGAACAAGTTCCTGAGCATGCTACCCTGGATTAAAAGCCAGTTTCCTATCATGGAATACCCCCATTTTAAGGCAAACACACACAAAAGAAGCTACATGAATTTAAACGCATTGGAAATTCTCGTTAATTGAGCTGACTGCTGGGTACCACTTGGTAGTTCCTGGTTAACCAGACTATACAATTAGTAATATTTCAACTCTAGTTATTTTGGAGAAAGAGTATGCTTCTGTATTTGTTCAGATAACAAGAAGCTCAAGTCAAATCAAAAGCAGACATAAAAAACATTCATTACAGAAAAAAACTCCAAAGAAACACTCATGGTTATAGAATTTTGAAAAATCAGAGCAGGGGCTAGTTGTAGCGCAGTGGTTAAAGAAGTTACCTAGCAAGCACGGGGCTCTGGGTTCAATTTCCCAGCACCACATCAAGCAACTACAGTGGTACATGCCTATCATCCCAGCACTTGGGAGACAGAGGCAGGACAATTACTGTGCATTCCAGGCCAGCCTGAGCTACATAGCCAGTTCAGGAACAGCCTGAACTACAGAACAAGACCCAGTCGCAAAATAAATAAATAAATAAATAAATAAATAGTAATAATAAGATAAAATTTTTGAAAAAGTAGTGCTAAAAGCACACGTTCACTATAGCATGGAGTGTATAAATACAATACATCAAATACAACAATTATTTTAGGTAACCTGATTATGGGCAGTTTTAATTTTTCTTACTAACCTGTATTTTCTAAGATTCTATTGTTTTTTCTTGATGCCTCTCATCTGAACTTGAACTTCTGTCAACACACAAATTTCTGCAAAAGTGTATTTCTCAATCAGAAATAAAAGGGGGGAGAAAATCACCTCACACAGAAACACAGCTTTTTATCCTTCCCCCTCAAGAATTTCTTTACAAGCTTCTGCCAGCCAGGTCAGAAATGCCAATGCAACTTCAATGTTCCTTCTCCCTCAAGGGAGTCAGAGGCTGAAACACATACCTCAGCCTCATACGCAATAAGCAGCAACTTAGCAAGAGTGCATCACCTAGGAACAAACCCGGGACACACAGAGAAGTCAAGTCATACCTGAACCACAGGGTGGCCTCCGGTTGGAGCCTTGACCGCCCCTCGGCTGCCTTCTGTCTCGTAGTGGGCCCGATGATGTGGCTTGGGCTGCACCTCGATCCGTAGCTCATAAGAGCCTGACTGACTGGAGAGGGGCCACTCAAGAGGAGGAAGAGATGCAGTCACCGGGATGCTGCAGGAAGAAAAGGAGCGGGTCATGTGCACAATAAACCAGACGCAGTAGATCTGTACAACAGACATGAATGGCCTCTTTCCTGGAAACTATATCCAGTGGTGCATGAATAAAATCCTGGATGCTGCTCAGACACGATGTGCAGGGCTCTTCACAAGGTAGGGATCTTTTCCTTCATCTTTCATCCTCATTAAAACAATGCCCAGCTTGTCAACGTATGAAGCCAATTTCATTAAGTCAGTTCCAGCATGTTTATAGTTTTTGTTGTTGCTTCCACTCTGCGGCTTGTGAGAAACATCATCTCTCACCTCTCAAAAACACCCCTTTGCACGGATGCTTTCGTGTTCCAGAGTTAATGTGGAAGGAGGAATTCTAAGCAAAAATCTTATTTGCAATGGAACTTTAACAAGTTCACCACTGCTGCCCACAGTCTCTCATAACCTCAGGGCAAACAGATCGAATGATCTCTCAAGTTCTTCCAGCTCCTTTTCCTATGTCTGATGAGCTCAATTAGAAGTGCGCTTGGGAAGCGGTCACTTCCAGCCAGCCATTACTTATTGCTTCAATAAACAATGGGTCGCCTAACCGCAGGGAGAAAGTCTCCAGGCTGGGTGTGGATGAGACAAACCACTGAGAACCCCTAACATTAAATGAAGAGCAATGGTCAATACCATGACTAGATTTACACACCAAAGCTCAAGTCTCAGCTCTACCTCTAATGACATGCGTGATTTTAAACAAAGACCTCTACCTCCTGAGGCCTTATTTCCTCAACTGTGAAATGGAGATATTGTGGTTATCTAATGAGCTTAGCACAAAAAAGTATTCAGTATACACTAGCCACAATTATTTTTCTGTATTGTTATAATCAAATTATTTCCAGAGTTTCTGGCCCTCAGGCCATGTACTGCCCTCTAGCCAAGGCAATCATCACATTAGGGATGAGTTGTTTTACCAAATATAGCAAGCTAATTTGCAAGTTAATAACTTTGTATGGCTCACAAATGATGTCACAAACATACAACTGCCCACCCTGCTATACAACATCTGAATTATAGTTTCAGAATTACATACCTTTACATCTGTACCATCTCTAAGAGCATGCCTTAAATTTCATTTTCTTGTAGTCTCAATACTACCTAGGCATACACAACAGGTGTTTGACATAGGGTTAGAATTATGTCACCAAATAATTTACTAATGTCTTGAAGATCTGTCTCGAGCACTCCTTCTATGCCCCACAGAACACAGGGACATTGCCCCAGGATTATAGAGCAGGACTCCAAGGCTCCAGTTAGGTCTCTTGAGTCCAAGTCTAGGACTCCATTCACCCCTCCACTCTGCCTCTTAACTTACTAATTTATTTAAACCAAAGAAAATCTCATCTCTGGAAACATCCGGTACAGTATCTGACATCTAATCGGCCCTTGGTGGGCAGGAGAACAGGTGACTGAATCGATGGGTGAATGAACTAATGAGAAGCTTCATCTCAAGGCCTGTATATTCAAAGTAGCTTTGAAGCTGACTAGGCACGGATTTGGGTCACTCTGTCCTGATTCTTCACATGTGGCACAAATCACTTGTCCAAAGTACCCAATCCCGCTTAACTCAGGGTGGTAAGAAGCGGACATCATCACTTGGACCGAGAGAAGCACTTGCAACAATGCCAGCACCACCCCTTCTCTACTAGAGGGGGACTAAGGGGAGCACAGAGGAGATGGGCCCAGCACCTCCATCATCCTGATCAGTGCCAGACTCCAACATAAAACTATGTCCTCACTGTTCAAGAAAACCTCCATCCCTTCTTTGCACCCAAACTGCCCCATGCACCTCCCTCACCCTGTAGTCTTCAGGTGTCTAAAGTACCCTCATTTCCACCTTGGTGACAATGTCAAGAGGCCTGTACATTTCTGCCTGCCACCACGCTGCTGCATGTGTTAAATACTGTTTCTAGCATGTATTCAAATTCAAAGTTTTAAGTTTGCAGAAAAAAATCATTTCAACTCTGTATTGATTACCCTTTAAAGAATCAAATAATGTATGTAGAAGACTGCCTGAGACATCCCCAAGTTCTCATGCATAACTTCGCTTGATTCTGAGATAGGCGTTGGGTACCGAAGTACAATTTTTTTTAATATTTTTTCTTTTTTCTCCCCATTGTATTGAAATGTATACGCACAAAATTTAAGGTTTACAATGGAGTTGAGCCTTTCCGAAATACAATTTTTAAAGTGAGACCACTGGATCCAGCCTAACATCCTGCATTTTAATTCGAGCCCTCTCCTGAGCTGTCCTCAGCTGAGTTCATAAAATGTCAACAGGAAGATTTCCCCTAATGTTCTATTCTCTCAACCTTATAGAAGAATCTTATACATGTCACACTGGTGGACACAGATTGGCCGCTGCTAGGGGCACAAGGAGTCTGACACTCAGAACCTCTCAGACTCAACTGTGGAATGGAGACGGAAGAATTATACGAGAAGTGAATCTCAGATACATCTGCTACTCTTGTACTTCATATCAACGCTGCTCCCCCTTTTCACCTAATGGATAAAGTTATGGTTTGGAAGCTGAGTGTGGTGGCACATGCCTGTAATTCCAGCACTCGGGAGGCTAAGACAGGAGAATTACTATGAATTCAAGGCATTTCTTAAAGTTATCTGGGCAATTGCAGTCACAGAACTCTGCAACCAAAGGATCTTTGAAATCACTGCACTTTCCATGCACATTAGAGGCTCTGAGAAGGCCTGCATCAAGGCACCTACAGAAAAGCACGGGACCCAGAAACTTCTTTTTAAAAACCACCAAACAGGGAATGCACATAATTCAACAGCAAAAGTGTTTGCCTGACATGTACGAGGCCCTGGGTTCAATTCCCTAGCACCACATGAAGATTAGCTGGACATGAGACCTGCACACCTATGATCTCAGCACTCAAGAGGCTGAGGCAGGAGGACTGCTGTGAGTTTAGGACCAGCCTGGACTACAGAGGGAGTCCCTGTCTCAAAAAATAACTAAACAAACAAACACACCAAATAACCTACTGTGTCAGTGACAGTCCAGAGTTGGCCTTGGAGAAACGCTGGGTTGTAAGCTCCCTTGCTCGGCTGTAAAGGCAAAGACCCAGTAGGCTGGGCCTGTGGCCACCCTCATCCCCACACTAACCAAACCAGCTCTGCTTCATCTTCACACCACTTAATTCAATACTCCACTGGGGGGCAGGGGGCAGGGAAATCCTCTATTTGCTGAAGCTAAAACAGTCTGAAACCACAGGAATAGCATTAAGCGATAAAGCCACAGTGACAGCATAAGCCTTCCAGTTTGTCATCCAACAGATGAAAAAGTAGAAATAACACCCGTTGCTGGCTTGGTCACCCCCTGTCCTTGTCATCTACATGAGAATAAAAAATAACACCAAATAATACCAAACCAGGTCGAGGTGAGCATCCACCAGACGCTACTTACGAACACTCAGAAGTGGGCTGGCACACAGCAAGCACCCTTCTATGTTGATGGCTACTGATGTGACCATCATTGCTGTTGCGAGCTCCATCTTCTAAGCAGAAGGCTTGTCAACAAGGATGCCCTCTGTACAATCTGCCTACAGTAACAGCAGCTGCTCCTTTTCAGACTCTTACTTCATATAGGCTCTATGCCAATAATTTGACAAATGTCATTAGCCAATCCTTGAGGTAAAGATGCAATAAAGTGCTATTATTACCCTCATTTCACAGGGAAGAAAAAAAAATCAGAAAGGTACTCAAAGTGGGAGGTCCTGGTTGATTAGTGATGTCTGCCCCAGGTATAGCATCAAGACGCTCAATGAGAAAAAGATTCATCATCGTTGATTAACAATGCCTGCCACAAGCACAGCACAGGAGGGAGGCACCAGAGACGCCCAGGATGATATAGGCAGTGAGGGCAGAGCTAGGCTACATACTGCTATCTACACGCACCTATTCAGCCTGCCAAGATCTGAGCTCCCTGAGGGGTGAGGCCTACACATTTTCTTTATTCCTCCATATTATTGACGACAGTACTGGGTGATGTAGCAGAGGTCAGCACCCATCCCTCTCGTAAGGAGAGAGTGGACTGTGCATGTATTGGAAGGCTTGCTGCCGGCCAGGTGGACTGTGAGCTCCAGCCATCTTTACCTGCTCAGTTTCCCACTGTCTTCCCTGTGCCTCTTGAATGAACACTCAAGGCCTCATGTGTGACTGTCTGGCTGCCACCACCACCTGGTGAGTCAGGTGCACTAATGATACCCATTCCACAGGTGAGAAAACCGCACCTTGGGAAATTTAACTTCCTCCTCGGGATCGCACAGCCAGCAAGTGGCAAAGCCAGGATTCTCATCCATGCTGACTCTGATTTCCTTGCTCACACCACAGAACTGTCCTCTGCAGCTGGACCCTGGAACAGACCGCGATTTTCCAAGCCCCACTCACCTGCAAATGGGAATCGCAGGCACCAGCTGCTTGGGCCAAGCTGGCGGCACCAGCAGGATGGACTCGGGAGCCGAGTTCCTCCTGTCCTCCTGCTCGCAGGGCCCCAGGAACTCCACGGCCGGGTAGAGGTGGCGAGGCAGGCCGGCCTTGGACGGGGCCGCTGACACGGGCAGCGGGTCGGGGCTGGTCTTCCACACCTTGGGGGGGATCCCACAAGGTGAGTCCGTGGCGAGGCTGTTCAGGGCATCCATGAGGACGGCAGAGCCGGCGGTGGGGGCGTACCCGGCCTGGGCGCCGTCGTCCCGGGGGCCCGCGTGAGACGAGGGCTGCGGCGAGGGGCTCCGCGAGCGCTGGGGTGAGGCTCCGGGCAGCGGGGCAACCAAGGCCTCTGCGCACGAATGCCTCCGCTTGGCACCGGGTGACGAGGAGCGAGAGGCCGGACGGGGCGCGGGCGAGTGGCGGCCCAGGCAGCTGTCCTCGGCGAGGCCGGTTCGAGGTGACATTATTGGCGAGGTTCTGGGGGAATAATGAGCAGGGATGTTTTGAAAGTGGGGACACAGGTCGTCGGGCCCGCCGTTATTGGGCGAGACGCAGGGCGAGGTGTAGGGGGAGAAGGTGTCGGAAATGAAGCTGGCAGAGGACCCGCTGCTAGCCGGGCTCAAGCAAAGCGGCTCGCGGTAGCCCTCGAAGCCGGGCACAGGCAGCGTGAACCTGGGGCCGGCCATGCCCGGCTGCTCCAGCGGGAGGCCGGCCTCGCGCCCGCGGAGGGGCCCCCCTGCCTGCATCAGTTCGTGGGACGGCGTGATCTCGATCCGAGGGCTCAGGCCCGATGCCCCCGCTGGCTTGGCCGGGCTGAGAAAGTTCTGGGGCCCTAGCCTATCCGGCTCTCCGAACCGGCCCGGGGGCTCGCCAGAGACACCAGCGAGGGGCCTGTATGGCTTGAGGCCACAGTCCTGGACTTCATCGGGGTATGCGAGTCCGGAGGGTGGGCTGGCGACCTTATGCGCATTCGGTTCTTCTGGAAAGAGAAGGGGGGAGGGAGGGGACTTTTAAGCCTCTAAAACACAACTCCCCGGCACAGCAATCACAAGCTGGGGTGTCTCTCTTTTTTAAATCCCCACCATGCCAAACCCCAAACTAGTGCCTCAGGCCTTCACCAGAGAAAGTGAAGCCACTTCATCCCAAACTGCTTGGTCAGAGGGCAAAGATGCCAGGGTGGCCCCGCTCATTCTTGCTGTCTGGGATCAGCCTCGACTATAAGGCCATAAGAAGAAACTCACTTGAGCTCATAACGCAATACACACCACAGGGACCTCCGTGGCTGACACCATACTTACCCAGCTACAAGCAATGCCTCCGGATGGGTTAGCTTGTGTCACTAGTGGTTACTGCCCATCCCACAGATTTCTTCCCCTGCCAGTGGGCTGGAACCCGCAGTTTAAGAAACCCTGACCCAGGCCCCACTGTGGATCCATGTGTAGGGTTTGGTGTAAGGATGGTACATCTGGCATCCCACACAAGTCTGCATCTGAACTCTGCATATTTGCACCCGCATATAGGAAGTACTGAATTCAGAACCGGGCCTCGTGCCTCATCTGGGGTTGTTTTACAAATGAGGCCCTGAAATGGGAAGAAATAGTCAAAGATTCAGAATTAGCGGGCTCAGAAACGCACAAACCCCCAAAAGTCAGGGAGGCGGGTCCCCAAGCTATGAAAGCCAGGGAGAGGCAAATGACCATAGTTCTTTTTAGTGGCCTCTACCTCAGAAAGACCCGCACGCACACACATACACTGCGGAAAGTTATCCCAGAAGACGATTCAGTATCCCTGCCAGACACTGCTGTCCCTTGCCTCACACTGTCACTAATTCCCAAGCCTGACACCTCACGGACAGACACCCTGGTCTGCTGCCATGCACTTCTTATCGGACTCTACGTGGGGTCAGGCACACAGGGCTACTTGAGAAATTCCTCTGGAATTGACAAGGGAACACTCCGTCCTCACCACCACTCAATGCCACTCTACTTCCAGGGCCCCCACCTCTACCTTCACCAGAGACCCAAGCCAGCCTCTCCTCATCCTGTTATACCTCATGTCCCAGACATCAGCAAATCCCGGCTGCTCCTCCATCAACACAAACCAGATTCAAACCTCTTCCCCATCCTCGTGTCTACCTGGAGCCATACCACCAGCCCTCCCACCTGAACTCCCCATGTGGCCCCTGTCGTCCTACCGGCTGATCTCTAAGGAGCAGCTTTTGGAACTACATGCCCTACAACAGAACAGGACCTGAAGTCACGGCCCCAGCCTGCCTCACGTCCCCAGCCTCCCAACTCCTCCACAGCTGGCTTAGCAACAGCCCTGTGGACACTGTCACTATCTTCCATGCAGTGCCTGCCCCGTTCTTGAGTGCCAGCTCCCTACCTCTCCAGTCAGGACATTCTGGAGTCCAGTCTGCTTAGCCAGCACCACTGTTACGGTTTGGATCTGAAGTGTCCCGCCCCCCCACCCCCACCCCAAACCTCATATATTTGGAGGTAGCGGGGACACCTGTGGAAACATGTGCTGTTGGGAGGCGAGGACTAGCTTGAAGGGTCAGATGCTTGGGGCTTGTGGGAGGGATTGTGTCACTCCTTGGATCAGGAGGTTCCAGGGCAGAATGTGTTACTGACTTGAGGGCCAGGAAGTGAGGGGGGGCGCCCACTCAGCTTGAACTAAATAAGAGAAGAAGAAACACTGTTACATCTTCTTCCTGGGAAAGCTCTGGCCTTGCCGTAACTCTCCAGACACCCACTGGCTCCTCACTCAGCTTCCTGTCTGCCCAGCTCTGGAGAGCTTTCCTCCAATTTCACCTCACCCTGAGCTTCCACCCTTGCCAGCTGCCCACGAAGGGACTGTGTGAGACCTTCTGAAACTCATGAGGTAAATGAGGGGTGTTCCGACCCAGCAACAAGCAACTAAGACAACCTCCTCCCGTTGGCCTATCAGAAAGGGATCTCTACCCCCTCCATGTCAGGTTCCCGCATTAGCACCTGTACCAGCTCTCAGCACATCAGCTATGTACCTGTTTAAAGACCCCATCCCATTAAACTAGGGGCAAACAAAACATAGCTTATGGCTTCATCCAACTCACAGGCTGGGTTTGTAAATAAAGTTTTATTGGAAGGCAGCCACACTCACACAGGGCCTAGGAGTTGCATTTGTGCTACAACAGCAGAGCTGGGAGTTGTTACAAAAGCCATACAGGCCACAAAACCTAAAATATTCCCTATTCTGCCCTTTACGGGCATATGCTGCTCTGCACTGGCCTCGAAGCTCCTCCAGGGCTGGATCCACAGTTACTGTGGTTCTGCATTGTCTGCCAAACACCTACCACAGGGCCTGGCACTTGAAGGCCCTCCATAAATATTTGAGTGGCTGAGCGAATAAATAAATGTAGAAGCTACGTCCAAAGGCCTGACAGTCAAGAATGGGACATCTTCCTAAGGCCGCTGCATGATGGGCTCCTGCTTCGGGGCCCTAGGATGACACTCAGAATATCCTAACTGTCCTTGTGCCCTATATGGCCACCCTAGACAAAGAGCAGTACCACTGGGCTGCATTGATCTCAGAGGGCCTGAATAGACCGACCCTCCTGACCCCCTGTAGGAGTCCCCATGACTTGCCATAGTTCTTAGGGTAAAAATGAATGACTCCAATTAAGACCACCTGGTAAGGCCACACCTGCCCACTTTGCCTGTCCTCTCTCCGGACTCCAATCAGAACGGGAATTTTTGGAAGCACCCACTCAGGTCCTTTGCACCAACAGCTTCTCCCACACCTTCCTCTGCTTAACTAAAGCTCTGTTTAACTAAAGCTAAAGTACCATGCAGTCAAAAAGGTGTTCCCGTCTCCTTCGCTAGCTCAGGCCCCTCAAAGCTTCGCACTCTAGGCCTTGTACTCCTCTCAATTCCAATAAAGCAACTGTGGGGTTATCTACTATGGCCCCTCCCCCAGCCAATCAGCAACTGTATCTAGGATTCTCTCGCTTCCCTGTATTTCTGTCACCTGGATAGGTCCTGCCACAAAGCAGGCCCTCAAAAAAGGTGTCAGCTGGTTGAATTAATGAATGACACAAATTCGGATAAGTCTATGTGGAACATTTACTCCTGCAAAATGCTCATATCCACACCAAAAGGTACAAAGATGAAGTCTCTAGAGAGGGGGCTGTGGTAACTGTTGAAATTCCAAACACTCGCCCTTGGAACATAGCAAGGACATGGTCATGATGAGTCCTGGCAGAACCCGATCATCCGTGCAGAATGAATGCATGCAGGATTAGTTCCTGCAGCCTGTCTGTAATCAAAGACTGGACGTGACCAAAAGTCCAATGGAAGTGGCTCCCTTCTGGCTCATCCATACAGTGGCCTGAGCTGGTGTTAAAGAGCAAGGTGACAACAGGACATGTGACACAGGGGGAGGTGAGAGATGGCACGGATGGGGGGTAGGCTTCCCTTGCTAGTCACAGCCGGTTCCTCTAACAATGCAAATTAAGTAATTAAGGACTGGCTCCTGTGAGTAGGGCACAGGAGCTTGACAAAAAAAAGGAAACTTTCTGTGTTATATAAAGAAAAGAAACAATCTCCAGACATTGTTTAATTTGATTGGATTGGTGTGTGGTGGGGTGACAGAATATATTACGTGGTGACAAAACCCTGGTTTGCAAAGCAGGAAACAGAACTGAGTCCTGTTCTGCCACTAACTAGCTGTGGGACTTTGGAAAAGTCCCCACCCACTGTGGGCCTCCACCTTCTCATTTATAACAGAACAAGTGCGAAACCAAATCGCATCCTCAGTCGCTGCTGGCTCTGACGCCCTTTGATTTTTCTAGCCGGAGTGTACAAGTCTGCAGGTCCTGGGTGGTGCAGCGGGTGCAAGCCTGTCCCTGGCCCCGTGCAGACGCGCACACAGCGCGTGCACGCAGCACGCATGCGCCCTCCCAGCCAGGAGCAGAGTATGGATTTCTAACCTGAGCAAAGATGGGTGGCAAACCCCCATCTGACAACATTCTGAGAATTCCCTACCAAGCGAGCATCAAAAGTTGCTGAGCAAAAAAATGCAGGCCTTATCAGAAAAACCATGTGGCAGCCTGTCAGAAATCCTCCGGCCGGGGTTGTCACAGAAACACACAGCCTGCTCCGCTGAGCTCCGAAGTGCTACAGCGTTTACCCTGGTTTTAATTAGTCCACACAGCAGAGGTTTCCTTTCCTGTTTTTTCTGTCCTCTCCCCATGACTATGAAGATTTAACGGCAAGCGGGGAATACGAAGGTAATTAATAATCACTTACTTCTCCGTCCTCTGGGTATTTGACAGCAAATTTCACAAAGGGCACATCATTAAACTATTTAAGTAGCTGAGATTCCTCATTCCTCCTGCAGCTACCAACACTCTGGCTCACAGCTGGGTCCCTTGGAGTCACTACCGTGCCCCGCTGCACGGGCAGAAGTCAGTCACAGCGCAGAGCCGCCCACGCTGCTCCGGAGGGCTTCGAAATACTTGCTTTCCTTACCACTCGCGTGAGCTTTGCTCTACCCTGCAACACCCCTAAAGAGGATTTACTTAATATTTCTATTTAAATTCACTCACATATTAGCTTCTTTTCATTTTAAAAGGAAACTTTACACCACGACCACCAATGGAAAATCAGTCTCCACCACAAATAGAAGGTAGTGTCAAAACACAATTCTAAAAAAAGTTCCTAAACTCCAGCAAGACCCAGCGAAGTCACCAAAGATTCGGAGCCCCCAGGTGACTCTCGCCCTTCTTTTCTTACTTTAGTGTAACTTAAATACGGATATCCAGGGTGGTGAGGTTTGTCAAATGGTAAGCATCCTTGTTACCAGTGCCACAATTAAGATGTGGAATATTTCTGTGACTCCCGGTACCTATGGATGTCTGGGGAAGCTGTTGGTCATGCCCCAAAACATCAGGACAAGACTCCCTTCAAGAGGGCTGCATGGGGCGCCTCAGGGTCCCATGCAGGGCAGCCAAGGGTGAGCAGATCCCAGCTCCAGCCATGCCCCCTTCTGCAGCACCTAGGGACACTTGCATGTCCTCATTGGTGACATGGAGTCACGACACATGTCCCAACAAAGCTCAAAACCCACAGAATAATACCCACTGATGGGCTTACTAGGTTCTCATTATTTCTGTGGAGAGAGACACCTCTGAAGTGAAAACTGTTCTTTCCCTCTGAAGAAGCTATTTTTATTTTAATTATTTATTTTTGAGACAGGGTCTTGCTCCATAGCCCAGGCTGACCCTAACTCACTATATTGTAGCCCAGGGTGGCCTTGGACTCATGGTAGTTCTCCTACCTCAGCTTCCTGAGTGTCGGGATTAGAAGCGTACGCCACCGTGCCCAGCTTATGTGGTGCTGGGGAATCGAGCTCAGAACCTTGTGCCTGCTAGGCAAGTGCTCTAACTGCTGTGCTATTCCTACAGCCCAGCAACAGATGCTTTTAATGACTTTAAAGTATAACGCCCACTACTCCCAGCCCCTTTGAAACATTTTTTTTTAAAAAAAGGAAGAATGTTTTTATAAAAATAAAAATGGACCAGTCAGCAGTTCAGGAACTTTCTTTCCATCACAGATTCTGCTGACTTTCAGAAACCCTGGAAGAGGTAGACACTTCCTGCAGTGGCCTCTCCAACCTCACGTTTCCTACCCCTCCCCAACACATCCACGCCATTTATTATTTTGTACCAAGAACTACTGCATGCAACTCACATATTAGTTTTATTTTTCTCCCAAGAACCCTGTGAGACAGGTAATATAGTTTCCCCATTTCGTAAGTAGGGGAAAATGAGGATCAGAGAGGGCAAATGATTCGACCCAGATCACACAGCTTTTGAGAAGCAGAGCTAGGAGTTAGCCTCAGGAAACCTGACTCCTCTAATCTTCCCTAACCACTCTTCTAGTCCATTTCTCGTGAAAGGAGTTAGTTTGTAGATGGTGACACTTTACACCCAGCACCAAGAAACGAGGTTCCCCCTAGAACACCAGCTGTTCTGGTAGTCCCCTTGTTCCCCCAGGAGGGGGTCATCCCTGACAGTGGAACACATGGGCTTCTGGAATGGTCTCAGTGCCTTCACTTGCCTCAGGACTAAGTCAATGAAAAGTCGCAGGCCACATGGTATTCCCTGGCAGCACCTGTCCTGCAGGGCCTTCTAAGAACCTGAGGCATATGACTCCCGTGGACACACCTTGGACAAAGCTGAGGCAGCCATCTGGAACTAACCCACTGGCCAACAGATAGCTTCTGAAAAAAGGAAACAGCAAGGGGACATTCTCTCTCCTAGAAGCACAGCAGGTGGAAGCTGGGCAGACTGACCAAAAGAGAAACCCCACCAGGGAAGCTTCTCGAAGAAACTAGCCTTCTGTGGACAGGGAGGGGAGAGAACTGAGGCTCTGGAGACTGAATAACTCTCAAGAGAGGAGCCCGGGTATAGCCCAGAAGCAGGATGCTCCTCCAACTGACATCGAGGTCACAGAGCAAAGCCATCCCTGTCCAAGGGGCCCAGCTTCACGACTCTCTGAGCTCACACCTCGAGGTGGTGAGTCCCTAGCCTTAGCCCCGAGACATCACAGTCTGTTGCCATGGCAGCACTTAAGATGCCACAGCCTGGCACCACAGACCTGCAGGAAGGGGGAAAAGATGGAGGGGGAGAGCCCTGCCGCCTGTCCCGGTGACACGCCTCACTGCCTGCACATCAGGGCTGCAGAGGCCCCACAAGGCAGCAGGACGGTAGATGGATTTCCCGTCTGGCTGGCTTGCACAGCCTACAGAAAAAAGTCACTTTCAGATGTCATCAACCACCTTCATGTTATAAATGTGACACACAGCACACTTTCCAAAAAGCACCCCCGGGTTCCTACTGCTCCCCCCTACCATGAATACACACAGTGACCGGATTCTCAATCTGTGAGTCATCTGTACTAATAATGACAGAGATCCAGGTTGTCACACCCTTCATTCAGAGGTGACACACACAGACTCGGGCCATGCAAGCTGAGAAATTCCATCTCGACCAATCAGCTCCAGAATTGCCATAATGGGGAGGAAGGAAGTTTACTGTGTCGTCTCGTCTGTGAGGAACCACGGACAAAACCCACCCTGATTGCTGCGGCCTTTGCTGACCTGGCCCCAGCCAAGACAGCTGGCTGTCCTCCCCAGACAGCCAGGAGGAGGGCTCGGCGGAGCTTCCCAGGCTGGCTGCCATGAGGCCAGGCGCCCGAGACACAGAACAACAGAGACGGTCCTCAAGCAGCAAGCCACACAGACCAGCAGCTGGCTGGCAAGGCCCCTCTTGCAAACTCACACCCACGTGCTGATAGCACTGCTTTGGAGAGGAGCAGAGGAACATACACAATCACAACCTCAAGGCCATCTTTGAGACAAGGGCCACAGGGTCCAGGTCTCATCACCACCCTCACACCTGCGAAGAGTGGCTTCTGGTGGTTCAAACCCATTTCAAGACCTTCGTCCCTTCAGGAATTCCCAAGATGTCCCCCACCACATACAACTCCAGTTGCAGTCATGCCAACGGCTGATGCTCACTGCTCCAAGAACCTTCACAAGACTGTTTCTTCAGCTGATAACCCTGGGAGGCAGGGTTACTACCAACATCTCTGTTACCAATGGGGAAACAGGCTCAGGGTGCAAGGAAACACACTCCCTGCCACGTAACAAAAGCAGTCAGGTCAAAGCTAAGATTCCCTTGGAGAGATCACACATATGCGGCGAAATGCTCAAATACTAAGACACACACGAGATGTGTAGCATGGCCACCCCCACGCCCAGGTTCCCCGTGGCCCCACCCAGCCACCAAATCACAAGGCAGACACCCCGCACCTGGTGCCTCTCCCTATACACAGGCCATGACTGGTCTCGAGGGTCACGTGAACAAAATCACAAAGGACAGGCACACCTCACTTCTTCTGCTCAACATCAAGACTGAGATTCACCCACTGTGTGTACAAGTGTCATTTGTTTCCATTGCCAGGGAGGATGACACTGGCCGAAGGCACCGTAAGTTGTCCATCGAGCACCTTGCAGTACACACTCTTGTTTTTAAAGAAGCCAGCATGGTGTTCATGCTCGTGATTTAGAGAAGTCGGTTTGCGACAATAGACACAGTATGCTGTAGGCAGCAGGATTCGGGCAGCTTCCTCCCCAAAAGGAGAAGGAAAGAGCTGGTCAGAGGAATTAACCAGAAATAGACTGCAGATAATCCTCCTTCAGAAACAGGCCTGGCCTTGATGAAGCCCACCCACTCCACCGAAGGCCTGCAGGAGGGGACATGGAAGGGTGCTGGCCACCATCCCTGCCTCTCATCCTCTGAGCAGCTGAGCCCGCAGCTCCAAGCCTCACTCTGGCGGTCTCAGGAGCTGCACCCCTTCGAGTCCCATTCCCCAGGCGGAGCCTGGAAAGCACATATCCACCTGCCATTCCGCCAACTGAAAATGCAAGTGGAAACTTCCCCTTGGAGACAGTGGGGCCCACATAACCCTTGGCCAGGGACAGAGATTTAAAATTAATTCCTTATTGACTGGTGGGCTCTCTATTTATACTCGCCCTCAAGAGTTTTCGTTTCGGTGCCCTGTTCCCAGAGGTAGGCACACTAATCAGTGGCCGGCCAGCCCCGGTCATTAAGACATTCCTGCTACTCCATGGCAGCAGGTGACGTCACTAGGTGCAGATTTCAGACCTGCAGCCCTTAAGAATATGCAAGTAAACCGCCCTTTAACCTTTAAAATAACTGTTGCAGTATTTTAGACTTAAAGGGCTCTGTCGCCCCGCTCACCTCATTTAACATTCCCATTTCTGCAGGCACGTCCAGGCAGGTCTGTTTTGATAAGGACCTTTATAAATCCTGAGTTCTGCAGACGGCTTTCCTGCCTTCTGAAAACTCACCCAGGCATGGCTCAATTAAAATTCACGTGGGAAAGGTTGGCCAGGAGAAGTGCATTTTATTAACTAAAACAAGCCCAGCTGAGAAAAGGTTCTTTCCCCAATTCTTCAGAGTTGAAGGTGGACGGGCCACCATCACCAACTCAGGGAAAGCAGATCTCCCTGCTTGGCTCCTACAGTAAGATCTGCCCTCGGTGTGGGGCTCCTGCGGAAGGACAGCAGGTAACAACCTTGGCAGAATTAAAGGCCTGGGCTTCAGGGCTGCATGCTAGTCCACAGGAAAAGACAGGCACAGAGGAACGAGGAAAGAACACGGCACGGCACGGGAAAAATGACCTTGTTTCTTCAACAATTAAAATGTCAAAAAACAGACTGGTGGGGAATTCTTACGAAATAAAAAGTCCAGTGGTCGAGCAATTACGACGTCAGTACCACGTTTAGATCCTCGAACCGTCAAAAGACACAAGAGAAGCAGGAAAATCGAAATACTGATAGTTAATATTGATTTGATATAAAGTAATTGTCTTCGGGCTTAATGATTCTGTTGGCTTTGTTATATTCTTGGGTTCTGTGTCCAGGGATTCAACCACGTACTGATTAAAAATACTCAAGGCGCCAGGCCTAGTGGCACAGGCCTGGAATCCCAGCACTCCAGGAGCCTGAGGCAAAAGAGCACAAGTTTGAGCTCAGCCTGAGTAATTTAGTGACTTGGCAAGATTCCCTCTCAAAAATCAAAAATAAGGGCTGGAGGAATGGCTCGGCAGTTAAAGCGCTTGCCTAGCAAGCGTTAAGTCCCCACGCTTGATTCCCTAGCACCATATAAACCAGGTGTGGCGGCGCACGCCTGTAATCCCAGCACTTGGGAGGCTGAGGCAGGGGCACTGCCATGAGTCCAAGGTCAGCCTGTGCTACGAGGTGAGTTCAGGACCAGCCTGGGCTACAGAATGAGACCCTGTCTCAAAAAAAAAAAAAAATCAAAAATAAACATGGACTAAGGATGTAGCTCAGTGTGAAGGCCCAATTCCCAGTACGGGAAACAAAACAAAACAAAAAAACCCTTGGGAAAAATCGTGTCATGTATAGAAATTTTTATCATGATTCCCTAAAAACAATAACATGTGATAATTATCCACAAAGCATTTGTATCATATCAGGTGTTATAAGTAATCTGGAAATTTAGAATATATAGGAGGATGCATGGAGGTTCTACATTAATCCTGCTCCATCTTATATAAAGGACTGGAGCATCTGGGCTGGAACGTACCTCCTAAAGATACCAAGGACAGCTGTGTTTTTCCTGAGTTCTTATCTTTGAGAGATAGCTACCAATCTGTTTTTTCGTAAAATATTACGACACCTGGAATTGTATTTAAAGGAAGTGGAGGTGGGGTAAGTATGTTGGGATTGGAGATAGAAAATAAGATGGCCTAATGTTGACAATCACTGAAGCTGGGGGATGGACAAGGGGGTTAGACTATTATCTCTGCTTTTGCATATTTGGGGAAAAGTTCAGGGGACAAGTCAAATGCAGTTCCTCTGCTTTGGGGAAGCTGAGTCAGACTCTGCTCCAGGTAAGGAAGCAGATGCTCCTGGCCCATCCCAAAAGATCCCTAGTGCCCAGGTCTTGCCTTCTTCCCCAGCGCAGTCTGGAAACAATCAGCAAAGGTCTGGCCCTGCCCCAGCCCAGGGACGTGGTCTCGGCCAAGTTCAGCGTGGAGGCTGTTTCCTGTGCTGGGAGGGAGGAAGTCCCTCCTGTGGGGGAGAAGCCACAGTGTGACCACCGTGTTGCATCTTCAAGCCTATTCCTTCCCAGCCCTGGCTAAGGTAGTCCAGAGGGACCAGGGTGGGACACCTGGGGAGAGGAGCTGCATCACAGTGCCAGGGAGCCACAGGGAAATCATCCCACCAAGAGATCTGGCAAGTGAGACGCTTGTGCAACCAGCCAGTTCCGGGGCTGAGGCAGGAACAGATGAGAATCTCTACAGGGACACCTCACAAACATCTAGAGGCCTTGCTGTGGCACGACTCAGCCCCAGCAGCCACCACTCTCCCCTCAGTTCCTAACTCCTCTGATCTGATCAGAAGGTGCAGGATTCACCAAGGCCCAAGGCAGAGACTCAAATTCAGAAGACCTGGACTTCTCAAAGCCCATCACCAAGGCCACAGACAGCCCGTGTCCCCGTGGCTGCTTGTGCATGAATCACACCACCTGAGACCTCACACTGGACCCAGCTGGGCCTTGTCCAAACAAGCCCATTTCACAGATGAGACCATGCAAAGCTCCAAGAACCAAAACCACATGTTTTCCAACCTAAGAAATTGTTCCATTTCTATCCCTTTACTCAGCACCCCTGATCACACACTCACTGTCTGGGAGGCATTTCTGCCTAGCTCAGGCCACCAGGTTGAAAGCAACTATAGCACATCTAGCCAGAATTTTCTGATTTTTGACCTGATGTCTGCCATGTGAAGTCCATGACCTCCAGAATTGGAGGGTTACAGGCCCCGTAAGAAGCATGCAGAGCCACCCACTCGGATAGAAAAAGAAACCTAAAACGGGCACAGCTCCCATGCGTGTCCTGGGCTTTCCATCCCGATTTTTACTGGAAGTTCAGTAACAAGTATAATCTCACTAGAGAAATAGCACACGCACAATGTGTATCTTTTATGTACGTGACAAATATGCTCACATGCTACTGTGTGTGGGGTACATCAGACACCACTGGGGTTCCTGTTGGGGCACAGTGCTGAGGGCAGGGAGGGCCTCAGGACACCAATGCCCAGGCTCTGGGCCTGTCCTGCCACTTATGAATGCAGGACTCGCAGCCACAAGACCAGCTTCATGGTCCTGGGGTGCAGCCCTACAAACTTCAATGTACAGGCAGGAGTAAGAACCTCTGGGTGCCTGTACTGCATTTTGCACGCTGATTTAAGCCACCCTGTAGAGTTAGAGAGCCTTGGGAAACAGCCAGCATGGCACTGCGTCAAGGTTTAAGAGCCTCAAGTCCCCATCAAATCTAAGGCCACCTAAAGGCCAGAGGGCCTTTCATTTGGCAGCTGGAATGACTCGGTTCAATAGTGGGTGATTGAAGCAATTTATCCCCGCTTCCTCAGCTCCCCCACGAGGCCCTGCTCAATTCTGGCCTCATTGCACCTTTCCAGCTGCACCTGGAGACTTTATTTGTCCACAGCAGGCTCATTAAGGCCTGTCCTTAACTCGATACAGACGCAACATCTCTGAATGTCACCTGTGTTCGGCAAAACTGCTTGCTTCATATAGAGCCCTATTTTTAGTAAGCATCAAAAAACCCCACTTACTGTATCACAGCTCCCCATTTGTCCCTGTTTACCAGGTTGTGTCCCATATTGGCCTGGGGGCCAGGCAAGGGCAGAGACTGTACCTCATGTGCCTCTCCACCCACAGGGCCTGGCATGAAACCAGCATTCAGGGTGTTTGCTCAAAGAATGGGGTTTTCATTGTCCCCTGTGGATGCATGGAGAGCAGGTGTCCCTGAGCTGACAAGTAGCAACATTAGGGATAGGCCACACCAGGGTGTGCAACTCCCTGGAGAAATGATATAAAATGTATGGGGGGGCGGGGGTGGGTGGAGGGTAGTGCAGGAGAGATGCAGGCGTGCCACACCTGCCCAGTGAGCACACCTACTCCCTTAGCGTGCAAGCATGTGTGTGGCTCTGTTCGCCTTCATCAGTATCTACAAAGATTGAGACCCCAACAGTTTAAGAATCACAGGAAGAGACAACATGACAGAAAGCACGAGTCTGTTTGCCACATGCTTCAGCTTACCAAGAACCCAAGAAGGGACACACCGGACCTAACTGTGGCAAACCAGAAATGAGCACCCTCAACTTGTCTATCTCCAACACAATACACGACGATCCTGCACTTCTGGAGGTGACTGCGGATTCTCAGGACCCATCTGTCTCTGTCATGGTTTTATAAGTCGGGAGAAGCAAGAATCAGGAATGCACCAAATCCTAGTTGTGCACACAAAAATTAAATTTGTGAGCTGTCTCCTGGAAACAAATCCTCCTCCCCAAGGTAGGACCAGTGGCCAGACAAGACCCTGCAGCTGTGTCCCTACTCTGTCACCATGTGCTTGGCTGTCCCATCTACTACAAAAAAAAAAAGCATACTTTTCGTTTGTCTGGGCAAATCTTAAAACCTAGATAGATAAAACAGATAATTTCTTAGAAAGACACAGCTCACCAAAACTGACCCTGGTAGAAATAGAAAGTGTAACAGACCAATCTCCATTAATGTGGCAAAGAAGTCCATCAAGAAACAATCCTACGAGAAAGCACCAGGGTCTGATGGCTTCCCTGGAAATTCTGTCACAGCTGTAGACACTACTAGTGTCCTGAAGGTACACAGAGCGTTCTGGAGCACAAAAAGGAAAAGAAACCTAAGGCTGACTGTACACACACACAAGGCATTAGAGGCCAGAATTACTCATGAATATTGCTGGAGAAAAAACCCACAAACATAGTATCAAACAAATACCACTGCCATAAGAAAACACACAGTGACCAAGAGGAGTTTATACCAGGAACATTTCAATATTGGGCAACCTATGCATGTAAGCCAAGAGAGAAACCAGACTGAGAAGAATAAAATCTTACTTTTCCACAGATGTAAACTGCCTTTCTTTTTTTAATACTGAGGATCCAGCCCAGGGCTTTCACAATGAACTACTGAACTATATCCCAGCCCAGTTTTTAGTTCTTATGCTGCTGGGATAGTGTCTCACTAAATTGCCCAAACTAGGCTTGTGATCATCCTGCCTCTGCCTCCCGGAATGCTAAGATTGCAGGCTTAATGAAAAGCCTTTGATAGCGGCATGAAGAGTTAGTCTCCCTGGAAGAGAAGGGTCCTGAGGAACTTAGAAAGGCTAATGAGAGATGCCCCAGCTGGGCCCTGGGAGCCACCTCTGAGCTTCTGTCCTTTATCTTGCTCTTGAGCTTGGTCCCAGATGACAGCCTCCTGGTGATGTCTGTGAGCCGTTAGCCCTAACTCTGGGCGCTAGCTCAACAACTACAAAGGAAGGAAGAGCTACCACTTTACCAAAATATTCAGAGGCATAGTTCCCTACTGCTTAAGTATAGGCTTAGCACAGTAACTTCCTTCCTAAGCAGATAGTTTGGAAAGGGTCATGTACATTGCAGAAACCCAAGAAACACTTCCTTAGGCCAAGTGGTCAAGATCACTACCACCAGTAATAAATCCTATTGACAGCATGTACCCTTGATGGGATGAGAAAGGCACCTTAACCCTGGGGTCTTTCTCTCAAAGCCTCATAGCCCATTCTAATCATGAGAGAAATATCACAATGGCTCAAACAAGGGACGCTCCTCAACACACCTGCCCAGTATCCCTCAGAAATGCCAAGGTCATAAAAAGTACTTTGAATCTTAAAAAGTATAGACTTTTATCATACTGGATCAAAATTGGTTCACTGATTACAGCAAACATATCATACCACTGTAAGATATTAATGATATGAGGAAATTGGGTAATGGATACAGAGCAACTCTGTTATCATCATTCACAGAAGATACATAAATCTGAAACTGCTCCAAAACTATTAAAGCTTATTATTTTTAAAAAGGATTCCTGGACTTTCTCTGTGGCCATGGAGATACCCATCTGGTGGCTACCAACCACCACTTGCCAAGAAAAACTATAAAAAGTACCACCCACCAGATCTGGCTTGGAAACTATTTCCCCGGAAATCCTCACCCTCCATCCCCACCCCTCAAAAAAAAAAAAAAAGATTGTGAATCTGGGAGCCGTGTAGGTAGGTATTAATTCCCTACAAAACATGAACTCGATTTTCATAAACAGAAAAACCACTGATGTTAGCACCGACTGCTTGCAGATTCCTAATTGTATCTTTTCAAAGCAAAGAATGTTCTCCAGATTGCACCTCTAGAACACGGGTCTCTTTTGCTGCTTAATTATTTCCATCTGGGCCAAAACACAGGCTTGTTACCAATCACCATCTCCAGGGACCCAGCTGAAGATGCCACTCAAAGTCAAAGCAAGCTCCTCACCCCAGGTGGCAAGGAGGGCACTGAGGAAGGGACACGGGCCTCCTTGCCCTGCCTGAGTGACACAAGCCCTCCCTTGCCCCAGGTTCCAGATGCAGGCAATCCCAGGGACACCTAAAGTCACAGCACGCTCACCCCGAGTCTGCCACAGGCGTCTGCTGGACTGAGCTATCAAAAAATCAGGAAGCCTGGTTGGGGTTTTTTGGTTTTTTTCCAAGACAACCTGCTAACCAGAAAAATACAGTAAGGCTGGGGTAGGACCTCCCCCATCTCCTGCCACACACGTGAAATGACAAGGAGCACCGGGCCCAGCCTGGGGAAGTCCCCAGCCCCTCACACAGGAGGGCAGCTGAAGGTGCAGGCTGGGAGACTTAAGGCAAAAAGAGCCTATCTTCCCAAACCCACACGGAGCGGCCTACAACTGCTTCCATCCATTTTGGGGACGCGTGTGTAGATCACTTAATGAAGCTCAGATGGGTCCCCTGGAGGCTGATCGCAAGCAGCAGAACGCAGAGAGGAAACGGGCAGGCCTGAGCTCACGGAAGGCAAACCACCCCTCCGCAGGGGACTTAGCCTCTTCCTTAGTTTCAACACAAAGTCCCTAACAACCACGCTCACGGCGGTGTCGGGGCAGCCGTCTCGCGTCGGAGCCCAGAGGGAAGGACGGCACCTCTCTGGAAGTCCACTGGGCTCCGCCACAGCCTGGGCGCACCGCCCGCCCGACTGATTCCAATCTCCGCCTTGCCGCCCCTCTCCCTCCAACCAACTAAATCACTTCACCGCCTCTGACGACCCGCTGCCAGCCACGGGGCCGCGGGGCTCCTGGCCGGGGGACCTGCCATCTTTAGCTTTGCTAACAGTGACCCTAGTCGGTAAGGGGCGCCGCAGGTAGCTGGCCACTGCTCCCCTGGGGGACGAGGGTGAGCCTACCGCCCCTACCGCCGCCGGGCCGCCCTCGGGCCGTGATGGGGCGCCCGAGGGGTGGCGAGGGGTAGGGCCGAGCCCTGCGCCCCTGCTCGCCCCGCAGCCCGGCCCCAGGCCAGGCGGGAGCCCCCACCGACCTTCGATAGAATTCATATAGTCATAGTCGAAGAGGATGGAGAAGTCGAACTCGTCCTGGGGGCTGGCCCCGGGCTCGTGGCCCGGGGCGTCCCCGCCGTCGGGGTCGGGCTGCGGGTCTGGGGCGTCCATGGCGGCGGAAGGGCTGGGGGCGCGGGCAGGCGCAGCTCGGAGGATGGCGAAGGCGACCGGACGCCCAGCGACCAGAAGCTCGAACGACGGGGCGCCTTCCCTCGTGGGGGCGCACGCTGGGCCTGGGATGGCGCGCCCGGCAGCGGCTCCTGGGCGGCGGCGGCGTGGGCTTCCTGCTCCGGGAGCACCTGTTGCCGCGGCGGAGGGGGCGGGGCGGCGGGGCGGGGCTGCGGCCGGCCGAGGGGGCGGGGCGCGCTGGCCCGAGCCGGGAGGAAGGAGGCGGCCCGTCAGCCGCAGGGTCTGGGCGCAGCGCTGCCTCCCACCTTCCCGGGTGGCGCCCGGCGCCCTGCGGGACCCAAGTCCCGAGGAGAAAGTTGCACCGCTCCTAGCTTTGCTCTAAGGTGCCAGACACGGATCTCTCCCTTTCCCTGCCTTTTATTTTTTCAGGGGTAGGGGGACTCCCATCTTTTACACACTCGTGTCTCCAGGTGCTTCTGTGTGCCCAGTGTGGCATGGTGTGCGGGCCCCTGAACTCAGTTTCCTGGGAGCAGGAAGGAGTCACAGACCCAGTCCTTGGCTGTTTACTGTGTGCCACGTGCTGGGACCCAGCCCTGTTGTCCGGAATGGGGAAGCACAGTGAGAAAACGGATCCTGGGTGCCAGGAAAGAACCTGTGTGGGTGTGGGAGAAAGGCCCACCAGGGAGCCATCAGTCCCTGGTTGAGGGAGGGCCTCTCCTGAGGGGACCCTGAGGGAGCCTGGTAGGGGAGGATCGAGGAGAGCTCCTGACGGTTGGGTGTGCCCACAGCAAAGCAAGGGCGAGGGGCACAGGTGAGAGCTACACCTGGGTGGACGCTCCTTTAAACACACCTTCCCAGGCCCATCCAGGGAGCTTCCAGATCATGGGCTCGGGAGTGTATTTTAGTTCTAGCATCCAAGATGACTATCATGATGGCGAATCCTGTCTAAGGACCCAGGGCCGCCCTCCACTGAAACCCTCCCACGGACTGCTGAGCATCAGATGTCTGTGGCTGGAAACACTCGTGGGTGTAGAAAAGAGATCAAAGCAGTGGTCCTCGCCCTCACAGCACATTAGAAGCACCTGAGATGCTTTTAACTCTCCAGGGCCAGCTGGGCGTGGTGGTGCCCACCTTAACGGGCTGAGGCAGGAGAATCACAAGTTGGAGCCCAGCCAAGGCAATAAAGTGACTTGGCAAGACTCTGTCTCAAAGTAAAATATTTTTTAAAAGGCGTGTGGGGGGGGGGGTGGAACTGGAGTTGTAGCTCAATGCAAAGGCCCTGGGTTGCATGCCCAGTATTGCAAAAGAAAGAGACAGAGAATACAAAAATCCCCAGGACTCAGACTGCACCCCAAACCCATTACAGTAGAATGTCTGAAGACTTTTTTTAAGATTTCAGAAAAGTACAGCCAGTGTTGAGGATCAGAGGCTCAATAGGAGAGGTCCTCTGTCCTTGTGAGGACTGTGACTTGGCATCTGTAACTAGACTCCTGCCCCAAGTGCCAGGAAGAAGGTGCATGCTTTGGGGCAGCCCCTCTGCACCTTTGGGGGGGGGGGGGTTGTGCCAAGCTGTTCATCATCAGTCCGTCCACGGATGCTATTGAGCACCTGCAAGGTACCTGTCACTGCAGCAGGTGCAGGGACCCCGCTATCACAAAGCAGGCTCTACCTTGGTCACGTTCAAGAGCCAGAAACAAAGCAAAGTCATAAATAGGGCTCCCCATGGCACTTGCTCCGGTGGTTCTGAATCAGCCTGCATGTGAGAGTCACCTGGAAAGCTGTCACCACCTTCAACTACCTAATGGGTGACCATCAGGCACCAGCTTAATTAGCCCAGGCATCAGTGTTTTGCTAGTTTGCCGGATGTTTCTGACATGAGATCACAAGGGGCAGCCCCAGGTTTAGACTTCAGGCCTGTTGCAGGGGCCTGGGTCTGGCTCCAGACACACTTCAAAGTCTTACAAAGTTCTTTCTGGTTCTCAAAGCATTTTTTAAAAATCCCCCTCTTTTTCCTAACAAGAAGGACCACTGCCCTGTGTGTCTATTCAACCAACAGCCAAGGTTCTAGCTGGCAAATTTAAGAGGCAGGAGCGATGACTTCATCTAGGATGCTGATAGCCAAGCATCTAGAAGATATGTTCCTTGGGTCGTTAGGACAGGGACCGAAGGCCAGACCCTGAAAGTGGTCAAGGATAAACAGGAGGACCAGCCTCCCTGCTACTGCCAAAAAGGAGAAGAGCTGGTAGGCAGTGCCACCCCGCCCTCAACCCCACATCCTTTCCACCCCCGCTGTGGTGACTAAATGGGTCTAATCTAGTGGCCATCAGTTGATTTGTGCCTACGCTGCGTACGCGCCTTTGGGAAACTTCTCCACGTGTGCACGTGCGTGTGGGTCCACGCATTTGCGAATCTGCATGTGCGTGGTGCTGGGACTCAATCTCAAGGCCTCACTGCAGGCTAAGCGTGTCCTCTACCATGGAGCGCCACCCCTGGCCCTAGGTACTCCTACTGTAATTTTAGTAGAATTTTCAACACAGTTGTACCACCACCAGCAAAGACATACATGTAAGACCCAGACGAGGCTGAGTGCAGAACATCATGTCCACTCACCTGCGGCAGGCGACTGCGGCTGCCTCGGTCACAGCTTTCTGTACAGTGCACGTGGCAGAAAAGTGAGGTGCTGGGTGGGTGGGTGGATGGTGGGAACACTTGGACAGGCAAACAGCATGGCTTCTTTTATGTATAAGTCCCTTAGATCTCTTTTCTTTATATTTTTTTCTTTTTGTATGATACTGATGATTGAGCCCAGGGCCCTCATACTGCACTATATCCCTTTTTAATTTTTGTTTTTGAGACAAAGTCTTGCTAAATCACTAAATTATCCAGGCTGGACTTAAATTTGCAATCTCCTGCCTCAGCCTCCCAGAGATTACAGGCCTATGAGATCAAGCCCAGCTAGATTTCTTTTTAGAGTCCTTCTCTCTCACACTTAAACTGGCCACCCTGCTTTTCCAAATGCCACCTGAAGGGTGGGGCTACTGGCTGGGAAAGGCATATGTTCGATTCCAAAATAAACACTTGCTCCGAGGAGCATCATGCGTGGCCTTTATGCTCTGAGGGGCCACGAGGGAGGGCGGTGAGACAGAGGCCTTAATAGTCCAGGTCTGTTGACCTCTTTCTGCCCTTCCGCTGGCCTTGCTGCAAAGGCCCGGACCATTGTCCTCCTTCAGCTTCTCCCACAAAAGTACAGTGGGAAACTCGCGAAGCTAATGAGAGTTTGCAACTTCTAGCAGATACTGGTACTGTATGGCCTGGCCCAGGAAAGGAAGTTCAATTCAAACAGCATTATTTTCCTCCTGTGGATAATTAATACCATGAAAGGGAAGAATACGGTGTGACGGGGAAACCTGGCACAGATAGGGAATTCAGGGAAGGCCTCACCGGGGAGGGGGTTTGGAAGCCAGGACTAGTTCATCCATCATTCAGGAAATAGAGCAAGATCTAACAGAAGGCTGGGAAAGTATGTGCGAAGGCCCTGAGGTGGAAGGTGATAGAATATAAAGTCCTGAAGAACCTGAAGGAAGACTCAAAGATGGCAAGTGTTATGTCCCTCTTGGCCCTATCTCTTATCATTTGCTTACAGAACTTGGATGGAGGCCCATGAGAGCAGAGGGATTTGTCTGGGGGTTTTTAAACCCTACCTAGAGATACTCTAGCTAAGTTGGCTGGGTTTAGCAAATAAAAATAAAGGACATGCCCAGTTAAATTTGAAATTTAGAAGCTGGGGGCACAGCTCAGTGGTTAAAGCACTTGACTAGCATGCGTGAGGCCCTGGGTTCAATTCCCCACAGTACATAAAAACATTTGGCCAGCAATAGAGGGACTGTGTGCTGATCATGAGAGCCAACACCAGGGACCTCAGATCCCATCCAGTTCTTCCTCTAGCTCATTTTGTGATCAAACACCAAGACACCTGGATTTTCTGTGACTCGGTTTCTCTCTATCAAATGGGAGGAGCATGAATTAAATAATACCCGGATGTCCAGCCAACATCTAAATAGTCTCTGATGCTAGCAAGGAAAGCCAAGCTAACCCCAGAAGCAGGCAGGCTGGCTTCATCAAGTGTCACGTGCCCAGCCACCACCACCCCACATGTGAAGGGCCCCAGCCTGAGAAGACTCTGACCTTGGCTAAATGCTCTGCCATTGCTGTATTTAAATTTGTAATACTTCAAAAAAAATTTTTTAGGTGGGGGACAGGGTCTTGCTCTATAGTCCAGGCTGATCCTAAACTCACTATGTAGCCCAGACTGGCCTTGAG
Source organism: Ctenodactylus gundi (assembly GCA_004027205.1). NCBI lineage: Eukaryota > Metazoa > Chordata > Mammalia > Rodentia > Ctenodactylidae > Ctenodactylus > Ctenodactylus gundi. The sequence goes on from PVKB01000692.1 coordinate 246,754, forward strand.
CTCATGGCAAACCTCCTGCCTCAGCCTCCTGAGTGCTGGGATTATAGGCATGTGCCACCACTCCCAACTTTTATGTGGTGCTGGGGAATTGAACTCAGGGCCTTTCACTTGCAAGGCAAGCGCTTTAACTGCTGTGCCATTCCTCCAGCCCTCTTAATACTTTTTGAACAAGGGGCTGTATGTTTTCCTTCTTTATGACTCCCTGGAAGTGATACAGTCAATCTCAGCTGCAGTGTGTAATGAGTAAGTCATAAATCCGCACTAGGAACTGCACATCCTGGCAACCCCCCATTATAATCAAGTGCTGGCTGCAGAAGGCAGGCAAGGAGAGTTTCAAGTCCAATTCGAAAAGCAGAAACATTGTCCGCCAGGTTCCGGTGGCAATCTCTCCCCAGCCTGAGCACGCTCCGGGGTTCATCCGCACCCCAGATGTTAATAATAGGATTCATAGAGAGACACACTTGCCTTCCGTGGGCTGGCACAAGAGAATTTAAGAGATGAAAGAAAAAATGGCACTCAGATAAATTATATTTTTAAATATAATATGTTTTAAGAAAAAACAAAGCAAACACAAAAAGAATCCCTGATGAAAAAACTCCAAGAATTGTAAAGAAAAATAGCGTGCTAACCAAGCACAGAAGCACACATCTGTAATCCCTGCACTCTGGGAGGCTGAGGCAGGAGGACTGCAGGTTGGAGCCCAGCTTGGGCAACTCACAACTTTTTTTTTTTTTTTTTTTGAGACAGTCTCCCACTCTGTAGTCCAGCCTGGACCTGAGCTCACTGTGTGGCTCAGTCTGTCCTTGAACTCACGGCAGTCCTCCTGCCTCAGCCTCCCAAGTGCTGGGATTACAGGCGTGCACCATCACGCCCAGCCTATGAGCTGCTGGAGAATCGAACCTAGGGCCTTGTGCTTGCTAGGCAAATGCCATAACCTCTGTGCTATTTCTCCAAGCCATGGCAACTTCTTTTGAGGCTGTGCCTCAAAATAAAATAAAGAAAAAGGGTGGGGGGTGTAGTTGAGTGTGGAGGCACTGGGTTCAATCTACAGTAACACACGTACACACATGTGCACACACACAAGCACCGTGCCAGGCCATACCAGAGCCTCATGCCAAATTTAACCTAATCCTAAATTTACATACAGTTATTATAACTTCTAGCTTATTATAGAATGCTGGCATTCATTCATTGTTTTCAAGCATTACATTACAACGTAACTCCTCTTCACTGCCGGGTCCTCAGCTGTTCTGTTACCCGGTGATCTTGATTCACGCGCAGTGAGGTCCTGACGCAACGCACATCTGGGCCCGACTTTGCCCCACTCTGCCTGCTCCTACCATATGTTTCAAAGGCTGGCAGATGGCTCTGCTGTGAGAAAACCATGTGCTAGGATGGAACCAAGGCAAAAGGCAGTCAGTCGGGATTCACTGGCCACTGGGCAGTCTGGCAGGGATTGGCCACTGCCTGGAGCCCAGGGTTCTCCCAGGGCTGGAGTCCAGCAGCAGGGAGCGCAGGAAGGTGCCCCTTCTGGCAGCGGCAGCACGCATGGGTGGCCGTGGCTTGACTCACTCTATCCTACAGGCCTCTTAGGTTTGGCCTGCCTGGTAATTTATTTTGAAATATAAACTAATATTTTTTTAACTTAAGAAAGGTTGTATGGAAATGTTCCAATTCTTCCTTTGAAATAATGGTGAGATCTGGCCACACTGGCTCCCCAGTCCCATATGTACCCATCAGCTGGCTCTGAGTCAACCTGTGGGGAGGAATTCGTGAGTTCTGCTTGCCATGGCCCCCACCTGGCTGCCCAGTTCTTGTGTGTTAGTTAGCACCTGCGTGGGAGCAAGAGGCTCTGCGCTCTGGGCCTCTGGTTCCCTCTACCTGGCCCCGCACACTGCTTTGGTCCTAGGCTTGTTTCTCACCCCTCTTGCTTCACAGCACAGCACCTGCGCCTGGCATTAGGCCAGCGCATTCAGCAAACCAGCCTTCCTTCAATATCTGTGCCCACCTTTGATCGACAAAGGGGTGGGTGGCACTACCCCTGCACCAGGGGGACTCCAGCTTGCACCAGGTCAGAGCCTACAGGGTGGGCATGGGGGAAAGGGCTGGTCGGTTAGCAGACAGAGTGCGGCTAGGCTGCACCCACCGTCGCAACCCACCCGCCAGCTGCCCCAGGCCACTGCCACCTGCCCTCCACGCTAGCTTGTCTACTTGATGACACCCCCCTGTGACTACGCTTCTCCTCTCCGTTCTCTCTCTTGTCTTATTCTTTGCAGACTTAGCACGAGTATCAATCTGTTTATCTTTGACGTCAAGGGGGGATGAGGACATGGCGTTGCCTCAAGAGACGTCAGCCATGCAACACACTGCTCCTTCTGGTATGCGCGCGCTCTCTCTCTCTCTCTGTTTCTCTCTGATTTCTGCCTCAAGGCAGTCACTACCACTGGACTTCACCTTGACCCCTAGCTAGTTAGCATGTGTGTGGCTCCGCAGGGCTGTGGCCTCCTCAACTTCACATCAAAGTCTCTGACTTTGGACGAGAGGCACTCTTGTGTCAGCCATCTTGGATATTCTCCATCTCTCCAGCCAACCACTCTGCTCAAAACCATCTGGGCTCACTTGCCCTGGGACTGAGGTCTGTCACCAAAGCCCATGAAGCCCTGAAGTCTGGTAGAAAACAAATTTGTCCTTTTCTGGGAGGACTCTTATAGGTGATTTGGCTGAAAGCAATAAACTGAATTTTAAGTGATTAAATAATAATAATAATGGCGGCTAACACGAGCCAACCTCTTGGCCTCCCAAGAATTTCAGAGACAAGATCTCTCTTAGACCTCAGCCATCCCTGTGTAAGGATAACTAGTACACTACTTTTTGGCTAAGGAAGCTAAGGCACAGAAAAGATTGTGAGGTCACTTAGGCAGTTACTCATGCCACCATGGGATGGCTTTGTCTAGCCTGAGTCTGACAATCATTACCAAGCCATACTCTTCCTGCTTTAAGCTGAGGGTGGATGTGCCTAGGGACACTTTTGGACCAGGATGAAACACTCAGCAGTTCCCAGTGAAAGGAGGGTGTGGGAGAGCTCGAGTGCTATGCAAAATCTAGGCTGGGCTCCTAGCCTTTGAGGAGACAGGAAGTATCCTGCGGAACCCTGGTGCTCCAGGGAACACCGTTTGAGAACCCCAAAGGAGCCATCTCCACAGACTGAGAAAGACACTCTTCTGACCTCTTCTGCTCTCCTTGTCCCCTGCCTGAGCCACCACAGTCATCTCTTGAGAACCTGCCTCCACTCCTAGGCCTCCATCAGGCTATTCTCCACTTTGAGGTCAGTGTGGTCCTTTGGAGAGATTAAGAAGCCCACACACTCTGCTGCTGGAAATTCCCCCAGTGGCTCCCTGTGACCCTGAGAACGAACTTTAAACTTCTCACGAGTTCCCACGTGATCTCACCCTGGCTAGCTTCCATGGCCTCGCTCCCTCTGCACCCCCCGCCCCCATCTTTTGTGTTCCAGGCACAATGGCCTCTGACTGTCCACTGAGTTTGCCAGCACACACCTCTTTTCTGGCCTTCTGGGAGCACAGTACCTTCCACCCACAATCCTTTCACCCAGCTGTTTCACAGACTAGTTCCTTGCCATTCAGGAGTCAACAATAAAAAGGCATCTCCTCAGAAAGAAGGGGCTCAGACACCCCCCCAACACTGTGAAGTAACAACCCTACTTGTGTTTGAATTGCTTTTCCACCCTACCCAAAATACAAAGTCAAGTCCTGACCCCAAGTACCTGTGAATGAAACCTTCTTGGGACCCAGGAGTTTGCAGAAGAAACTCAGATGAGATCATTTAGAATAAGAGGTCTAATCCAGTGCCTGGTGGCCCAGTGAGAAGAACAGACACATGTGAGAAGGCCACAGAATGACAGAGCAGAGGCTGGATGGATACAGGATGCCCATGATTTCCAGAAGCACCTGAAAACGGAGGAGACCAGAAGGACCCAACATGGCCGCTGCCAATGGCACCTTGATGTCAGGCTTCCAACCTCCAGAACTGCACGGTATGCATCTCTGGGGTTTTGAAAGCTACCTGATTTGTGATAATTTGTTACAGTAGCCACAAAAATTAATATCCCCACACCATTTGCAACCCCATTCTCCTATTTTGGTCCCTAGCATTCGACACTATTCAGAATGCTCTTGGATATGTCCCTGCTTACGATCCCAGAGCACAAGCCCCATGGGGACACTTTTCCTCTGTCTGGCTCACTGCATTGCCCAGTTTTAGGTAGTAAATGGAGCAGAACCGATGCTCTAAGTATGGCTCTGGGTAATCTTACTATCAGTCTCTTACATATGGGAAAACTGAGGTACAAGACAGTGAAATGACTTACATAAGGTCATGCAGCTACCAAGGGGCAAAGGAAAGACTGGAGCTTGACTCAGAGTTCAAGGTATTTACCTCCAGGGTGGTAAAATGTCACTGGGACTCAAGGCAACTCAGAAATAAGAGGCCTGGTCAGTCTCTCAGGGCCGTCCAATTATACTAAGGAAAGATCTGTGTGAAGTGGGACTTCCCCAAGCAAGTGCTTCTCCCACCCTCTCTCCCTGAGGCTGTGGATGGGAAGGGCTTCCTGGAGCAGGGGCCGCTTGGGGAGAGGACCCCAGGTGGCTGGCTCCTGGAGGATAGCAAAGGGCACCGGCTTGGAGCTCCCCCACTGGCTGGCAGAGGACTTACCCTTCTCTCACTCAGGTGTGTCCAACCTGCAGCCCACCTTCTTCATGCCCTTAATTTTTTTTAATGCTATAATGAAAACAATTTTTAAGGAAAAACATGGGTGTTTATATACATCCATTAACTACACTATGTATCTTTTATGTGGCCCAAGACAGTTTCTCTTTGCACCGAAAGACAAGGACAAGAAGCCGGTGGGTGCTGCCTGGACATGCTTGCTCGAACAAAACCAGAAATACTACGCGTTCACTTCCTCTCCCCAACTCACGGATGGTGGCTGCGTCCATTTCCCCATCTCCAGCACGCTCTGCATCCTCTCTGGTGTCTCTTCTTACCTTCCCAGATGTACCAAACAGCAACATAGTGGGTGGGATTGGGGACAGAGCCCAGAAGCAACCACTGGTCACACCTGAGTTATCCCCTCCCCACCCTACCTCCCCCTCACTCCTACCCTCCAGTGGCATTTAGAAATTAGGACAATGATAGTACCAGATCCACAAAGCTATGGGTTCCAATTACAGCACTAGCACTTCCCTACTGGGTGACCCTTGGCAGTCACTGCCCTCTGTATCTCAGTCCCTTTCTCCAAGGAGACAATTACAGTGCTTATTCCTTACAGTTGCCACGAGAATTAAAGGACTTAACACTTGTAAAGCACTCAGGCCAGGGCTAGCTCTGAGCCAATGCTCAATATGTGTGTGCTGTCCCATGGCAGAGGACAGCTGAGTGTCCCTGGGTGCCCGTCATCACGCTTCTGATTTGATGTATGACTTTGGGCAAAGCTGGTCCCACTGTCCTCAACTTCAGACAGTGCTAACGTTGAGTGTGTGTTGACCGCGAGGGAAGCATGGAGCTAAGCGTTTTATGTGCATGATTTCATAGGACGCTCCCGACAGCCCTAGCGAGCCGACACTGTCATTATTCCTCTTGTGCAAATGAGGAAATTTGAGGCTTCACCAGCCATGGTCTTAACCCAGTCTAGGTCACTGCACAGCTCCTTTAAGTGACAAGGTCCTCCAGTGGCCACAGGGCTGTACCACACTCACTAGGAAACCAAGTCTCTAGTCCATGCCAGTGACCGCTCTGCGCCTGAGTAGGAATTGCATTGATCATTTATAGAGCAACAGCTAGGGTGTGACACGGTTTCAGGTGCTCATTTGATCTCACAACAGGACATTTGACATGGGAAGCATGTCTCTCTGCTCCGTGTGAAGAAGCCACCCAGAGAGGTTAAGCCACTCGCTCAAGAGCACACAGTGGTGATGCTTCCAAGCAGAAATTCCAATCTAAGCAGAAGTCAGGGAACTCAGACCTGGGTGTGAGCAAAGCTCACCCTGGGTTTGTTTATTCCTGAAATACTTTCCATCATCTCGCTTCAGATAACATTGAACACACCTCTCCCGATCCTCCGTTTCCCCCAGGGCCTCAGTCCAAAGCTGCTCAACGGGTTCGGTGTTTCCTGGCCACAAACATTTCTACCTTCTAGTGAATGACTTCACCCATCTCCACACACACCGATGGTCTGCGTCTCCAGGGATGCCAGTGTTTGGGTTACAGGGACAGTCGTCTCTCCCCCTCGAGCCCCTCTGCAGGCACAGTTGCTGCATCTGAGCTTATTTCAAGCCAGCTGCCTTTGAAGCCTGGGATTGTGTTCTCTGTGCCAAATGCGGTTTGCTGGGGGAACAGTCTGGTGCCCTTGACTCCCACATGTGTGCACACACTGGCATGCACACTCTCACAGTCCCTGCACACACGATCGTGGAGCGGGAGGGGAGCCAATGCGCACTCATTCGAAATACACATCCTCAGAAACTGACGGAGGAACAAGCGCCGACCACGGATTGGAGATGTAGCAGCCTTAATAAAATCGGCGTCTTGTGTTAGGTCAGCCAGGAAAACAGAAGCCCAATTTCTCCTCTAAGTCCCCTCTGTCTTTCTTCCTCCCTCCTTCTCTCTCTCCCCAAACAGAGATAAATTTGGCACTCGTCTGTCTTCCCGCCCCCACCACCAGGATACTGGGTTTCGGTTTGTATGGCAATAAAAACCATCCTTGTCCTTAGCCTGTGGGTCGCCTGTCTGAGAGCAGCCTTCTACAGATGATGCAATTTCAGTCGGGTTTTGTCTGCCATGATGTCATCACGCCTCGGCGGCGGCTTGACCACTAGCCGAAGACAGGATAAACTGGTCCCAGTTCAAACAATCCAAAGGGTGGGCAGGGTCTTGCTTTCAAGGACGCAACTCCGCTAAAAATACGCCACGGAGGTCCTTGGCTGCCAAGCTCCCCGTTTGCCTAACCCAAGCCATTTGGCACCAATCTGATTTTCAACAAAAAGCTCCTCAGGTTTATTTACCGAAATTGTCATTTCTTCGAGCTCCCCTCCAACTCCCGCGCCCCCCAGAACTTTAATCAGCCACACAGAGCACAAAACCTACATTCAACTCTGGTTTTATGACACGAGGCTAACTCCTCCCACGCGAACTGATTCCACTTAACTCTTGCGGCACTTCCCACTGGTCAGCGCCCCCCACCCCCGAGGGCAGAGCTCGCCTCTGAGAAAGACACGCCACACGCCGCCCAGGTTTGCTTTAAACACCGGACTCCTTATCCTGCAGCCCAAACTCCCGTGGGGTCTTGTTCATAAACTTCAACCCCTCCCAGAAGGTCCAAAGAGTGTGATTCCAGTTCTAAATCCAAGAGGAAGGGGAGACGCAGGCGCAGGGAGGGCCCGGGTAATCAGATCGCAAAACAAACTGGGGTACGCTTCACGACCAAGCAGGGGCCGGAGGGTTTTTCTGCATAGGGCGCATCCAAAAGGCGTCGAAAATCGTTGAAATACCCTGCAGTGTCTCCTGCCCTAATTATTAGAAAGCAAAACCTTCCTTACTGTATTGATTATATAGTTAAACGCCAAGCCCGTTCTCGTGAAAGTGGGGAAGCTAAAATAATAATGACGGTGATGGAGGCGACCACCCTAATCAATTGCAGTGGATGGCAGTCGCTGTCACAAGCCGAGCGCTGAAAAGGTTAAGCGTCCAGCCAGCCAGCCAGCGGTTAGTAGCAGACTCTCAGCGCGGCGTCCCGTGGAGGGAAATCCTGCCGACAGGCTCGCCTAGGGAATCCCGCCTCGGGACACTTCCCGGCCCCCGCGCGAAGTCGCCTAAACTGGCCTCTCCAAGCGGCTTCCCGGCCAGGGCGCGGGCGCCCCTCCTGGCCGCCCTCCCCACCTGTGCGCCGGGGCGGCGAGTCCCGGAGCCCCGGCCCTGGCTCGGCCGGGAGCGGAAAGCGCTGCCCGGAAAGCGGGCAGGAGGCGCGGGCTGCGAGGCGCGAGCGGGCGGGCGCGGTTACCTTGGTCCACAGACCCCATGATGCGGAGCGGGTGGCAGTGCCCCGGCCTGAACGCAGCCTCTCTCTGCATCTGGCGGGCACGGAGCCGGGCGCGCGGCGGGGGCTGCGGCCGAGGGGCGCCGTCCCGTGCCACCCGCCCGAGGCGCTGCGCTGCGCTGGGCCCCAGCGGCCCGGGCTGCGCGCCTCCGGCTCCCGCTCCCGGCTCCGGGCTCCCGGCGCGGCGAGTCGGCGCAGCTCCGCGGTCGGCTTACTCCAGCGGCAACGCGACTTCCTTCCCCGCGCTCCGTGTTTATAGGCTTTCAATGCAGTAAAATAACGGGATTCCCTCACTGTTTCCTCCTGTTTATCCAGCGCCATGGAAACCACTGGATCGCGTCCATCTCCAAAACTGAGGGCTTTCCTGCAAACTTCACACTCAGGAATCCATGACGTCGCCTCCTCCGCGGCCAGCCAGCGCCGTGGCTCCCTCGGCCGCCAGCACAAGTCCCTGATTGTTCGCGAGAAAAGTCAAGGAGCGGGAGCAGAGCGGGAGAGCGCGGGGAGCAGGGGCGGGGGCGCGCCAGGGTCCGGGCCGCCCCGCCGGAGCGCCAGGCCGCTGTTAGCAGGCGTCGCCCGGCCACCGCCTTGCTGCTGCAGGTTTTAATAAATCGTGCCCACGGTTCCTGGGCTCCCCATTTTCCAAGCGGGTACTCCTTGGAGAAAGCTGCCTGGGGTTCCCAGCAGCACCCCAGCCCTTTTGCACGTCGCCCAAGGGCCCTTTCCAGTCCTCTCCTGGCCTCAGGCTGGCCAGATGTTTGGGTTTTCAGGGATGGCAGGGAGGAGGAAGAGGAGGAGGAAGGAAAGAGATAACAACGCCGCCTGTGTCAACTCTCTAACTTGAAGATTTTTTTTCTCAAAGAGTTTATTTTTAGATTCATTTAGAAAATCCAAGGTTTCCAGTGATGCTCAGAGGCCCCAGCAAACACGAAATGGCCAAAGGGAGGCTGAATCCAGGCAACCGTGTGTTTACACATGCTCTGGATAAACAGGAAAATAGAGGGAAGGGATGTCCTGAACTTTGCAGGACCGAGAGCACCCGTGGGGTGCCACACGTGGCTCCCATCAGTGGCCCTGAGACCCCCAGAGGCCAGTGGGTTTGGGGCCCCAAAGCTGCAGATAGGCCTTTGCAGGGCTGCAGTGACTGCTATGTTTGGCCCTTCACCTGCCAGCAGGGTGAAGGATTCTGGGTCCACAGATAACACCAGCCTTGAAAATGGCCATTTCAGATACTGTTGTGAGCTCTGATTGAACTGGGCAGCAACCAAGGCTGGTGACCCCACCCCCCAAAAAAAGAGACTTGAACTTCATGAGGCACCGAGAGAGAGCTGGCTCCATTCGCCAGACCTCTCTGGTTTCCACCCCTCGGCCCACAGTGGCCTCACTAGGCACCACTCCGACATAATCACTTCTGTCCCACTCAGGCCACAGAACTGAGCCTGAGAAAGCCACACCTCCACCCCTCCCGGGGAACTCTCTTCCAAGTCTGCCCACGCTGGGTGGCCTCCTCCGGAGGGCTTGACTACTACGCTTCCCCTCTGTCCACCTACTGTGCACCATGGACTGAAAGGCAAGGGAGGCTTGTCGCCTTTCAGTAAACCCCACTGAAAAGCAGCTACCTTTTCTATAGTCAGCCTGCCAGCCGGAGGGGGTCCTCTCCTCCACATTCTGAAAGGGAAACTGAGGCACACAGAGAGCAGGTGGCTTGCCTGTTGGTTTACCTGGCAAATGTGGCCATGCAAAGGCAAGGAAAGGATTCATCTCAGCCCAGCTAGTGAGAAAGCCCCAGGCCTCAAAGCCTCGTCACTCCCATCGGAAGTAAGAATCAGGGGGACCTGGTTATCTGGGATTCGGGTTCTCAGGACGCAGGACTATTATTAGGCTGAAAGCCGAGAAAAGTCCCAGTCAAGCTGGGACAAAATGGTCAACCAAAACACGAAAGAAACTCAATTTCCAGTTGCCACTTTTCACACATACACACCCCTGAGTCACACTATGAATAACAACCCCAACTCTACACCTACTGTGCGCCAGGTACCAGGCCAAGTCACCCCTAAAGTCCTGCTTAAGACCCTCCTTCAAGTGATTCACTGATGCTGGGTAGGGTTAGCCCTGTGTTGACCGATGGTTACCACTAGCCACCCGTGGCTGGTTAAGTTTAATTAACAATTAAATAACACGTGAAAGCGAATGCTTTGATTGCACAAGTCCCACTGTGGCTGTTTAAAAGCCACAGGTGGCTGGCTGGTAGCTCCCGAACTGGACAGCACAGGGTAAAGTGCATCTACCTCTGCAGAAAGTTCTCGGGCCACACCGGCTTAGACCGCGTGAGGAGCCTTGTGTCATAGCTTAGCTCTGTCGCTTCCTGCTCTGTAAAATGGGGACACTATCACTACTGTCCACAGAGCTCATGTAAGAATTAAATGAGCTTATTTAATTAAAGCACTAGGAACAGTAAGGCATACAATAAATGCTAAAAATACATTATCTTTAAAAGCAAAAAAGAGCTTTCCCATGGGTGAGGCGTGAGCTAGTGACTAAGCCAGGTGCGAGCCTGCCGGAGTCTGTCTTCCGGCTCTCTCCTCCAGGCCTCCCTTTATTAAACAACGGCCTCCATCAGGCAAGAAAGCAAGCCCCTTGCCAGGTCCAGCTCCTGTCACCCTCCCACTGAGTCTGGCGTCGCCAACCCCATTTCCAGATGAGCAAACTGAGGCCCGGCGGGTCCCTGTTCACAAGGCTAGTAAATGACTGGCCAGGAGTTGACCCCAACTCAGGCCACAAATCCCATTCTTGGAGAGGCAGCCCCTTCCCCTCAGACCCCCACCCCCCACCCCCACCAAGAGCTGAGGTCCTGGAGGCTAGAAGTGAGGCAGGAAACAAGCTCGCTGGGCTTCTCTGGCAGACTCATTATCGGAGTTAATTTTAGACTCGTCCCACCCAAGCACAGGCCTTTGAGGCGAGGCCACATCTCCACAGGTGCCCGAGCTGCTGAGCAGGGACGCCTCTTGGAACTCGGCGGAATCAGCATTAGCCACACTTTTAAAGAGCCCACTCTCTCACACTGAAGCGTTTTTCCCTTTTAAAGCACATTAATAATCCCCGGGCTGGAGCCGCAGCCGTGGCAGCTGAGTCACCTAATTTGCCCTCATGAGCTGCAGCTTTCGGCTCCTCGGTGGAGCTGTTCTTCGGTTCCTCAGACAATTTCTTTCCTCTCCCAGTGCCAGGGCAAGAAATATTTTGTCCTTTTGAACTGAACCACCCACTGTTTTTCACTGCTCTGGAGCACTCTCCCTTTTTTTTTTCTTAGGGGATACTCCAAGGGGGGTGGGTGGAGAGCTTCCGCCCACTAAATTATCCACAAAAACTCCCCAAAATAGAAGCTCTCAGCTGGAGCGGGGATTCACCAGCATGTGAGGAAAGAGCAAGCAGAAACAGAATCAAAGCAAATAGAAGGTGTCCAGGTGGCCGTGGGGAGATGGTCCAGGAGGTGGCCGAGACATCTGGTCTGAGAGAGACCTTGAATCACCGACAGACCTTTTATTAGATTCGGTTCCCTCCTAGAGCCTCGTAAATAAGGTTCCCAGGTATCTGTGCAGAGACATCCCAGGCCGGCGACCGCTGACCAACACCCGGACTGTCTGGACAGAGGCTTTGGGCTGCTCAACTTGGAGGCCTCACCCGTCCCCTCACTGTGGGGACAGCCCACCTCTGCACCTGCTGGTCACCTTGACTCTCAGCCCCTTTTGTGGCTGAAATGCAGACAGAACTTGAGAGTCGGTTGGTCTGGATTTTAGCATTTCAATCCAGGAAGCAGGACCGACATAGGTGTGCAAAAACTGGAAACACAAGCTGTAGTGACCTGTCTAGGGGAACAGTCGACACGCATCATGCACTTGCTATGTGATGGGTATTAATCCATTGGACCCTCAAAAAATCTTGTGATGATTATTTTACAGAGGAGGGAACTGCAGCAAGAGAGGTTATGCAGCTTGCCAGGGACTGCACAGTCAGTAAACGGCAGAGGCGAGGACTGAACTCCTGCCATCTGGCTCCAGAACCCATGTCCCTGCCCGTCGGGCAACACTGCCCCTCAAGAGCTCTTCTCAGAAGCTCTGGGAAATTCCATCAAAGTGCTTCACGGACCAGCTTACCCTGCGGCCTGGCTCTGGATGATTCGGTAGGGATGGGCAGCGGGGGACATGGGATAGGGTCTTTGCCTTCTGCTTGGCTGACAGGGGAACTGTGATTCCCTCAAGGCCACAACAAGCAATCACGGGAGCATCACATGGACCAGAAATGCTAGGGATGTTGGCGGGGCGAAGAGAGAGGAATGCCAGGGACCTGGACCACGGTCTCTGTCCTCCCAGCTGCCTCAGCCAGGACCCTGGGAGCTGCCATCCTGGTTTCTTTCCTCTCTTCCCTGACCACATCCTGTACATCTCCCATCTCCAAGCATCCCTCCAACCTGTCCACCCCTTTCTGCTCTACAGGCTCACCTTGCCGAGGCCTCTCCACCTCTGCCCCTGAGTGGCTCTGTGGTGACCCCACTGCCCTCCCTGACGGCCCCTGTTGCTCCCCTGAAGTCTGCTCTCCCCTGCGTGACCAACTTGATCTTTTCTACATCTAGCAATCTTCAGAGACCGTGTGTTCTTGTCATTCCCCTGTGCAAGTCCCGGCACACCACAATCGCAACATGTCCAACAAAAACCAACCGCACCTCCACAGCCCTCCACTCATCTCTGACGCCCTTGAAATTTATGTTCTTGCTCTACTGAAATGCCTGACCAAATCTCCCATGTCCGACCTCACTTCAGGGCCACTCTCTCTCTCCTGACACCCTCAGTCTAGTCTCCTCCCCTTGTTGCTTTGGGGAAAGTCCCAGTATTCTTGTGTCTAAAGTGGAGGTCTACCTTCCTCTGAGGGAGACGGGATGGGAAAAGGGGGACCTGATGTCACCGTACTTACAGCACTAAGCACAGAGCCAGGTACACAGTTACATACCCAGTAAGGGTAACCGCAATTACCGTCATCATGCAAACATCCAGACCAACCCAATCCACCATGTTGGTTCCCAACCCCCCAGGAATACAATGTGACCTCCACACCACAGCTGCCATCGCTACCTACAGAGACCACATGGGTTGGTGCTAGTCCCCTGGGGCTGTTGTGGATGGTGGGTGTGGCTTCTGTGGCTTTGGCCTTGCTGTAGGCCCAGTCAGCCTTCAGATGGTCACCGTCATGGGCAATAACTTGTCTTAGAAAACACTTTTGGCCACACATGGAAGCTGCTCCTGACCCACGGAGACCGCCAGGCACACACTTGCTTTTTTAAACAACCAAGTATGGCAGGAGCAACCTGAAACTGACATAATGGCCTTCTGGGCCACCCTTCCCCCTGCCTGGTCACGCCTCCCCCTGTCCCTCACTGCGGCCCTGGCTGTAGTCTCCGTCTAGCCTTCGTGCCACTTTATCCTGCAGCCCAGGCCGCCTCAGCTCCAGAACTTAGAGGCTGGCTTCTGCCACCTTTGGGGCCTCCATGCAGATGGCATCCTACAAAGGCATTCGGTCCCATTCACCCTGAAATGAGCTCCTCTGCCCTGAAACGGAGGCCCCACCCTGAAAATCTGACCCGTGACACCCTGCTTATGTGTTGATACGTCCTTTACCTGGGCTGTGTGTGTCTTCCTGCCCCCAGCTACACCATGCCTGCCATAAGGAAGGGCCCTTTGCTTGGTCCTCTTTGGTCCTCGGCACCTACAATGATGGCTGGATCTCAAGAATGTTTGTTGAGTGAATAACAGAATATGAGATTGTCTCATCTGTTTTGTTTGGTTGGTTATGATTCATTTCCCCACTAGACTAGGAAAATAGGGGCATGTCTGTCTTTCTTGGGGCTTGGCAAGTTGTCTGGAACTGGTGGGTCCTCAGCAAACAGTCCTATCTCATGTCTACCCAAAGAGGCTCTGGCTGGCTTTCTCCCAAGCTCTCCACACAGATGAACTCATCTGAGCCTTGCAACAGGTCTCTGAGATCAGAGCTACTACCACCCTATTTTGCAGATGAAGAAACTGAGGCCCAGCGAGTCCATGTCAGTAAATAGTAAGCAGTAGACAGAGTGTGAATCTGTGCAGTGAAAGCCTGGCTCCGGAGCCACACTCCTAGGTCCGGACAGTGCTTGTTGAATGAATAACTGACCAGCAGGCACAGCCCTTCGGCCACCTGCTCAGCTGGCTGAAGGGGGCCCCACCCATCACATGGCCGAGGAGGTGGCTGAGGTGCTCAGCTGGGCTGGCAAGGGACAGGGAACGGGCGGCGGCTGGCAGCTGGAGAGGCCTTCCCCGTGTCCTGGGGATGGAAAGGTTCACCTCATCCGGAAAGAACTCCCAGTTCCGCGGCAGTGGCAGCGAGTGAAGTGTCTCCCTGGCCTGGCCCATCTCCGAATAGATTGTCTTGCTTTTAATAGTCTCCCCGATCTGCACTTGGAGCTTCTCATGACTGACTGTTCCCAAAATAATACTCAGCGCTGCTTTTTCCAACTCAGAAGTGCTGAATCTTGCTACCTCCCCATCAGCCGCTGGTTGCCCGTGAGCACCTCGGGAATCCCAGGGTCCCCCAGGCCGGAATGTGACCCACCAGGGTGGTTTCTGAGGCTCTTGGAGAGCGTGCCCACGGCCCCTGCCAGCGCACGGGGCTGCGGGCAGCCGGGCTCTCCCCTCTGCCGCCAGCCAGCTCCGCGGGGCCTGGATGCCGGAGGGCAGGCAGCCCTCGGGATGCCCCCGGCCCTCTGAGCTGGGGACGATTTTCCTAGAAGCTGGGAAGCTGACGTGGAGGGGAGGGAACTGGCTGGGCTCTGAGGCCGCAGGCAGCTTGGCTTGCCTTTCCCCTCCTGTGGGCAGGAGGAGAAGGGTGGGCGTGTATCTATGTCCTCTGCGATTGTGGACGAGTGGAGCTTAAAACAGCAGACTTCTCTTCTGTGAAAGGGACTTCTCTTCTCTTCTGAGGTGCAAATAACTGGAATTTTTCTTCTCATATTTTAAAAATTCAAATGGTCTGTCTTGTTGGTTTTTTTTTTTTTTATTTTGTTCTGTGGTGCTGGGGACCAAGCCCAGAGCCTTCACGCGGGGCGACATCCCTCAGCCTATTTTTATTTTAAAACAGGGTCCTCCTAAGTTGTTAAGTTGCACAGGCCAGGCTCCAACTTGTGATCCTCCTGCCTCAGCCTCTCCTGATGCTGGGATTACGGGCCCGCGCCTGGGCCCAGGGAGTGTGTTCAGGTTTCACAGCCACTGAGCAGACATTGTTCCACACCCACAGTGTTCCAGGCCCTGAGGATACAGCCGTGAGCGATGCGCATGGCAGATACCATCTTCCAGACCTGCGGCCCTACTAAGGACGCTGCTGTGCCCAGAAGTTGACATGTTGTAGAGCAAGGCAGGAAAGATGGACAAGGAGCCAGCTTCAGCCAGCATGCAGGAAAGCCTTCATTGAGGACACGGAGGTGCTACTGAGCAGAACTGAGTCAGTGGCAGAGTGCTGGCAGCTGGGGAAAGGCATCATAAGCTTAGAGTGTAGCGTGTGCAAAAGCCCTGAGGAGTATTGTGCAAGGTAGGGAGCCTGCTGTCACTGGCAACATCCATTCCTTCATACATTTGACATGTTTTCTGTGTACCTGCTTTGCTCCTGAACTGGAGGCTGGGAAAATAAAGCAGACAGTACATGTCTTCAGGGAGCTCCCCCTGCAGCGAGAAGGGAAGGGGTCAATAGACAGTTCAATGCAGCAATCTGGTACTGTGATTGGAGAGACGCGGGGTACCCCAAAACACATGGGGAGATTCATAACTTCATTGGAGGGGGCAGGGAAGGCTGCCACACCACATCTAATCAGAATTAATAATAGGAATTGTCTCTGAAATGCACTGAGTGTTCACACTTCCTTTACCCTACTCCGACATTTAGCAAGTATCAGCTCAGCTGACCCCCACAGCCTTTAGAAGAAATTTGAGATTTTTCCCTTTTTATAGACAACAAGACTAACTACGTGACTTGTCCTAGATGGCAGAGTGGAGGAGACGTAAAGAAGCGGAGCAAACTCTTTCCTTCCTGCTAAAGTGGAGATGTGAGCGTAGGGGCTCGAGCAGCCTTAGGGCCGTGTAGCAGAGCAGCCTTAAGGAAGACAGACTGCCACATACAGAGGACTCCCAAATCCAGCAGTCACAGGGCCTTGACAGCACCCCCGAGTCTCCAACCCAGATCCTTTTGTAAGAGAGAAATATCTAACTCGTTTCAGCCACTGCTACTTGGGCCCCTTTAGTACAACAATTCGACCTCCAATTTAACTAATACCCGAATTTAAGAGTAGTAAGAGCCATCAAGTAGGGAGGCATTGAGTGCCATGATCAGGCACGCGCTATAGAAAGGAGGGTGTATTAGTTTGGGTTCTTTCAAAAGGCAGAATTTACAGAGATTATAATGAAAAGGATCTATTCAGAAAGCTTACCAAATCCGAGGACAGAGATAGTCCAAGATGGCGACCTGCTGGAGTGTCCGATGGCTGCTCAGCAGCAGCGTAGAACTCCCATCCGGGATGGCTGGACAGCCGGTGAGAGTCTGCTGAGGATCTCGGTCGTTCAAAGAACAACGGCAAAGATCAGAGCCTGAAGGTCAGCCACTGAAGATCAGCAACAGGCAGACGGGCTCAAGTCGAGCCTGGAGTGAATCTATATCTGTGGCGTGTAGCAAGTCGGCATCCATAGACAATTGCAAAGGCCAGAGCTTTCCCAGAGGAAGAAGCTGTGACAATCTTTCTTCTTCCTTCCTTTTATACCCTTGGAGTTCCTGTTGGGCCTCCCACATCCGGGTGGGCGCTCTTCCCTCATTCACTGGCCCCACAAATCACTCACACTCTAATCCAGGCTGGTTTTCAATTCCCAATCCAGGCGTGGGAAAACTGGATAGGTGTGGTTCCTGATAGCCTCAAGTTGACGTACTCTCTCCGACGGCCACCCCATGTTGGAGTGAAGAGTCAGGCTCTAAGACCAGCTGGCTTGGGTTCAAATCCAAGCTCTGCCTCTTCCTAGCTTGTGGCCTATTTAACTTCTCTGTGCCTCAGTTCCCTCATCCGCAAAGTGGGAATCATGTGACCCAGTTGGACATCCCTGGTGAGGTACAGAAGCGGAGCTTAGAACAGCACCCAGCATGTACTACGAGCACAAGTCTCTGGCAGTAGGGCCGGAGCAGGAAGAGCCGCAAGGCAGCAAGGCCAGCAAGATGCCCGCAAAGGGCCCACACCTCCATTTGCAAAGGGAAGAGCACCTGGATGGGGCAGTAGCCAGAGTCAGGCCCCTACACCCAGAGCTGTGCCCTGCATGGGGCTAGGGCTGGGAGCAGGTGGCTTTGCAGAAAGCCACCTCAGCACATTCCAGCCCAGGAAGCGGAACCCAGGAGGGGGCCCAGCGTGGAAGTGCCACCAGGAGCCTCTGCTGCCCTTCCCAGGGCCCTGGAAGATAAGAAAGCCATGCTTCCTGAGGATATGCTTCAAATCCTCTTGTCGGCTCCTCTGGGCTTGTCAAAATATTTCTTTGCAGAGCCATCCCTATTTTTCCATTAATAAAAGTATTTTTGAGCTCCCAGCAACAATGTGTGTGTTACAAAAGAAGCCAGGCCTTCCAAGGTAAACAGCCTGCCCTCAAGCCAGCCTGGTCGGGACAGCATGGAGCAGGCCCAGGGTGGTTCCAGGCTCTCTGTTTTGAGCAGTAGGCCCAGATGTACAGAGCGGAGGGCCAGGCTGTTGCCTCTCAGGGTGTGCTCAGCAGACACAGGTCAGGCACGCCATTCCCATCCCTCCCTCCAGCTGACTGGTCAGTCAGTACACATCTATTGAAGTAGAGCTCTGGTTCTAGCACCTCAGACAGAAAAGATCCAGTCTCAGACCTGGGGGATCACAGGCTTTGTGACAGATGCTTCCCTGGAGATAGGCAAGGTACAGGACAGGAAGAGAATGTAGCAGGGAGCATGGTGGCTCTGGGTTCAAATCTAGCTGCACCACTTCCTGGTCATGGGACCTGGGATAGGTGACAGAACCTTCCAGAGACTCAGTCTTCTCGTCTGCACCATAGGTGCACCAATGATGCTAATATAAGGAACGTGCTTAGAAAAGGTACAAAGTGTGGGAGTGACAGCTACTAGATGACTGGTGTTGAAAAAATCCTTATCTGTTGAATGGGCGATGACTATACAAATACGTGGGAAAGTGGATGGATGGATGGATGGATGGATGGACAGAGGGGTAAATGGGTAAGTGGGTGGTCGAATGGGTGAATGGTTGGAAGGGTAGATTGATTGATGAGTGGGCAGCAGGTGGTGGGTAGGTGGGCAGGCAGGTTGGACAGATAAGTGGGTGGGTGAGTCTGTTGGTGGATGGATGAGTGGGTGGGCAGGTAGATGGACAGTTGGATGAGCAGACCGCTGAGAGAGTGGTCAATGGGTGCAAGCTTGGAGGCAATGCATCTGTGACTATTAGTAATCAGTTGCTACGTAACAAATCAGTCCCAAACTTAGCATCTAAAATCAACAATAAACATCCATTACCTCTCATAGCCTCTGGGAGTCATAAATTCCAAGCCGTCGGGCTGGGCTGGGGTTCTTATGGGGTTCTCATGCAGCCAGGCTGTGGGTCAGGGCCCTGCTCTCCTGAACGCTGGGAGGGGGCTGGGGCGTTCTCTTCCTGGGACCCCTCTCAGGCTGGGGGATAGGTGCTCCCTGGGGCAAGAGGCCTCAGTGCTCCCACCAGGCCCTCCTTGGCGGCTAGAGTGTGCCCTCACCATGGCAGCCGGCTTCCCCCAAAGAGTAGCTGCCAAGACAGAAGCAGACAGAAGCAGAGGCTAAGAGCCACCGTGGCAGTCACACCCCGCCGCTCCCACCATGTCCTGTTTCTTTCACTGTGTCAGGCTCACATTCAAGAGCAAAGGAAGTAGTTCCCTTTTGCCCTTTGAAGGAGCATAGCTAAGAGCTTGTAGACGGTGTTAGGACCACAAGAGAGGCCAGATAAATCTCCCCAGCAGATGAGAAAGGTCTCAAGTATGGGTGTCTTACTTACTCGCTGCTGGGACAGAATAACCCATATCTACAACTTAGGAAAGATTTATTTTGGCTCACGGTTTCATAAGGGCTCACACAGTGCATTTGTGGACAGCCACACATGGCCCTGCAGACAGAAGCCAAGTGAACCAGGAGCAAGTTGGCATCTGCAGACTCCAGAAGGTCAAAGCTTTCCCAGGAAGAAGCTGCAACAATGTTTCTTCTCCCTTCCTTTACTTAGTTCAAGCTGCTACTTAGGCCGTCTGTGCCCAGGTGGGTGCCCCTTCCCTCACTTCCTGGCCCACATGTCAATAACACATAGCTGAAAGCTCTATCCTGGGGCCCCTCAATCCCAACAAGTTGACACAGTCCCTCTAGGTCAAACTCCAAGCAAATGCCCCTCTCAGCCGGGCCCCATCTCTCAGCGGCAGTTGGCTCCATAGGCATATCCAAATACATGAGGCTTTTGGGGGACACTCCAGATCCAAACCACAATACTGGGCTAGCTTCTTCAGACCAGAAGATACAGGCTGGACACATCCACATCTCTGAAACTCTGGGACAGTCCAGGCTTATGTATAGGACAGGATTAGAGCAGCAGGAGACTGGGCAGCGGTGGGGAAAACCACAGAGAATACAGAGGATAAGGGATTCTATGCATCTTGATGGGGTGGGGGTGGCCAGACTGGATTGAACTATCCATCTATCTACCTAGTTTTTGATAGACAGTTTTCTATGTTTTCCAGGCTGGACTCAAAACTCATAGTCCTCCTACCTCAACCTCCTTCTCCTCAGCCATTGCGCCCAGTTGAACTGCATCCTTTAAATGTTTAGCTCTTTGTATATGAATTATAATTCAGTAAAAGTTCATTTTTAAAAATGCCATCTGTGTCACTCAGGGTACTAGCCTTTCCTACAATTTCCCCCCTCCCTTTTGCAGTACTAGGAATGGAATCTAGGGCCCACACGTGCTAGGCAAGTACTCTACTAGAAGCCATGGCCCTAGCACCTGTCCTATGATTTCTTTGGTTTAAGTAAGGTATTATTAGTTGGCTTTTCTGTTGCTAAGACAAAATGCCTGACCCTATTTAATGAAAGAGAAGTTTATATGACTCATGGTTTCAGAGGTTGCAATCCATGGTTGGCTAAATCCATTATTGTGGGGCTGAGGTGAACAGGACATCATGGCGACACTGGTACAAAGACTCTCACCTCACCATAGCTAGAGGCAGCAAGCAGAAAAAAGAGCACCAGAGAGGAAGGGGCCAGGGATCACGGTAGAGTCCCCACAGTCACAGCTCCGTGACTGCCACCAGACACTCTGAGAAGTGCACGCTACTTACCTCCTAGGGAACTCTCAAGCCCATCAACTTGACAATCAGGGTTAGTCTTCATGTGAGGAGGTGAGCAACTTCAACCTCATTTGGCCCTTTGCCTGTTTGTGCAAATAAAGTTTTATTGGAACACAGGTGTGCACACATTTATTTTATGATGGTCTGTGGCTGTTTGGGGACTGCAATGGCAACACAATACAATTGAGTACTTGCAATAGAGACCATATGGCCTGCACAGCTGAAAATATTTCCTAGCTGGCCCTTTACAAAGACAGTTTGCTGACCCCAGCTTGGGAGGAAAAGTAGGAGCTTAATTCTACTCTAGAGGCATCTGTTTTCAAGGCCCAGTGGACGCCAATTTCTTCATCTTTTCCCCCCAAACCAGCCCCAGCCTCAGCCTGTGTGTGTGAACAGCAACTTCTAGCAGCAGACAGATGTGGGAAGATGCAAGTTCTCCCAGAAGAACCCATGATCTGGCCCCATTTGGGAGCCATTTGACATTTTCTTAGAAGTGCTGTCTGCGGCCCCCTTGGCGCCTGGAGCCCCAGCCTGAGCGGGTGATCCAGAAGAGGGCCTGGCAGTGGGGCCAGGCAGCCATGTTGGGGGGGCGGTGTTTACACAGCATGAGTTCTGCTTATCTACATTTGCCTTTTCTCACTCCTTCGGTCTCTCCTTGTCTTTCTCTCTCTCTCCCTTTCTTTCATCAAAGACTCATGGACCCACCAAATTGCCTGTGCGGACCAGATTCTCTTGGAATGACTCTCACCGCACTGACTCAGTTTGTAGTCAGGCAGGCAGCATAAAATTGCACTGTAATCAGCTTTAAGAGCAAAACTAATTAAAACACAAAACGAGAACTGCACATGGAAGGCTGCAGGGAGGGGTCCGCCTGCCCCAGCCTCCCTGGACCTGAGAAGTCAGAGCTTTGAAGAGCAAGGGACTGGAGACCCCAGGGCAGGACCGGGGAAGAAGGCTGGGGAGGTGACAGGAAGCTGGTGCTCCAGACCGATGCAGGGACCCATGATGGGACCGACACCCCATTGATGAGTTCATTGGTTCAGCCCCTCCCCCTGCTCTCTTCCTCTGGAATAACGCTTCCATTTTTATTTGGATACCAGACCTTTCTGACTCTTGGGCTGACTCCACTCCACCTTAGGACAGGCAAGTGACCAGGCCCAGGAAATCAGTATCCAGAATAGAGTCTTGCACATCACATACATTCTCTTTCCTCCTGAGACACAAGGAAGAGAGGCCGAGACTCCTGCCAGCCAGCTCGGGCCATTACATTCTGTGTAGCAAGATACCTGAGAAGGCAGCCGTGATAGCAGGAAGCAGAGATAGAGATGGGGCGAGCTGAAGAGCTGCTAACTGTATTTGAGCTCCTGGATCCAGCCATACCTGAAGCCAGGTCTCACTTAAAGAAAATATTTTTTTCTGACATAAACCACTTTGCATTCAATGTTCTATTGCATTTTTAGTATTGAGTTTGGCCCATGCAACAACTGGGACATATTTATGCTAAAAAAGTTATTCATTCTTTTTCTGAAATTTAAGTTTAACTGGATATCTCATGTTTTAGTCAATGACCCAACTAGTTTGGATCAGGTTTTCTGTCACCTGTGCCCAGGAGGGTCTCAGATGATGACTAGCACTGTGCCCTTCAGCCAGGCCACACAGGGACCAACTAGCCCTGCTGCTTCCACAGACTAGAAGCCCCCAGGGCTCAGTCCCAGGGACGTGCAGTGCCCTTCCCTCAGCTGGTCCTCTCCTGTGGAACATCAGGCCTGCTGGTGGAGACCCAGAGCCAAGGCCCCAGTTAGCGGATGCTACCATGTACCAGCCTGGCCCATGTCCCCTTGAGTCCTCCTCAAAGCCCACCCCCTCCAGGGAACTGGCCAGCGGCAGACTTCAGTTTGAAGCTCAGAGGTCAGGAAGCCACCCAGGGGCCCTGAGCTCCTTGGAGGTAGAGCCCAGGTCCTAGAAATCATGTTTCCAAGCAGGAGGGACCAGGACAGGAGCTGTCCCCGCCCCCACGGCTTCGAGATGCCTCATGCCACGTCGAATGGAGGTGGGAGCCTGATGTCTTCTGAGTCACAGCGCAGCGGGGGAGGAGGGTGCTGGGATCTGCAGGGATCTACTGAACTCATTCCCCATGGGCTATGAAGGGTCTGGCCCACGGTTGGGGGAGGGGGTGGCGCTCATCCATCCTCAGAGAGTTGGCCAAGAAGGAAGCCCTGGGTCACCTGGGTGCAGGTGTGCAGGTGTCCGCCTCTCACCGCAGCCTCAGGGCCTTTCCCAGGGTCCCTCTGCCAAAGGGCTCCTTGCTCTCAGCTTCTGTTTTGCTGTGTGTGTGTGTGTGTGTGTGTGTGTGTGTGTGTGTGTGTACGCGCGTGTGTGCGCACGAGCGCAGGCATGTTTTTTTTTAAAGTTTCCTTTGTTGTTACCACTTAGAATAAATAAATAAATAAAGTGAACCAACAAAGCAAACATCTGGAAGGCCTTGTGGAAAATGACATCCTGCTCCGAGGACCCGCCCTCCTGGAGCCGGGAAGCCAGTGCCCATGGACTCACAACTGGCCCCCAAATGCTATCCGAGCAGAGGCTCGGCCCTTCTGTCCTTCTCCCAAAGCCCTGCCTTCCTCAGGGGTCATGTCCTTCCCTAATCACCACTGCCTCCTCCAGGGCTCCCCACACCCCTGCCACAGCCCTCACCAGGCATCCAGCAAGCTCTGCAGCCTCCCTGCCTGGCGCCCAGCGCATCCCGCATCCTCCGATCTTCACCAACTTCCCTGCTCACCAGCGCTGTTTTCTCCTCGTGGGCAGACCTCCGTCTCTGAGTTCATCACAAAGCCTTCCACTCTCACCTGTTCTTTCTATTTGAATTGACCCCTCCCTGACTGCTAAATGTGTCTCCCCAAAGAAGATCTCAGATCTTCTACTCCCTGTTCCACAACCTTCCACGGCTCCCCACAGTCTCCTGAAATAACAGCAGCTCTTCGCTGCCATGTGAAAGCTTCCAGTGAGGAGTATTGTCTACAGTTTTTCAATATTCTTTCATTCCATTTTTTTTTCCTGGTAACTCCAGTCTCAGTAATTTTGTTGGAGGCTGGGGACTCGTAGCTCCCCAACTTTGAGTCCATGTAATGTGGAGAATTTTCTCAATCCAGGTCCAAGAGGTAATTATCTGACTCAGCCTTGGGCTGTTGAGTGTGTAACATTCCCTCGAACAAGGAGCTGGCTGGGGGTTGGCCATGTGATGCAGCCAACTACAGCCACCCTTGGTCCTGCCTGGAACTACTGTGAAAGAGGGGTTCACTCTCTGTCTTTTGGCATTGCCAGGCTGAGATGATGCAGTCAAGAGTTGCTGGGGCCATCTTGCCATCATTAGAGAAAAGTCAACTTGGGGGGAAAGTAAGGCTATGATTTCAAGAAAGAACTGACATTTATGACATCTTAAAGTCCCTGAATACAGCCATGCTTGAGGCCCGTCTACCCAACCACTGTACCCTCAACAATTTTGAGGTAAATTGCTCTCACCAACACCAAAAAATTCTAATTAATAGAGCCTCCAACAAAAGGTTCTGGTTCCCTTTCCAGATTTACTTCTTGACTTTCCTGAAGGTGCCTGTGCTTCTGAGAACATGGCTTCTAGGACAGTTAGCGGAATATGTCTACTGCCTCTGCGCCTGGAGCCCTGCCAGTTCCTAGATGTGCAACACCCTCTCTGCATTACTGTCCACACGGCCCCTCCTCTAGACCCCGTACTGTGAGTGTCACAGTGGTCAATTCCTCATGATCAGTCCCCATGACATATGCCCAGAACAAAGCACCGCTCTTATATGCTGGTCGCTTGTCTGCTAGGGACAGGATCATGGAGGACAAGGAGAGGTCCTCGTCAGCTTTCTAAGCACAATAGCATGTCTCAGAACAGAAGCTCAGAGAGCCATTTTTGTCCTCCTGGCCACCTGGTGAAGTATCCCAAGACTCACTTACCTGAGGGCTCAATTAGAGACAGACATCCCGACGCTCTGAATCCATTACCCCATCTTCTCACATCAATACCCACATTTTCTCTAGGGGACTGCTCCATCTTCATTCTCATTCTGGAGGCTTAGGTGACACTCATGTCTACTTTCTCCAGCTCTACAGATGGCATATAACCCAGACTGGCCAACTAGTGTGCTGCAAACTCCAAGCTTCCATGATTAGCTCAGGTTGTCTGTGTGACCAAGACCGGCAAGACTCTAAAACTTCTGTCAAAACTATTGAGGAGGAGACACTCTGTTGGCTGAGATTGGAAAACTGGGATGTTAGCAGAAGAGTTTCTGCTAAGAAAAGGTCTAAATGTAAACAAAAAGGATACGGGAGATAGAAATGGATGCCTGATCTCTGCATCCTAGATCCAACCATGCCTGAAGCCGGCCCTAGTCTGCACTTTTTAGATGCATGAGTTAATATATCCACAAAGGTTTGGCCTTCATTACCTGCATCCAGGCCTTATCACCATCCCTTTCCCCTCCATTACATATATCCAATTCTTTCTCTAGCTAAAATCCACTCCCCCTTCATGATTCAGCTTAGCTCTCACTTCCAGAAAGACTTTCTCTGCTGGTCCCAGAAACAGAAGCCCCCTCAGAACAGCTGGGCTTCAGAACACCCCAGGTTTTTCTTCATAGCACCTCTTACATTTGCAGTTGCACAATTTTAAGTAAATTAAATATTCTACATCTGTCTCCCCTTCACACTGCAAACGCCACCAGGCCACTGGCCACCGTGCTCATAAATGGTCTCCGTGCTCTTAAATACGCTGACATAATCGAGAAGCCAAGCCCCAGGAGGGTTGTGTATTCCCGGCTGCCCAAGTGGAATAAAGTGGGAGGAGCCTCAGCTCTCCCTCGGACGTGGCCCATCTAAGGCCTCCAGCGAGAATCAGCCTCCAATGCTCCAACAGAAATTGCCTCTTTGTGCAACTCACCTGGGGTATTAGCGCACTGGACGCCATCAGAAAGGCCAGCACAACTCATGATTCATTACCAGGGACCCTCACCACGCCCTGAAGCAAATGTCAGATTTCACACATTTAATGAACTCCATTCTTGAAATATGTGGCCTGTAAAATCTGATTTACACCGCTGTTGAAATCCTTGGTGCCTACGAAGGAATGCAGAAAGTATGTATTTGTGCTCGGAGAAGGGGTTTGCCACCCCCATGACATTAATTCACTGCAAGGCATATAAACGTTCCCTGAAGCATTATTTCAATTGCAATATTTCTTTCAGCACCTCAAATTTAGTTATGAACTTTTGAGAAGAGTGGCTGTGTGCAGCGACTGGCGGGTGGGACTGTGTCGCCGTGGAACTGTCAGCCCTCTGGATGGTAAGGGGAGTTGACAGCCTCACACACGCGGGGCTCAGCTTACCTGGCACTGTAATTAAAACCTGCCCTACGTCAACACCACCGTGACCACCACGCCTGAAAACATTATTATTATTTCTTTTCATTCAGTCACAACCTTATTTACCTAGTGGACACTAAGGCCTGTTTTTCCTTTTTTGTCCTGAAGTTCATGCCTCACTTTGGAGCTATGGGGTGGCTTAGAGACCCAGCCTGGAGACAGATGGGGCTGTGACAACATAAACCAATTTCATGGACGTTTTCTGAAGAGAAAAGGACACCTTCACACTCACTTGCAACCTTTGCTGGCTGGGAGAATTCCGCCCTCAGAACTCCACCACCTGCCCGTGCTGCCCCAACACTAGCTGGCAACTCTGATTGGTCATTAGCCATTTCCCTCTCACCAGTGATTGGTTTAAAGATGGAGGCCTACTCCAGTACCGACCAATGAGCTGTAAGGGGACCTCCTGAGCGTGCTTTCAAAACTAATCTCCTCCTCCTCCTCCTCCCCCTCCCTTTCCTCCTCCTCCTCCTCCTCCTCCTCCTTCATAATAGTAGTAGTAGTAGTACCATAGATTCGTAAGGTTACCCTGGTTTAACAGAATGAGAGGCGCAGCCTGGAGAGGTGAAGGGCTGTGACTGGACAGTGCTGTAACCAAGACGATATTGTCATTATAGCAGGAAGACATCTTTCTTCAGCCACCAAACATCCAGTTACTCTTTCTTCTGGAAAAGACACAAAGGATCCTCTTGAGGCTTAATCTCTTCCCCAGGGAAGGCCAACTTGGAGTAAATGTCCATCCCAACACCCTGCCACGTGACCCATGTTGATGCATCAGATTCTCAAGCAAGGACGCTGACTCCAAGTGGTGCAAGTTGGGGTGATGGAGCTGGGGGCATTAAACAAAGGAGACACGGGTGATAAAAACCCATGCACGCTGACCTGGATGCACAGTGCATTTTCTCCCACTACCTGCACCCTCAGCGTGTCTTCATTTGTATGTTCCAAGTAGAAATCCCAGTCCTGAGAGCCACTCCACAAGAAATCCTCCCGCGCCTCCTCTCCTGGCTTAACATCACTAGAGGAGACTGCTGGTGCATGCAGTCCGGGCTGCCATGGATACAGAACGTTCCGGGCGCATACTGTGCCACGTATATCACATTTGCTCCTCTGAGCAAATGCCATCCGCGGAGGCGTGAGCCCATGGGTGCACTGACACATACCCACTTCCCAGATTAAAACACTCGGGTTTATAGTGTGATGTTTGTCCAGAGTTTCAGTTATCAAGTTGCTACCTGGGGCCCTCAGTGCATCGTGGTCTCTAACTGTCCGATGTGTTCAGTGCTAATCAGCCCACAACATTCCAGTGAGGACTGCAGAGAGCCTGGTGACCTCACACACCCACTGGCAGGAGAGAGGCCCTCAGAAGTCTCCATCCTGAAGGGCCTTCCCTGGACCCCACGGAGGTGCTCTCAGGAACCAAGTAGCATTCTGATGGCCTGGACCTGCTGCCCAAAGCCTCAGCCCTGAACTTGAGTAAACTTCATACCTGGAGTGAGCGACATGGTCTTGGGTCCGAGCCATATCTGTGGTGTCTCTGGCTATGCGAATCTATGACCTTGGCACCTGGAATCTCCTGCTATGATGCACAGTAGGTCCACTCACCATGCTTACCCCCAAGGTCAGAGGCCAGCTCTTGGCATGGTGAGAACAGGTGCTGGGCCCTTCTTCCTCCATAGCAGTGCCAGCCCTCTGGCAGTCACCAGCCCCAGCTGCCACCGCTTGGGTTCTATCCCTGTACGCTCAAGCACTCTTGTCCCAAGGCCTTTGCATCTCTGTTGCCTGGCACACCTTGCCCCCACATCAATGAATGCTAACTCATCTCATCTTGAAGATTTCAACTCAAATGCCAACTGTCATCTCAAGTGCATCCCTCATGACCCTCATAAGGCCTAAAATGACCTCACACATTCCCCACCCCCAACCTGCTGTGGCTCATGCCTAATGGTGCCGTGTAGCGTCCATGACTGAGCAAAGCACTTCCCTTACTTATCGTCTTATAAAAGCGGGATCCACAGATGTCCAGACCATCTCATGCCTACTCCCAGAAACTGCACAGCATCCAGGAGGCGCTCAACAAATGCACGAGCAATGGATGTCAAGGGTGCCTGCAGACAGCTCAGGGGTGATGGCATCCCATGGTGACTCATACCCGAAGCCTATCCTCCCTCCTGAGGTTGGCTCCGCTTGAAATTAGGAGGAAGGACAGCCATGATGGCAGCTGCTGGAGAATGTGGCAATGCCCCGGGAACTATGTCAGGGGCAGAGGTGCAGCCAGCCCTCAGGAATGAAGGGAGAAACAGATAAATGTAGCACTCACTGTCCCCTTCCATGGCATTCCTCAGCCTCCTGAGACATGCCACTAGGCTGGGGATGCCAGTGCTGCTGCTTGTAGAGGGACCGTGACGTGTGCCGGGCCTCGTGGTTGCAATAACTCACCCGATAGGACTAGGAGAGCCTGACATGGTTGCCCAGCTCTGAGTGTAGGCAACAGAAAAGAGCAGGAAAGGTTCCAGAGGCGCAGGGCCCCGTGCACACCACAACCTCACAAACCAGAGCGAGGAATGCCGTGATGCAAGCGAAACCAAACGGGGAGGGGACGCCACCGCACACCCATGGAATGGCTAAAATTAAAAATACCGACGGCAGAGAGAATGAATACACAAGCCATGGGGCAAGGAAACAATTCTGTGAATCACGTTTGCGGCAATATACAAAGAACTCTCAAAACTCAACAGAAAAAAAAAAATCTTGAGTTTTTTTTTTTTTTTAATTTGAAGATTGAACACAGGGCCTTCACTGGGAACTCCACGACACCCCTGACCCCTTATTGTTTACTCAGGGTCTCACTAAGTTGCTAAGTTGCCCAGGCTGAGATTGAACTTGTGATTCTCTTGTCTCTGCCTCTCACAGTGCTGGGATAATTGGCCTATGCCACTAGGCTTACCTAAAAACAATGTATTTTTCTTTTCTTTCTTTCTTTCCTTTTCCGTTTTTTTCTTGTGGTGCTAGGGACTGCACCTGGGCCTTCATGCATGCTAGGTAAGCACTCTCACCCTGAGCCACACCCCAGCCCTACAATCTACTCTTTTCAGATGGTCAAGGGCCACCAAATATCTCACCAACAAAGGTCTATGGGTGGCTGGCAAGTGTATGAAAAGTTGTCTTGGTTACTCATCATTAGAGAGATGCAATTCAGAGCCAGCACAAGACACCACAGCACACCTGTTAGAATGGCTGAAATAAACACTACTGGAAACGCCAAGCAGAAGGGGGAGGGGGGGTAGAGCACCCGGAAGTCACAGGAAGCTGGTGGCGACGCAACAAGGGTCCAGCCCTTCTGGAAATTCATTTGGCAGAGTTTGTTAAACAGCTTTGTTGAGACATAAGTTATATACCTCCAAGTTTGCTGGTTCAAAGTGCAAGATTTGATAGCTTTTAGTGAATTTACAGAGTGTAAAACAATTGCTACAATTTAATCTTATGGTAGGAGGTTCTTCTGGCGGGCTTATTCCACTTAGCAGGCTTCAAAGGTTGATAAAGTGTATACCAAAACATCCTTCCTTCTAGACCTGCCTAGAATTCCATTGTGTGGACACCCTGATCCCATTTTTTTCAGTCCTCCTTTTCATTCATTATGGAGATTTGGATTGTGTCCACTTTTCAGCTCTTCCCCCATGAGTGTGACTTGATGTCTTGTTGCAATACTTCAGAGGCAGAAATTTAGAAGAAATAAACTGTACAGCAGAGTACCTGGTAGATGCTTCCCTTGCTCCCAAAGGCAGCTTTTCAGTGTCTCTCATGAAGAGCGAGTTCCCTTCTCTTACCTTCATCCCTCTGGCATCAGTAATTTTAAGTGTGTGGCAAAAGTCACAAAAACTTAAGATCAAGGGCTCTGCTATGGCTTGGGTCAAAGGCATTCCCCCAGAGTCTGATGTGTGGGAGATGGAGCTTCCATGAGGTGACAGGTGCTGGCTGTGCCGCCTTACCAAAGGACAGAGCTGTGGGTGACCTACTGGGCAGCTTCATTCTTAGTGACAGCCCCAGCTGGCATAGCTCCCTGGGCCTCCTGTCCCTAGCCTTCTGTCATATGAGCAAGGAATTTCCATCGGATGTCATTTGTCCCATCCTCAAAATGGGGGTGTTAAGGTTTGGGTCTGGAATGTCCCTCAAAAGCCTCATAGACTGGATATAGTGGGTTATATACGGACTCTGTGTGCTGTTGAGAGATGGGGCCTGGTTGAAAGGAGCAGATAGGTCACCGTGGCTTTATTACTGGGGGTGACCTGGGAGGGTATTTGCTAGTTCCACCCCTCCGCACTCACGGCTTCCTGTCTGCCATGTGGTCAACAGCTTTCCTCTGACTAGGCATCTGCCACGTGCTTCCGTGGCCACTGGCTGCCCATGAATGAACTGAGACCTGAAACTCCAATGTCTAAATAACCCTTTCCCCCCTTAAGTTGTGGGTGTTGGGCATTGCGTTCCAAGTGACGAAAAAGCTACTGAAACAGAGAACATGGCAACTGCCCCAGGGCCTCTGTGGTGTAGGTGGTGAGGACTCTGTGAGCAAGAAGCGTCATGAAAGGACCGTCCACTCTCTCCAGCAGCCAGGTTCCCACACTTCCCAGAATCTACTCTTAAAACCCAAGGACTCACCGCTGCTGAGATGTACGTGTCAAAGAGGTGAAAATGATGAACCTTATGGTGTGTTGCCATGGCTTGGATCCGGAGTGTCCCCCAAAGCCTCCTGTTCCTAAGGATACTGTGTACTGGTGGGAGGTGGGGCCTGGCTGGAAGGGGTGGGCGCTTGGGCCTTGACCTGGAGGGGCGTGTGCTGGCTCCACCTTTCCCAGACTCAGTCTCTGTTCTGCCATGCTGCTGTGAGGATCTCTGCCTACCAAAGCACCTGCTCCGGCTGTGGCTCTAGCCGCAGTCCCACCATGTGATTCCACCATTTTCCAGCCACCAACCTGTGAATGGACTGTGACTTTCTGAAACTGTAAGCTACAATAAATCTTTTCTCCCTAAAAGCACTGGTGTAGGGTACTGAGTCACAGGGATGAAAAAAATAACTAAGATATTATGTATATTTTACCAGAATTTTAAGACAAAAAAAATAACAAGCAAAACAAAAAAGAGGCCGGAGGCAAAGCTCAGCAGTTAAGAGTGCTTGCCTAACAAATGTGGGCCCTGGGTTCAATTCCCCAGCACCAAAGAGGCTGGGCATAGCAGCACATGACACACCTGTGGAAAATAAATGAATAAATAGGAGAAAAAAAAAAAGGCCAGTACCACTGGGCCGGGCTCAATTTAAAACAAAGAAAAAAGGCCCTTCGAATGTCACAAAATTTTACATGAGGGATCAGACACTGGGCTGGCTGAGGACACCACCAGAAGCCAGCCCCTCCCAAGCTGCCCCTTGGGGTTCTCTCAAGCAGAAGCCAGGAGCAGAGCAGTCCTTCTGCCCACGTGGACACCAGCTGTCTCCTCCCCATCTCTTCTTCCAAGCTTTGGGATTTATTTTCTTAAACCCAAGCAAATTCTGCCTTCTGTTCTATTAATGAATTTGTTTTAATATAAAAAATGTTTTAAATGATTTGCCAGCACTAATGCTTCCTTTCATTGTCCCTCGCAAATCCCTGAGTACACAGATTCTTTGGGAGGCAGCCCCTGCTCCCCAGCCCTGTACAGCAGCCACCTGAGCCCTTCAAGGCTGTGCACCCCGTCAGGGAACCCAGACCCACCCAGCATTGCAGGGCCCACCAGGCCCTGGCCAGGCACGCAAGGTTAGTATCTCTCTCCCGCACTCTGGCATCTTCCAAGACTTTCAGACTCACGGTGACCACGTGGTGGGGGAAAAAGAGCATAGACTTATATAGGTGATTTCGTACATGTGGGTGGGCATGTACGTGTACGTGCATGTGGGAGAGCATGTACATGTGTGCACACTGGTGACCGAAGTCAGGTCCTTGTCTGTGCTGAGAGCTCTACCACAAAGCTGCACCCCCAGCTCTCGACAAAAGACCTTGGAGCTAGGGAGAGATGAGGCCTGCGCCCACCCACGGCCTCCCTCCATCCCATGGCTTCGAGTACACAGAACTGCGACCACTTCTATACCCACGGTGTGCCAGCTCCTTGGGGCTCCCCGCCCCAACAACGGGAACCGAAGCTTACTGATTAAGGACGAGACCTCACATCTCCAGCCAGGCGACAGGGACTGGCATTCACATCAGGCCTGTCTCCATGCCAGCCGGGCCTCTCACGCACTGCCCACCCTTGACTCCACAGCCCCTACGGGGACGGGACCCTCTGTCCAGCTCCCACCCCGGCAGGATGAAAGAGAAAGGTGGTGTTTGGCCCAGCATCCCGTGCCATCTGGGAGCAGAAGTCTCGTGTGCACATGCCAGCCCGGCCCCGGGGAGGTTCTCTGGCCCAATCTCATCTAATGCTGGTGGTGATGAGCTGCCTAATAAAATTATGCTAAGTTATGTGCATAAAGAGTAGCATCTTAGACTCTAATTACTGGCCGCGTCCTTGAAGGATTCCTGTGCAATTTCCAGGGTAATCAGGTCACCTCTCTTCGGGCCTGATTAGCTGTTTGGGCCCACCCCATCCCCGCGCCAGCCCCCCGAAATCAGCAGGGTTCTGGATGTCATTCGCTACTCCAATTGCCTTTTGAAAAATCTGTTTCGCATAAAAGGACAAATGAGAATGAATCTGTGCCCGTCTTTGAGACACTAGCTGCATTCTTTTCTGCAGCCTGTTCTCGTTATCCCTTCTTTCCCGGGGAGGAATTTGAACCCAGCCTGGACGCCACAGTTCCTGACTGCAAAGGGCTCCATCTTCGAAGCCTCACCCAAGCGGCCGCCCCAGAGGACCCGGCCTCCAGACCCAGCTTCCGGCTTCTAGCTGCCTTCTGTGACCTGCCCTGCAGGACGCTGGGAGCGCCAGTCGCCTCTGCTCACAGCGCCCCAGCCTGCAGGGCTGAACAGAGACCCTTGGCACTGTGGGCCGGGGAAGCAGGAGGCGGCGTCAAACGAGCACGGCCTTCTCCTCCTTTAACAGCACAGATAATGCCAACAAAATCACACAAAGTACTGGGCACGGAAGGGGTGGGTTCCACGGCATGGTGGTGGTGGAGGGGGGCCTGACAGTTCTGGGACATGATGCGAAATGAGGGTGGGCAGGGATGGGGCCCTGAGGATCACTGGGAAGGGTGAAATGGGGCTCTGGCCACAGTTTGGGTGCACAGGGTTCACTTACATAACACATGCTTGGTTTTGCTATAGGATTCTCCAGCTGAATGTCAAGGCCTCTGGGCCCTACCAATCCCTGGTCTCCATACTACAGCCATGTGCCCCCACCAACAGACCCAGCCTTTTCTACCCCAGGGTCTTTGCACAGAGCAATACCTAATGTCTCTTCCCCCCAGATCTTTCTCTAAGTTCCCTCCTCATCCTTTGGGCCTCTGCCCAAGTGACCCAGGCCCAGAGGACCCTTCCCTGACCTACCTTCCTTCCTTCCTTTTTCTTTTTCTTTCTTCCTCTTTCTTTCTTTCTTTTCTTCCACCTTCTTCTTGTCCCTTCAGTGTGAAGAACAGAAGACAGGACCTTTGCACTATACCATATCCCAACCCATTTTTTTCCCTTTGGTTTTAATGTGAGACAGAATCTTTAAGTTAAACTTAACTCAGGCTGGACTCAAACTTGGGATCCTTGTGCCTCAGTCTCCCAGAATGGGATTAGAGGCCTGCAGCAGCAGCCTGGCTCTTCCCCACCTTCCCCCCACCCACTCCTTTTTAGTACTGGAGATAAAACCAGGGCCTTCACAGCTGAGCCACATCGCGAGCCCATTTTCGATGTTGAGGCAGGGTCTTGCTAAACTGCTAAGTTACCCGGGCTGGGCTTGAATTTGAGATCCTCCTGCCTCAGCCTCCCAGAGTGCTGGGATTACGGCCTGCGCCACCACTTTTATTCTTAAGTGACTGTCACTGTCTGCCTAGCTCTGCCCTGTTTTGTTCAGAAGGGTGTCTCTACCTGATATTAAAGTCTGGGTCTTCTCTTTTTGGGGGTCAGGACATCTATTTTGGTTATGTGTCCTCCCCCCACCCACACACAACCACAACCACAGTGAGGGCAAGAACTTCGTGCTGTCCTCTGCCCACCTCCGGCCCATGGAGCCTGCAGCGGGTGCTCGGCAAACACGGGATGAAAATGCCCGCCGGCCCCACAGATCGCCCGCTTCCCTGCCCTGTTTTCACTGTCTTCCAGACTCCTCTTCAATTTTTCTCAACAGAAAAACAATAAAGAAGTCCTGCTTTATCTGATCCAGTAAAAGAAAAGAAAATTTATATCTCTTAAATGTCCTGAAAGTGGCCAACAGAGGCTTCGAACGCCAAGCTCCTAGCGTGGGCAGACAGAACCAGCAGGCTGCGTTCTAAGCAACCAGGCCTGGCTTGTTACCCAGCAGAGGTCGTGGGGCCACTGACCAGTTACCACAAGTTCTAGGAGAAATCTGTTTCCAAATAACTCCTCAGCTTGCAAAGGGCTGGGAGGCTCTGTCCGGTGCTGCTGCAGGCGCGCAGGCGCTCTGAGACGATGCTGGGGCGGGGTTGGGGGGGTGGGGGGAGCTCACTGTCAGGAGGGGCCGGGGGACCCAGCACCCCCGGGCTTGGGCCGACTGCTCCACCAAGCCCTTGGCTGAAAGCTGATCTGGGAACGCGTGATCCTCCAAAAATCCGCCAGCCCCTGAAGTGCTTAAGTTACCCCTCTGACCACAGCCACATGGAGAATGAAATTAAATCCCACGGAAAATTTTGACTTTTTTTTTTAACATTATGCAATGTTTGGGTGAAAAAAAAAAGAGGTATCAGGAAAAAAAAATTTCATCTTTTTCCCAGAGTTTAGCAGAGATATTTCTAGCTTTTAATGATAG
This sequence comes from Ctenodactylus gundi, assembly GCA_004027205.1. Lineage (NCBI taxonomy): Eukaryota > Metazoa > Chordata > Mammalia > Rodentia > Ctenodactylidae > Ctenodactylus > Ctenodactylus gundi. The sequence goes on from PVKB01000692.1 coordinate 281,660, forward strand.
ATTTCACCATCGCTTCATGGGTAGTTTCGAGAGGCGGGCCGCTCTGTTATGTAACCCATTTCAAGTCGGAAATTAGCAAGTCCTGAATGAATTCTGTTACTGTATTCCGACTTCTGGAAAGTTTGGAGCAGCTACAGTTCTATTTTGAGGTGAGCAAATCCATCATTTATAGAGCTCCTTGCAAATACCCCGGGGTTTCGTGTCACTCTGAAAAGTTTCATAACAAAAACAGCCGAAGTACTTGCAGGGTTGGAACGCGGCGCATCGAAGCCTAGTCCGGCGGGCACGGTTTCACAGCTGCCAATTATTCAAACATGCAAATATCTAAGGATCAAATGAATATTCATCTCCCACCCCTCCCCCTTCCCTCAGCTTTGCTTTGTCTTTTTTTTTTTTTTTTTTTTAACTAAGTCCAGCAAAATATTCTGGTCAACAACTTTAAAAGAAATGTCTTTTAACGAGGCCGTTGGCCATGAAATAAATTCTGACGCCACGAACGCAGCGTCTGGAAGTGTGAGCAGCCCAGCACCCAGGCGCGGCGGCCACCGCCGGCCCAGCGTCTTCCGATCCTCGGGTGGCCCCTGGTGGCCGTACCGCGCGGTGATCGCGGGCGATGACATTTCCCCAGCGGCGGGGTCCTGGGGCGCACAGAAGGGCAAGTACTGCTGGCTCCACCCGCCCCCCGCTCCCTCCTCCACACGCCCTCACCTGGGGGGCCCGAGGCCAACCTGTCCACCGAAACGCCTCGTTACACCTAATTTACAATTCTCTTATCGACCCGATGTAGACTGCCCCTTTCACTAGGGAGGTCGGCAGCCGGAAGCCTAAGCTGCTCCCTGAGACCAAGCGCTGGCACTCTGGCCCCTTCACAAAGGAAGGCGGACAGATGCACAACGGATATACAAACTTAATTTAGGTGAGGGCCAAGATATTTGTGCTTTTGTTGTACTGGGGACTCAGCCCGTTTCAATTTTTGTTTCCTGGGACTGGAATTCACCGCAATCCTCCCGCCTCAGCCTCTACAGGCATGTGCCACTACACCCAGCTTGTATGTGGAGCTGGGGATTGAACCCCAGGCCTCGCACGTCCTAGGCAAGCACTCTAACCACTGAGCTGTGACTCCAGCCCGCTTATATGTGACACAAAGCTTGCTGGGTTCAAACTTGCCATTCTTCTGCCTCAGCCTCCCAGAGTGCTGGTATTACAGACCGCTGTCACTCCGCCCTGCTGGGCCAGTGCCGGCACCAGTTAAGTCTTCGTGGATGGAAAAGCTGCCCTGTAGACAGCGTCTACAGCACCCCCAACCTGTCCTCACCGGATGCAGCAGCCTCTCCCCGCACTGTAACACTGAAAATGTCATCAGTTAGTACCATATGTCCCCCGAAAGGCAAAATCACCCTTAACTGTGTAGTTTAACTCAATAAAAACATGACGTTTCCTCCTTCCTAACCTGTCAGCTTCAAACCTCTTTTGCCTAAAACTTAAGCAACTATGTTCCTAAGTCTCCCATCCCTTGATTATAAAAACAATGAAAGATCACAAGTCATCAAGCGCTATGTGCATACAGATACAATATGAATCCTGTAAGGTTTTTCTTTTACTCTTTTCCATTTACATCAGTCACTTTTTGAATGTTTGACATGTTTGGAATGGACAACGGTACAGAATAATAAATAACATGCACTGATTTGTTTCTGAAATCAAAATATTTGTATAAAGCTGGAAATAAGTTCTTTACATTTTATGTACCACAAGATAAGCACATAATAGGCGCATTATAACAAAAAGTCCTCATTTCATCACCAGAATTCATCTTCCTGTACAAATTAAAACGGTCCCCAAGAGCAAGAGAGTACATAAGCTTTATTGGGCAATGGGCCACATTGGCAGAGAATGAAAGCAGAATCACTCCGCAACGCGGAAGATCCACATGTGTCATCACAGGATCCAGAATTCGAATCATCTGGACATTCCTTGCTAAATTAAAGCACACTGTACCCAAGCTCCCCTCTAATCAGGACGCGCTATCCCCGTGAGCACTGCAAGCCAAAGGGCCTACAGGCAGGTCAGCTAAGGAGGGAGCCATGCGCTTACAGTCACCCCACTCCATTAGCCACTGTTTGTCTCCGAATTCCCTGGCCCCACCTCACCCCCCAAACACGACAGTCACTGAGATTGTCCGGTTCTATCCACTGCCTGCTCAGACGGCGCTGGGATGGGGGAGACGGATTCTGAGCCTGCAGGTCAGAGGAGTGCTGCTCACACAGTGGAGGGCTTTTCAATTCCATCTCAAAACATAATCTATTCCCCGCCGCCCCCGAGAAGAAATGGACAGAATTAATGCAAATGTTTTAAGGTTGTAAACAACAAAAAGCTTTATCATAAAAGGGGAGAAATAAAATGCAGTGTATTTAAAAATCTTTGTATCTTTTAAATAAAAAACGGAGCTAGGAGGAAAGAAATTCTAATGCAAATGAAAAACCAAGTATTTCGTTTAAAAATTTTGAGATGATGCCATTAGCACATGCTTCATGCACAGAAAAAGGTCAGCAATAAAAAGTCTGATACGCATTTGGTTTAAATAGGATGCAGCATAAGAATGTATAGGTCCCATTTGAAATTTTGGCAGAAGTTTAAAATGCTGCCCAGGAAGGTGTTAGTGCATGTGTAGCCCCACCCAGTAAAAAAGCAAGCCAGAGTATTCATATAAAAACAAAAATCTGGAGAAAAAAATAGGCATTAATGTATTCATTTCCAATGAGCACAAAATACATTTAAAAATACTGTCAGTCCAACCTAGATTTTCAGTACAGAAAATGTTGGTAAAGAGACAATGGTGTTTAAGATAAATGGTTTAGGATGGTACCAAAGGGAGCCTGGTTGGCAGCAGATGTGTGTCGGTGCCAAGAGCAGACAGAACTCCAGCTCTCGCCCTCCAGCTCCTGGTGGCTGGTGACAGGTGTCTGCTCCCACGTTAAGATGGCCCTGTGATGCCCTCCAGGAAGCTTGGTCAGTGTCTACGTCTCCCCTCGGACCAACACACAGCGCCGTGTGCTCTTCAAGTCAGGATCAGAACCGTCCAACAGGAGAAGCTTGTCTGGTCAGTTTCTTACAGAAAGAAGGAGAGGAAGGAAAGGGGGCGGGTGGGAAGGGGATTCCAAAGCACAACCACCACTGAAGACATTAGAACAATAACCAGAAATTCTTACTCAGAAAAAGTAGCTACTGTTCTGTCGAAAGGGTGCAGGAAGTTGAGACTGCTTCAAGCAAAGTGTTCAAATGGTGGTGACTGTGCCCAAGGTTCCCGACCTCTAATTAAATGGGCTGTTGGCCAACTTCTGTCCTACTAAGTTCCTCAGCAAGGTGTCAAGGGTGCTGTCCACAAGCCCTTTGCAGATTAATGAACCAAGGACAAGGGCAACTGAACCCCTTGCACAGGGTTTACGAGCCCAGGACACTGTCCTGTGAAACACTCGGGCTCCTTGCTCGCCTGTCTCTCTCTCCTTCCTCCCTGGCTAAGGGAAGGGCGGGGTGCTACCGGGTTCTCTGCTGGCAGTAAGGGTCGTGTGCACTCCACCAGCTGGGCAACCTGCGCTCGTGCCTCCTGCGTGTGAGACGCCCCGTGAGCGTCCCCTCTGGCTCAGGGGCCCGTTGGGTGTGTCAACAGGCTGCTGGCATGGGGCCTAGTCCCACAACATGGCAGCTTGCGCTGAGTTCCAGTTCTCACTCTACTGCTATTCCGGAAGTGTGGCACAGAGCAAAGAGCCAGGGCCAACACTGCTGGCCACCTGCGGCTTTCAGGGTGGCCTCTGAGGCCCCCTCGGAAGCTGCCTCCCTCAGAGGGGTCAAGTAGGTTCTTGAGCGCTGCCGCAATAGAAGCAGGGGTTAAAGAAAATCCCACAGACACCAGCTTCATTCCTGCACCTGCCAGTAACACCTAGGACCACGGACAGGTGTCCCCTGTGATCTGCCTGCACAAGCTATGACCTGCCCTGTGAACCAGCCCGTTCGTTTGTGAACTCCACACAAGCTCTCTTAAGACCTCCAAACTGGAGGCTGACTTCTGAGAAGAGAGAGTCTCAAAAACCCCAAACAAATGTCCTCCTCCTCCATCTTTGGACCACGTAAAACCCCTCAGTGGAGACATCAGCTCAACTCGACCTTCTGCAGCACTCAGGCAGAGATGCTAGTCCTGAACAACTGTCCGTGCAGTGCGTCTTTGCCGTGGACCCTTCTCTAAGCCAGAGGCGGCTGGGTCAGAAAGGAGGAAATACTGTAAAAGTACAGAATCCTAAAAGACAAGCAGCATCAACAGCCAATGTGGCAATGCTTGAAACTTACCGTCCCTCTAGAAAGCGGTGACAGGGCAATACACAATTTAAGTGTTACCAAGAGAACTGCAAAGCTAAGAGCCTGCCGGGTCCTCGTGTCTCCACCTCTCTGAGCTGGTTTTCCTACAGCAGGTGGCCAGGGCGTGTCAACAACCAGGCCATGACCCGTCGCCTAAGCAGACACAAGCAGTCAGGCTGGAGGTCAGAGAGGCACATTCACTCACTGAATAACGAAACCAAGATGGCAGCCACACTCCAGTCTTGAAGAGCCACCAACTGAGCGCTCAAGGCATCCATGTGCGGCTTCTGCAAGGAGTGACTTGCAGACCCAAGAATGCCCTTCCTCGTCTAGTGCTTTCAAACCTCCTCCTCCCTTTGGAAGCAGCAGCCGGCTGCAGCCTTGTAAGAAACACGCTCACGCTGGCAGTCCACCCAGCAGGGGACAAGCCTTCATACCGGCTGCTGATCGGCAAGTTCCCTGGATATCCGCAGCCAGGGGAACGAATCCCAGACCCCTAAGCGGCAGCAGGCCTCCTCTCATGGGCTCCTGGCTCTGAAGGCTGCCACCATTAAGGGGCAGCCCAGTACGATGTCTCTGCCTCTGTCAGCTGGTTCTCAATGATTTCCTCCTAACAGGAAGCAGGCTGCTGGGGAAGGGCCCAGCCCCAACGCGCTGACCTTTCTGCTTGGGCCTCCAAGGAGCTGAGTCACACCTACCACGTGGTCCAAAGGATTAGCTGAGTCTCTTATCGCACTGCTGACACATTCAGGGGCTGTTCAGTTTCCTGCTAAAAACAACTCTGCTGAAAATGATGGAGGACGTCCTCAGCCAGTCACTGACTCTGTGAAGTCACCGGCACCCAACAAAACAGGGCCGCACCACTGGCATTCACATAAGAGGCGGCAGGTGAGTTAACACAAGGCTGTGGGTGTTGGACCCGGGCCCTGCTCCTCCAGGGAACCGCTCACAACACCAGGCATCCGCGCTGGTCGCCAGGCAGGGCTGCCTCAGAGAGGGCACGGAGCATGTCCAGATGGAATCACCTTTGGATGCTTTCCACTGTCTTTTCCTCCCAAACCTACTTGGGCAGCTATTTGTTCTGAAACCACTTTTTAAGAGCAAAAGAGAATTAAAGAGCACACACATGACAGAACTGTTAAAAAACAAAAAAAGGTTTTCTATAACCTTCAACTAGACAGAAATTTTTATCACATGACAACAAAATTCAAGTCATAAGGAAGCTTGCACAGTGACCCACAGGAACCTTTCAGCCAAGGCCACCCATTCTAAAGTATTCACGTCACTCCCACGAGACAACCAGGGTCCGGCAGGCGGGGGGGATGGGGACGGGGACAACACCTCTCCGGGCCCTTCCGCTCCTGCAGCTTCAGTGTGAGCACACGCTGAAGGCAGAACATCCAGCGTCGAAACTGCACGTGAGCAGTTACTGTGAACTCCACAGGTGGCGGTTAATACAAATGGAACTTGAGCTCTGTCCACTGGGAAAGCTCAGAGACCAGGATCCCCTCGGCAGAGTACTCAGCCTACGACGTGAGCTTTGAGTAGCTGGGGGGAGAGAAGCGTCTTCGCAGGTACTTGAGCACGTAGAGGGGGAGACAGCTGACCAGGGTGATGACAGACACTTTCCAGAGGAATGACAGGGTAGCAATGAAGTACACATCTGCAAGCAAGGGGAGACGGCAGTGAGCGGCAGAAAGTTCCAGAAGGCCTTGGCGCTGAAGAAACTGTCATCAAGAGTAGCAACAAGGAAGTTGTGTCCTGTTACAGATGCACAGCCCCCTGGCCTTGGGTCCCTACTTGCTCTTGAAGGGAACATGGCCAGGCCAACAGCTGGCCATGTCAAGCTGGATCCTCCCTGCATCCCCTTGTCCTCTCCAGCCTGCTCCTGTAGCTTTCCTGATGGCTCAGTGAAACACAACTTTCAGCAGTTAGACAAAGGAAACTCCGGATGGAAAACATGGCCCACACAAGTACGTGTAATTTGGAATCGGACAGGTGGCGTTCCTTTCTGAGTCCAGCCATGGGTAGGCGGAAGTGACACTGGACACATGGTTGTGCTCCCCCAGAAACCTTTCCCTCCATCTCAGCCAAGGTCAAGGGAACCAATGAGACGGCCCTGAGACCCAGTGAAGGGGGGCAGTGCCCCTGGCCAAAGTGGGCTGACCCTCTGGGACTCCAACAAGACAGGGAGCTCCCTCAGGGGAGGCGGGACTGTGATCCTCGTGGAGTAGTGAGGTTCTGTCAGGAAAGGAGACAGCTGGGGATCCTGATACCACAGATGCCAGAGAAAACCCCTTCCCGGCCCCCTGAGCAGGGCACCCACTGGCTGGCGAGCCAGGGCTCAGGCCCTGCGTGGCTCACCAAGCCCTTGTTCCCATCAGTCCACTTTATTTGCCCTGTCATCCTACACAGAGCCCACGGAATGGGCCAGTGCCCGCTGCCAGGAATAACTGTCACTTCTTGGGCTGGCTGTGCAGACCAGCAGATACTACACTAAGACCCCTGATGAACAAGGTCAGGATGAAGTGGCAGCAGGGGGCCAAATGGGCAAGGAGCTGGCCTGGCGCCTCCCAGCTCAGCCACTTTGGCACACATGCCCACTTCCACCAGCTGTGCAGACTGGACGGGACTTCTGATTAGGACTTCATGGGAACAAAGGGGGTTTGTGAGGAAAAAGAAGTCTCAGAAGTCATTGGCACAGGCATGACATATGACATCACTGCCCTCCCCACTGTGGAGGTTCATCAATTTGCTGAAGAGGAGGACCCAGGTGCTGGACATCTCAGAGCTCTTCAGGGCTCCGCCCAGTGCGGCCCATTGGAGAAGTCATGTGACTTTTCAGATAGCACTTGGCAGCCCTAGGGGTGGGCTCCAGGACACTCACTGGATGTGGACAGCACAGTCAGGTCCCCTACAGAAAATGTGTCGTCGTTATATGGAACCTCTGCATATCTTCCTGCATGCTTTAAGTTACCTCTTGGTGACACAGTATACCTCAGGCGGTGTGGATACCATACAAGCAGCTGCTACCTCTACTGCGGACATAGTAATGACAAGAAAGGGGTCTGCACATGCTCACTATGGACATCACTCTTTCCTCCAACATTTTAAGTCTTCAGTTATTTGAACTTGCCAAGGCAGAACCTGCAGACACAGGAGTCTACGGTGCTTGCTGAACTGAACAGATCCCTCCTCTACCCTAGCCAGCTCTGCATGGTTTTAAAAACACAGCCTTGAGCTGGGGGTGGAGCTCAGAGGCGGACTGCACATCCAGCATGTATGAGGCTCTGGTTCGGTCCCCAGCACTGAAACAAGTAAACAGTTCCGGGTATCTTGGTGCACACCTATAATCCCAGCATCCTGGAAGGCGGATGTAGGAGTGTCACAAGTTCAATCCTAACCTGGACAAATTAGCACCTCGGCGAGACCTGTCTCAAATTTTTTCAAAGGGGCCTGGGATGTGCCTGAGTGTAAAGGTTCTGGGGTCAGTCACAGGTACCAATGTACACATGTGCATACATACATACATAAGCTAGGCCCACTGGTGCAGACCTGTAAACCCAGCACTCTGGGAAGCTGAGGCAGGAGGGTCACAAATTTGAGCCCAGCCTGGGCAATTTAGCCACTTAGAAAGACACTGACTCAAAATAAAAAATTAAAATAAAGGGCTGGAGATGTAGCTCAATCATGAAGGCCCTGGGCTCAATCCACAGTACCAAAAAAAAAAAAAAAAAAAAAAGTCAGGCAGGGACACTGGCAGAGGGCTAAAATCTGTGCCCTCATTTGGGAGAACAGCCCACATCCTCGAATCCACTTCCTAATTCACAACTGCCACTTACCGTGAGGGGATACCCCAGCAGGAACAGTGAAAGGACCCTGAGGTAAAGCACCCAGGCTGTGGTGCCTCGAAGGCCGCCCCCTCCCAGGAGCGGAGGCCAGCAGTGGGCCTCCCACGCCCAGGCCTTACCGATGAACTCGTGTAAGAAGACCAGGGAGGCGATGTAGCAAGCCAGGCTGAGCAGCTCGGCCACCGTCATGAGCCAGTGCCACGTCTGGATAGTGAGTGCCACCATGAGCAGCTCTGTGAGGATCAGGGACGTGAAGGAGATGGCCACGATGTGCACGAACTCCGACTCGAACAGCAGCAGTGCCCCATACATGATGGTGCTCCCTGCAGGCGCCAGAGAGGGCCCCTGCAGCCATGCCCCCGAGGCTGCCCTGTGCCCACCCCCACCCCATGCTGTCCCAGATGGTCCCCCACGCCATCCTGGCAGTCTTCATTAGGCCCCCAAGGAGGCACTGGCTACATGGGACTGACCACTGGTGCTGCATGGAGGGTTCAGACCTACAGCTTTGCCGTCTTCCTCTTTGACCTTACAGACTAAATAACCTGTAACTACAGAGGAAGAAAACGGAGGTGGAGGGACAGAAAGAGGCAGAAAGTACCTCACTGGAGCTGACAGAATGGAGATTCATTTTATTTTTAGAGACTGGGTCTCACTATGTAGTCCACACTACCCTGAACTCACTCCGTAGCCCAGACTGGCCTCAAATTTAAAGCAATCCTCTTGCTTCAGCCTCCCAAGTCCTGGGTTTATAGGTATACACTACCATACCCGGCCAATTTTTATGTGGTACAAGGAAATCAAACCCATGGCCTTGTGCCACTGGCATGTTCATGAGACCCCCCATCTTATTGAAAATGATGAAAGTAACCAGCCACCAGAGTATAGACACTGACTCTGCTTACAGGAGCTCCCTGACATAGTCAAGGTTATAAGGACAGGAAGTAAACTGCTGGGTACCCAGGATGGAAAAGGGGATGTGCGGAGTCGATGCTCAAGGGGAACAGACTCAGATTCGTAAGGTGGAGAAGCGCTGGCAAGGTGGGACACAGGGGACGGAGCTGCACACTCAAACACGGTCAGGACGGTACATGGCACGCTGCTGTTTTACCACACATACATGACTGAGGTACTTGGGGAGCAAGGCAGAGATCCCCACCTCTGCTGAGGAGAGGGAGGAAATGTGGGACGTGAGAGATGTCAATGCCCTGGGATCCCAGGGACTGAACCCATTGTGTCTCATTTGGATCAGTGACAGCAGCATGAGGGTCCTCATCAGAGAGGGCAGCCACAGACACCAATACAGGAGCCTTACATGGCTGCCCTTATAAGCAGGTGACAGTGGAGGACCACCAATCACTACAAACCTCCATACAGAATGGGCATTGTGCTCTATATAGTTCTTTAAAACCCCAAAAGGAAAAGTTTCAAGGACAATGTAATCCCCTGCCAACAAACTCTGGTCTCTAGATTTTCTCTTAATTGCACTGCCCATTGATTAAAAAAAATTAAGAATGAAACCCTTGATATGCATGTTTACTTCTAAACTATGCAGGGGGCTCAGGGAATGGTATAGCAGTTAAAGTGCTTGTCTTGCAAGCACAAGGCCCTGGGTTCAATTCCCTAGCACCATATAAACTGGATGTAGCAGTGCATGCCTGTAATCCCAGCATTCCACTTGGGAGGCTGAGGGAGGAGGATTGTCATGAGTCAAAGGCTAGCCTAGGCTACATAGTGAGCTCATGAGTTCAGGACTAGCCTAGGCAAACATATCACGTACACAGGTAAAAACAAAAATTCAAGATAAATGAGAAAAAAATGAAACACAAGTTCTGAGGTTTTCTTCCTATACCCCCTGTAGTCATCATACAACTTATAAGCCCCCTGTGGTCAACTGGACCCTCTTTGGCAGCCACTGCAGTAAATACCTTGCTTTTCAAAAACTGTGACTTGATCCCACCCTCAGAAACAGTGTTTGAACATCCCGGGAAGTGACCAGTGTGGACTACACGGATCCAGCACCTCAGTAGTTCTTGATTAGTAGAAGGTGAGTAACCTCTGATCAAAAGGCTGAGGACCCGAAGTGTCTTGAATTTTGGACTTTTTCTGATGTGTAAATTCTCTGTAGTCATGTTAGACTGGGAGGTGGGACCCAAGTCTAAACCTGACACTCCCGGCTCACACAAGCCACACACACTCTCTGTAGGTAATTTTGCAGAGTCTTGTCAGTGCGCTTACATCTAACTATGGCCTGTCCCCTGAGGTCAGGCGTGGAATTTTCCACTTGTGGCATCATATCAGGGCTCACAAAGTTCTAGGTTCTACAGCATTTTGGACAAGAGTTGCCCAGCCTCTATTAGACTTCCCTAGAACTTCCTTATCCCAGTGAACAAGACACTGGAACATCTGCGCTCCCTCTGCCTGGTATGGGAGCCCTCCCACGTGGTCACACTCGCTGCTGCTACCGTAGGTCGCAGCCTCTGTCCTCAAGTCCCGCAGGTGCGAAAGGGTCAAAATCAAAGCACAAGGCAACCAGGGAACTTACCTTGATAGATGCTAATCAAAACCCAAATTAAGAATGTCTTGTAGGACAACGGCCGCCCCTAAGGAGAGACAGCAGGTTAGATCAGGTCACCTCGCACGGCTCTGGTGTCGTCAGCCTCACACCACCCGTTCACCACCCGCATGCAGCCATCTGCTTGTCCCCATCCAAAATGGGGCTGACACACACAAGAAATCACTCCTTAAAGAGAGCTGACAGGAGCTAGGTGTAAGCCTGCCTGAAGACAAGGTGAGGGAAACATGCGCATGCGCACACACACACACACACACACGCCCAGCACGTGCACTTTCTGGAAGCATGTGCAAGGATGCCACAGAAGCAGATGTCGGTTAGAGCTGCAAACTGAACCAGTTTCTGGTTTGTGTCAGAATACACGTTACTGCCTACTGCTTCATGATCTTTACATGGCATGACGTCTCCTTCAAGAAAAAATACAAATTTCCATGCCTTCCCCCAAAAGTAAGAGAGCCACCCACTTGAGTTTTACCCATCAGACACATAGGACAGTCTGTGTGAAACAGAAAGGGAAAGCAGGGAGGGATGAGACAAAGATGAGAAAAAGACAGAAAAAAGGGCAAGGAAGGGCAGCGGAGGAAGGAAAGTAGAGGAATGGAAGAAAGAAAGGCAGGGAGAGGAGGAGAGGAAGGGGCGGGGCAGGAAGGGACTGCACCTTCAGGAGGTCTTTGTAGAGCTCGGGGTACAGCATGGCAACTTCTGACTTGACGTCCTTGTCCAGGACCAGAGAGAATACTGGAAACATGGTGTAAATCGTGGAGTACCTGGGGGCAGGACCGCAGCAGCTAGTGACATGAGACCACACGCCAAGCCCGTCCCAGGAGTGCCACCTCCATCCATGCACTCCTGGTCACCTACTGCTGCTCATGTGCCAGGCCTGGCTTTACATGGTGAAGACGCAGGACACAAAACAGACAGAAATGTCAGCCCTTGGGAGCTTTCTGCTGGCCTGAGTCACTCAGCAAACACATGTGCAACACAGGTAAGTGGCGGGGGGAACTCAAGGGGGATGAGGAATAAGACCTCTGTGACTTCATTCTGCAAGTTCTTTCACTCTGCTTGGACCTGATAAAGGGCATTCCATCTTTCCAAGGAGAAGCAGGCAGAGCCCAGTGCAGACTCTCTGGCTAAACTAACCAGTAACCCATGTGGGAAGAAGACTGTGTAAGACCCTCCCCCAAGGCTGGCCCACCTGCTCCCTATCTGCAGGTGCAAATGCAGGTGCAAGAGCGGGCCTGGGGCCTTGGCGTCCAGAGTGTCGGAAAACCAGACTCCACCGAGCATGTTCTCTGAGAAGTTCATAAGGAGCACTGTGACATTCTGGGCCAGGAATGGGTGGGTGTGGTGACAGCAAATGTTCAAGTGACGCCCCCACCCCATCACTGCAGCACCTGCAGAAAGCCCTGAGCATGTATACCCCACCACCACCAGAGGAAGGCTCTGACCCTCCTCTAAGCTCTGGCAAGGTACCAGTCTCAGCAGCATCCAGGCACTTTTTCTGTTTTTCCCAGGTCCCCAATGGAACCGGCTGCATCTGTGAACCTCCCATCTGGCTCTTGTCACTAACAACCTTAGAACCCCGAGGCGGACATTGCTCATGACCGGGTACCAGGCCACAAATGCATCAGCCTCTTTCTCTCTGATCTGGTCAGGGGCTTAGCTGCAACACCTGTTTAAGGGAAAGTTTCGAACCTCACTCTGGAGCCTACCTGCGCTCCGTCCTTGTGTCCCAGGTGACTAGGGACCAAAGGCCTCCAGACAATGTTTCCCTCACTGTGCAGCACATTAGGGAGTCTCAAAAAATTAATACTTTGCTGGACTTCCTTACCCAATGATGAGGAATCCTTGGTAGAGAGGAACAGACGCAAAGTAGAACACGGAGGAAAAGACGGCCTATGCGAGGGGGAAAGAAAGATGTCACCAAGAGTCACAACCAAGCCCAAAGTTTGCAGGACAGGAACAACCCTTACACTAACTCACTCCACACCCACTGCACACTCCATGGCTAGGGGCTTACAGAATCCTTAGAACAACCCTGTGATGCAGAGACCATTACCACTGGCCCCTTTATACAGGTGAGGACAGTGAGGCACAGAGAGGTAAGTGCCTGGCCTGATAGCACACAGCTCATTCATAATAATGGCAGGAATCAGTTCAGAGTCATGTGGCTCCAGCACTGAGCCCCTCTGCGAAAGTGTACACTCCCTGTGCCGAGACAGGCAGGCTGTGCACATGGTCTCCGTGATCTCCACAGCAGCCACGAGGTCGAGCCTGAAGTTGCCCACGCCGCACAGGAGGTCGGAAGCGAGCAGGAGGACGCCATGCAGGACCCCAGCCTGGCTCTCTTCCCCACACTGCTGACGGCTCTGAATGACCCCTGCCTTGCCAGGCACCAGGAGGAACAGGCATGCACTCAGGAGACTAGACGCCAGGGTGCGGGACAGGGGGGCGGGTGCTTCTCCACTCGCAAGACAGGTGAGGCTGCGCCTCTTACAACGCGTGGGTGAGTGTCTGGGGGATTTCTAAGACGGCACATCAAAGGCTACTTACACAATAAGACAAAAGCAGTGAAGGTATTCACAAACCCTCCCTGTCTGCTTCCTGGTTCGGAAGATATTGGTTACAACAGTGACACCCGGGGTGGGGGAGATAAAATTGGCTCAAATATGGTCCCTTCCCTGACACCTGAGGACTCACGGAAAGACAGCGCTCTCCACACTCACGTCCACGAAGATAAAACCAAGGGAAACCAAAGGGAAGCTAGGGACCTGTGCTGCCTGCAGGCTCTTAAAAAGGCAAAGCAAATGTTGCTGTCTGGAGGAAGAGCACAGTGGTTAATAAAGTGCTTGACTAGCAAGCACAAGGCTCATGAGTTCAATTCCCAGCACCATGTATGCAAGGTGTGGTGGTGCATGCCTATAATCCTAGCATTAGGGAGGCTGAGGCACAGAGAGGTAAGTAGCAGGAGAACTGCCAGGAGTTTAAGACCAGCCTGGGCTACAGAGTAAGGCCCTGTGTCAAAAACAAACAAACAAAAAAGGCAAATGCTGAGCCACCCTAGCAATCAGACCACACGTGATCAGAATGCCTCCCAAGTTCCTGCCATGGCCAGAGAAAGACAGAATGCAAAACCCGTGTCCCCTGAGCATGAAGCTCCTAACAAGCGTCGCCAAGTGCCACAGCCACGAGAAGCCCTGGGACCCGGGACTGCATTCCCAGCACCCAGACAGTGCCCTTTCTAAGGACTTCCCGGCCAGCCTGGGCTGCCGCACCAGGAAGGATGGTTGTAAAAATGTCACGAATCTGGTATCCATTTTGGAAGTCAGCCTCAGAGCCCCTTCCTCTAAAAGAGCCACACTGACCACGAAGCGCTTCCCTGGACAAGGTCACCCTCTGTGTCTCTCAGAAACCACTGTGCCGGAGCAATTCTGAGGCTGTTGGTAGGTAGGGGTGCTCCGCACAAGGAAATGGAGTTTTCTTTCTGAATCAGTATTTGTTCTCATTTTATTAATATGTATATATGCAATACATAATGTTTACATTGAATTTGAGTGTTGTGTGCACATATACACTGCTCTCTGAATCGACATTAAATGGAACATGCAGCCATTACGGCAGTCAGCTCATCCAGGCTGGCTTTTGTGTCTGTGCCCAAGCACAAGCTCATTAATACCCTAATGATTAAAACCATAGCAGTAACCCAGCTCAACTGATGAATTAACATAAATTAAAAAGTACAGATGTGGTCTGATGAACCACACCAGCTGTTTAGCTTTAGATCATTTTGATGAAAAGCACTTTAAGGATCTACTCAGAAATGCAATCTATACATACATACACACTTTTTTTTGAGACAGAGTCTCGCTCTACACCCAGGCTGGCCTCAAACTCATAATTCTCCTGCCTCAGTCTCCTAAGTGCTGGCATTACAGGCATGTACCACCATACCCAGCTAGTTTTTATGTGGTGCTGGGAGTTGACCCTGGAGTCTTGCACATGCTAGGCAAGCACTGTAAACATTGAGCTATGCTCCCAGACCTAACAATTAATATTTAAAACATAAAATCACCCAGGGCTGGCTGAGGCCAGTGAGGGCGGACTCTCATCACCTGGCTTGTCCTGCAGGTGGACTGACTTCCATGTTTCCCACAGTTAAAATCTCATCTACGTGTACGCATTATCCTGTTTCCTTTCTATGAACAACTGTGAGGATGCCTCCAGGGCTAATACCTCTATAAACTGTTTTTCAAAGTGGCCAACTCTGAGGGTAAAGTATATCCCATCATGGCTTCTTTACAGGCAGAAAGACAGGTCTGGGGTGAGGAAGCGATGTGTCTGTAGCCGCCGAGGGACTGTCAGAAAGCAGCACAGGTTCCAGGACCCGTCACTCCTATGTTCTCATCCTTGAGCCAGGAGTACTTGCGCCTCAAGGCCAAAGGGAGAACATCAGCCAAAAGCTTTCAACACCCAAAGTGTTTTCCTTGCTTCCCCTTGGCCTCCTTCCTGCTACTCCTTTAGCTGTCTGATGACAGATTGGGAAGGAGCTGGTGAGAGAACATGGGCAAATACACACCACACCCCAGAATCCTGTAGAACAGCGGGATGGGGCAAGCGCTCATCTCCTCATGAGACCAACCCCCGGAACTGAGCCCATACCTTGTGGTGGGGAAGGCCTGCCGCAGCCTGTGCCTGGAGCAGGGCCTCTACTGTGATAACCACAGTCACACCCCCGAGCAGGGAGCCAGCTGCCCACCCACCTGCGCGGTATGGTCACACTGCACCTGTATGGCGGTGCCAGCGGCCCACCCACCTGCATGGTGCTGATGCAGAGGCTCCTATGGATGACGAACTGGCTGAGGGCAGCCGAGCGCTTGTAGCTGTTCCGGCCGTGCACCATTAGCAACCGGCCAAGGTGCTTAAACTGGGTGATGGAGAAGTCCGCGGCCAGAGAAGCCTGTTTTCCTTCCTAAAATCCAATGATATTAGGCACTGTGAGAAGCACCAGAGGTCAATGAAAACACATATTTTTTTTTTTAATTGGAAAAACAAGACATGGTAAGGAGATCTTTGAGGAAACTCAATCAAGAGATTCTTTGGTTTCAAGCTATACACAGTTGGTGGTCTAAGTCTAAATTTGATTTAAAAGAAGAATTTACTTAAATAAAAACATACTAAGTCAAAGATAGCTATCATTTGGAGGTCAAATGAATTTAGTACTAAGCCTTCGGGGTTCAGCACCCCCCCATAATGTGTATCAGAAGGAAAGACTCATTCAGTGATAGATGTTTTATAATATCCAGGTCCCAGCAGGAGGTAAATATAAAAGAGGGGAAATCATTATGCTACTGCCAATGTTAAACTGAACACACGTCTCTGCACTTTTACGGAAGTGAAAGTAGCCCGCTCACCTTCCCTTCCACCATCGAGTGGAATTCCTTTATCTTGAAAGGGACCCGAATGACAGCAGCAACAGGCCAGAAGGACAACAGGGACTCCCGAGATGACAGCAGGGACAACCCAAACTTCCCCTTTGTGTCACACCACACAGTCTGCATCAGCCCAACCACAGATGCCATGAGCCCTCATGTAACTGCCCCAAATGCTTCGAAAATGCCAAAGTCATGGAAAACACCCCTCTCCGGAAAAGAAAGAAAAAAAAGACAGAGGAAAGTGTTTCCCATTAAAGAAGATTAAAGAGACAAAAAAAAAAAACTATGCTAATAAATGAAATTTGTGATCCCTGATTGGTCCCTGGAGCTAAGAAACAAACACTATAAAGACTTGCCGAGGCCACTGGGGAAGTATCACTATGAATAATGCATGCTATCAGTGCATCGGTGATACTCCAGCTGGGTGGGGCTTCTGTCCTGGGGATGACGAGAAACCTTTGTTCTTACAAAGATCCATGCTGAAGTATTTAAGGGTAACATTTCTAACTGACTCTCAACTGATTTGGAGGGAGGGATGTGGAAAATGTTAGCATCAGTAAGTTTCAAAGTAAAGGGTGTATAGACGGTTACTGTTCTTGTCCAAATTTTCTGATAACATTTTTTTCAAAATAAAAAGGTTAAAAAAAGTGATGGCTGTATATGCGCTGATGAAGAAACCCAAGATGTAACAGATTTAAGAAGCCACATAACAATATGCATAGTATGTTTTTAATATAAAATCATGCATGAAAATAATATATGAAGCAGGGGGCACTCAGTGGTGAAAAGCACTTCACTGGCAAGCACAAGGCCTTGGGTTTGATTCCCCAGTAATACATGACAACTGGCCAGGCATGTAGCACGCCTGTAATCCCAGCACCCAGAAAGCTCAGGCAAGAGAACTGCCATGAGCTCAAGGCCAGCCTGGGCTACACAGTGAGGTCAGGACCAGCCTAGACTAAGGTCTTGACAGACAGACTGGCAGAATGAAAAGAAAGGAAAGAAAAGAGAGAGAAAAAAATGTATGAAAACAAAACATATGTATACCTTACATATATGGCAAGTACATATACACCCAGGACCAATAATATGCACACAGAAAAAATCTGCCGGGCAACCCACTCAGGATCCCTTCTCAAACAGTGACAGCTTCTACCCTCTGTCCTTTGTTTCTAAATAAAGACCTGTTTTACCTATTCTAAAAAAATTAAAATTTAAAAATAGAAAACACTGGTGGAATACCTAATGTTACTCAGTTACAGCTTAAAAAAAAAAAAAAAGGAGGGGCTGGAAGAATAGCATAGCAGTTAAAACGCTTGCCAAGCAAGCACAAGGCCCTAAGTTCAAGTCTCTAGCATCACATACATGGGCATGGTGGTGCATGCCTATAATCCCAGCACTTGGGAGGCTGAGGCAGGAGGATTGCCATCAGTTTGAGGCCAGCCTGGACTCCACAGTGAGTTCAGACCAGCCTCGACTATACAACAAGATCCTGTCTTAAAACAAACAAAAAAGGGCATTTTATTTTTTAATTACTTTAATTTTTGTAGTGAGTACGTATTACTCTTATTCTTTAAACACAAAGGAATGGGATATCACTTTAGTTCTCTAAAGGAACTTATAAAGAATTCTATGAAACTAAGCATAGTGGAAACCTCCATTCAAAGAACCTAGATTTCAGACCTAACACCTCACTCAAGCCTCTGTTAACCTCAAAAAAATCACCACCTGGCAGAGAACCAGAGGATCAAAACAATACAGGAAAGAAAGAAAAGTGTCCACAAATTAGCCAAATTCATAAAGATATGTGACAAAATGTAAAGGCCAGCACTTGCAGTGCTCACTCAGAGTTTATATGCTAATGTCACATAACAAACTTGGTGACCAGCCTCCAGCCTCTCCCAACTCGGACACCACAACGAGAGGGCAGAATGGATCAGAGCAGCAAGCACACGCTGACAAGGAGCAGAAGACATAAAAATTATTCTGTAATCCACAAACTTCTGAAACATGCAGCTCCCAGCCAGGTACAGTGCTTCATTCCAGTCATCCTAATTACCTGGAAGGCTGAACCAGGAGGATTCTAGGCCAGCCTCACAAATTAGCAAGATCTGTCTTAAAATAAAAATTTTGAAAAGAGCTGGGGAATGTAGCTCAGATCTCCCTGGGTTCAATTCCCAGCAATGCCACCAAGTTAATTAATTAATTAAAAAAATTGTAACTGCCAAAGGACACATCATGACACATTCTTCCCTGATACCTACATGTCCAGCTGACTACTAAGGAAAAACCACCCACTAAGAATAAAAAAACTTTTTCTTTCAAAATGTAGGTACTGGAGACAAAGGCAGCATCTGTCAGTTAGTGAGCTGCAGTGCTCTGGATCTCTGACTTCCGGGAGATTCGAGGTCCCTTGTGTTCTGTGGTTCTCACCTAGGGCCTCCCTACACACTCAGCCGTGTGTCACTGGCAGGGGGGGCAAAGGGCACCGAACCACCAGGCCGAGGGTAGAGCGGGGCGCGCACTCACCTTCCCTTCCACCCCCACGCCACAGTCGGACTCCTGGATCATGCTGACATCATTGCCTCCATCGCCTGTGGGCACACAGTCCAGAGGGAAGGAGGTAAGTGCAGAAAGGCACAGCAAGGGGCTCCTGCACCCTCAGCTCATGGCCACTGGGCAGTAAGGGCTGGGGCTGCCCTGTCCCACCCAAACCCTCTCCGTCAGGGTCCCACCCAGGTGGAAGTGCTGAGTGTCCAAAAGACCAGGTGACCTGCCAGAATCACAGCACTGAGTGGTAGCAGCAGGACTGCATCCGCACTGATGGTGACAGCCAGCGCACCCCATCCCCACCCCAAGACCAAGAGTACATCAGAGCTGCCCACAGCAACCAGCAGCACACATCCTGGGTATCCGTGCCGTAATGTGGTCGGCACCTTTGCAACGGGACCCTTTCTGTTCTTGTAAGCACCACTTGAGGAAATCATTACTGTGATTCCCATTCTCCCGGTGAGCAAACGGAGAAAAGAAAAGAAAAAAGGACTGTGAATGTAGCTTAGCTGGCTTAGTGGTAGAGTCCCCTGGGTTCAATCATTGGTGCTGTAAATAACAACAAAAACTAGTAACAAGAAAAAGAAAATCAGAGTCTGTGGAGAAGAAAAATCCTGAATAAAGTGGCCTGGTCTGGGGATTTGAATAACAAAGCAGGCAAATCCAACTATTCTTACAAGAAATAATCTCAGTGTACAGGCAGGACAGAACCAGCAGTACAGGGCCTCGGGCTGCTGTTTACTTATCAGCTACACAGGTGAGCTTACCTACTGCACAGGTGAGCTTTCCGGTGCGCTCCTGGAGCAGGCGCACAATCTGGGCCTTCTGGGTCGGGGCGCAGCGGCAGCACACCACAGCTGGGCACTGGCAGGCCAGCTCCATGAACTCATACTCGTAGTATTTGAGGCACACCTGGGAGACATGTGCAGGGCAAGAAGGGGGGTGGTGTCAGCCAAGGTCACCTCCTGCTCCTGCTTTCACTCCAGGGAGGCCCCAGCCTGTGAGGTCCCCACACCCACCTCCAGGGAGTCTCCAGAGATGACCAGGGCACAGTCATGCTTCCTGCGGAAGGCATTCAGCTCAAGGTGGGCCTCCCCACGGTTGGTCACCTGGAAAGAAACACAGATGCAGAAGCTGTGCTCTCTGGAAACAACAGGACAACGCACAGACGCTTCCTGGCAATGGCCTGAAGACAACAGTCACCCCAGCCGCATACTCTCCCCTCCCCTCGCACCAGATCAGAGCCAGATGAAATCTCCTATTTGTCATGATTCTGGGAGAATCATAGAGGCTGCATGCCAACCACCACCTTCCATATTTCCCTGGGACTGAAAGGCACCAGCACCTGGCCACTGATGATATGCTGGCACTGCGCTACAGGCTTCCTGAAGATTCCTCATGCTCATTCTCCCAGGGACACCACAGGGTGCCTAAGGACTGCAGCTCTACCCTACACACTGTGAGGAGCGCTATGCTGCCTAAAGCATGCAGGAAGTACAGTGCAGGGTAGGTAACGCAGAAGCAGGCAGGGGCGGGGGCGGGGGGTGAAGCAACATTCTCTGAGGAGGGCTAGATGGCAAGAATTGCAGTCTTGGCAGACCATGCCCGGCTTTGCTGTGGCGTAGTGCAAAAGTTGAGTAGCCACAGACACGCAAGAACGAGTGCGGGACCAAAAAGGCGGAGGGGAAGGAATGATAATTCTAATTCTGATGCGATAGGTGCACAAAATTCTCAAGTTCAATGTAAACATTATGTATCACATATATACATATTAATAAAATAGGGGGGGAAAAGAAATAGGCACAGCTACAATCCAATCAAATAAAACATCTGTCATTTACAGGAGGTGGCTGGCACCTTCAACTCCTGAATTACAGAGCAGGCTGTTATTCGTGATAACCGTGGTCTATAAAGTTTCCAGGGACAATCAATTAGCAAATCTGAATTACAGCCTCTAGGCAGCAAGAGTTTGCTCACAATACTTCAGTCATACCCAACTGCTGTGACTGAGATCTGTAACACTGCCCAAAGGCTCACTGCTGACATCACAGGTGCAGCTAAGGATCTTTCAGGAAATGACTGGATAAGAGGGCACCTATCTCCACAACGAGTTAATCATCCAGGGACTCATTCTTAGCTGAATGGGCAGTTAGGAGGTGGGGTCACGTTGGAAGAAGAGGGTCACTAGAAGTGTAACGTGGAGAAGTAGCTCCCAATCCAGCCCTTCCCTCATCTCTCTGCCTCTACCTGCCATGAGGTAGTCAGCCTCCCCCCTGGCCTCAAGCTACAGGCCACATCACCATGGACTGGGATCTCTTAAAACCGTGAGCCAAAATCTTGAAGTTGGTTTATGTCAGGCATTTTGTCAGAGATGGGAAGTGGGCAAGCATAGCCAACAGCCCTGCAGCTCCTGCCTGGGGCCCAGCGTTCCTCTACCTGGTCATCTGTGCACTCAGAGGCACCAGCGGGCTCTGCAGCCCTGTGCTAGGGCAGTTTTAACCAGCAAAGTGCTGGCAAAAAAATAAAAAAAAAAATGCAAAAGGCCTGACACTTAAATGGACTGAGTGCTGAAACAAGGAGGCTGCACTTGGCCTTGCTGGCCTCACAGGGGAAGGAAGATGTCAGGCCATTCCAGGTGTGCCTGCAAGTGACCATGACACTGCTGCAAGTACTGATTTCAGAGTTACAAGTAAGTACCTGTGAATAGGTGAATTTACAAATAGAGAACCTGCAAATCAGAGTGGATTGTCTCTGCTTCTCCCAACACTGCTGTTCCAAAAATTGCTGGGTATCTTAAAGCTTACGCCAAGGGCAGAGATCCCCTTCCAAAGAGTTAGGACCCCTCTCAGGTGGCCCAGCACCACAGCTCTGCTTTCAGATAAGGTGGGGGTGCTACATCCTGCTCCAAAGGGGGCCTAATAACCTCATTCATCTAACGTCACACAGACAAGGTCAGGCCTTCCTGGAGGAGGCAGCTCCTGTAGTGGGCACTCTTTGGTCTAGCCCTGCACAGGAGCAGGCAGTTTTTCACTGCTCACCCAACCTGAAATGTCCTTCAAAGGGTCCTCAACATCCCAAATGCCTCCCTGTAAAGGTTGGCCAGCCAGGATCTGTCGCCTGGCGCTTCTTTTTTCTCTAAGGTTCAAGCCTTGGGAGGACCCATGCAATCCCAAGAAGACCCACAACTCCACATGTATTAGCTAATCTGCATTTTGGGGACAAGGAGCAGCACCTAATTTTTATCAGCTTCTCAAAGGGGCCCCAGAAGGGAAAGAGCAAAGTGCGAGCGCAGGGCTGCAACAAGGTGCTGACTTTGGGAACCTCCGCCCCCCACCCCCCCCGGCCTTGTGTGGTCACAGCATGCTTTCTCCTCCTCTCTTTGGGCTGGCTTGAGGTCACAAGGCCCCAGGACAAACCCAAGCATCACCTCCGTGACCCCAACATGGACAGCACTTTACCAGCCGAAACACATGGATGTCCTGGTTCCTGGTCACCAGATGTGCGTTCTTGGCGGTACACGTGGCTGTCTCCAGCTTGTCCCCTGTCAGCATCCAGACCTGAAACAGCAGCATGACAGGTCCATGTGCTGGGGTCTGAGGCCAGCCTGTCACCTGCTCTGTTTAGTTCAGCTCCCTGAGACTCAGTGGCCCTAAGGAAGTGCCCAGGACAATGGCTTTGGGGCCTGGGCAGCCACTTCCACTGGTGTCAAAAGTTAATGGGCACTTTACAAAGAGGCATTAGGCCACATGCTTCAGGAGACACCAAGACTCAATCTCTGGATCTCAAATCCCCCTTCTGGGAACTCTTCTTAAAGCGATGAATAACTTAAAACAGTGGCACCAGGGCTGGTTCAGCCAGGTCTGCAGTACAATGAGTAGGAAGACCCTGTGAGATGGCTAGCCGCGCTGCAGGAGGGGAGCAGGGAGCGAAGCTGTGCCACCTGTCCATCAGCAGCGGCATTAGATCCTAATAGGACCATGCTGACAGGAGGCAGGGCTTCACTCACAGCTCCCCTCCTGCTCTACACTCATCTGTCCCAGTAGCCTGGTCCTTCCAAGGCCATGGACTAGTGCCCATCCACAGCCTGAGGGCTGGGGACCTCTGACCTAAAAGAAGGGAAAGTCTGTCTGGGTGAAAGGTCACTTCCACATCCTACATCCTACAGGTAATACTAATTTCTACAAGGCCAAATGCTTGGAACAGAATCTAATGTTGACAATAATGGTACCAGGTGATTCCATCTCTATCAGAGGTCGCACTGTTTTGCACATCACCATGGTGGTACAGAGAGGGCAGGTTATCTCCCCAGAGGTACACAAGCTCTTGCCCACACCAGGCCCTGCGTCTGGATTTCAGGGTCCAGGTGCAAGGTGCTCCCCACTCTGCTAGCTTAGCTCATTCACCTTTTGCTCTCTCTGCCCCAGCAGGAAGGGATCTTGGAGTCATGGACAGAGGGACAAAGAGAACACGGACATCGGAGGAGCACAGAAAGAAAATGTTTCTGGAGTGTTGACCCCCTGCCTGGCACCCAGTTGTGCTGCTCCTGTGGAATGCATTTCCCCTCCACAAGACCTTTGCAAGGCAGGGTACTGAGGCACTGGGCAGTCCAGTCATCTGCCAGGGTCACAGGATGCAAAAAGCAACATGGGATGCCAGCCGGGAGATGACCAGAAAGAAGCGGGACCCTCCCAGGCTGAGCCTCGAGCCCCTTTTGCCTGCTGTGTCCCTCATACTTGTCAGTGCGTCTCCCTTTCAAAACTATCTGTCCCAAAGTGATAATGCCTTAGTGCCAGTTTCCAGGACTTGACATACTAGAACCTATGCAAGCAAGGAGCTGGGAGGCCCACGCTCTCAGAGGCCATGAATGGAACCATCAAGAGCAGCATGTCCCTTACTGGGATGACAGGAAGACAGCAGGCAACATGCCCAGTCCACAGACCCTGACCCAGTGGTGCCATTTCCCGGGTGAGACAGGCACTGCTCCTAGCTACCACTTCTGCATCTGCCAAAGGGCTGAATAGGACACGTACACATTCCAGCACCTCCTGGGCCCATGAAAAGTTGCATATCAGGCCTAATGACAAGCTAAGCTATCCCTGCCAAGTGCACACCTACCACATCTAAGAGGGGAACCAGCCATGTCCTCAGCACATGACCAAAGCTCTTTGTCTTGCAGTAGCAGTGCTGAGGAGGAGGAAACCCAGGACCAAGCCAGACACACTGAGCAGGATCTCTAAAGCCCCACAAGTAGAGAGCTGAGAAACTGCCACAGCCAGACAGGAACAGGCCTCCTGCCACCAAAGCTTCCCAGAGGCCAACTGGCAACTTCCTGAGACAAGCCAGGCCTGTGAGCCAAAGGTATATGACAGGATCTGGTTTACATGGAAGCGCACGTGCACACACACACACATGCAAGCACGCACACAGATCCCCCTTGGGCCATGATGCTGCCTGAGGTTCACTTATTATTGGGGTTGAATCTGTACTTCGCACACGGCCCCACTTAAAGGGCAGGGTCTTCTACCAAACTCAGATCCCAGGACGCAGCAGAGAGCCAAATGCGAGGGAGGCAGGTGACCACACACATCCACAGGAGCTGCCAGCCAGCCAACGTGCTAATACAGTGTGGGCTGCTTAGCAATGTTTGGATCAGTGACAGACAGCATATGTGACAGTGGGTTCCATAAGATAACAGGGGAGCTGAAAAATTCCTATTGCCAAGTGACATCATATACATCACAATGTCCACAATACAACACATTCCTCACATATGTGGTGATGTGGGTGTAAACAAATCTACTGCTCTCCAGTCTTTTAGAAGTACAGCCCAGGGCTGGGGGTAGCAGAGGGCTGGCCTAGTGTGCACAGGGCCTGGGTCCAGCTCCAGTGCTGCAAATAAAATGAAAGGACAGGACAGGGAGGTCCAAAATGTAACACATGCAATTATGAACAGTAGGCAAGACTTGCCGGTATCACAGTAATAAATGACCATGTCACTGGTTTATGTGTTTACCATACTAGATTATACTTTTAACAGCCAGTGTTTTTACCTTTTAAAAAATCACCATAAAGCAGTCAGCTGTGTTATGCCAGCAGTAGCCTTACATACTTCATATCCACGACTCTCAGCTGTGACAGGGAGGCCTCTGCCACCTGGGCTTGTACAAGTGCACTCTACAATATCTGCAGAATAACACAGTGGTCTACCATGTTCTCCTAAAGGGCTTGTGCTATCTCTTGGGCTCCCTGGGTCAGAGCCTGTCTCCCAGGCGCCCTCTACTGGCCCCCTCAGAACAAACTACTGGGATATTTTTGGCGTCAGCACAAGGGCCACTTTGCTGAGGTGGTCAGTTGACCCATTCGGCCACACCAACAGACAAATGAATGATCATGCCACTAGAGTACAACACACTGTACCCGAAGCTGAAGTTCAGACGCCCTCAGGGAGCCTACACAGTCAGGGCAGCAGCCAGGGGAAAAAAAAAAGAACAGCACACATGACATCTTCCAAAATTAGGGCTGGAAGAATAGAAGCCGCAGTGATGGCCCATCCTAGGGGAAACACTGTGGTACCCTCCTGCTCCTTCCCTGAATGTCCTCCCCTCTACAATACTCAGCCGCGGGGACCACGGGCACCCTGCCCCACTCGCTCCATGGTGGCCCACCTTGATGCCTGCATTCCTCAGGGTCTCCAGTGTAGGCCGCACATCAGCCTGCAGCTGGTCCTCCACGCCCGTCAGGCACAGCAGCTCCATCTCCATCTCAAGGCTCTCGATCACCGTGGCCACTTTGAGGGAGCGGTCATGCACACTCAGCTTGGCCTGAACATAGCGGGCCTGCAGCACACCATAACACAACACATGACTGCTCAGAGCAAGAAGCTGGCCACCTAGATCCCATGTACCACACCCCGGCAGGTAAGCTAGGCCACAGAGGGGTCAGCTGGGCTTCCAGCCCCTCTCAGAGTTCAAATATCCACACATGAAATAGGACAGACCATCAACCCAACCCAGCCTTTCTGGCTTTTTTCCTCTGCATGGTGTTAGCAAAGCCTGGGGAAAAACCCAAAATGTCCTCATGGACCCAATTAAAGTATACACTTTTATCAATGAAATGCAAGTGGTATTTACTCATGGGGGAAGAAATGTTAAATAAAGGCTTACAAAAACATAAAACATATTAAAGGGGTACACCTGAGAATAGCTGCTAGGTAGGGTAGGGACAGAGCAAGGGCCCTAGAAGCCCGACCCCAAGGTGTTCTATCTCCCCTATACACTCATACATGCTGGCTTCATACCAGGAACCAGGGACCCAGAAATGAGTAGGACAAGGACCTTCCCTGAGGACACACACTCTAGGGACCGAATGAGCCACAAGCTTGTCAGAATGCCAACATTTTTTACAGCCTGAAGAAACCAGGGTAGTAGGATGGCGGATTTTTCTATCAAATTTTCCACAAGACACACCATGTGCCAAGGACTTTCACGAGAATTTGGGAGGTGAGCAAACTAGGCTGTAAAACTCCCTGCCCTAAGAAAGATTTTATTCCCCAGGGAAAATGGACAAAATGAATTAAAAAAACAAACAAACAAACAAAAAACAAGCGCAAGAACACCACCCAGGTTGCCACCTACCTCAAAGTCCTGGTACTGCTCCTCTGCTAGGGACTTCTTGGCTACTACGAGCACTCGCAGCCCTTCCCGAGCCATGTTGCCGCACTGTGGAGCAGACCAAGGTCAGTGGAGACCATGCACATGCTCTGGCCCAAGACCCTGACCCTGCTGCGGAGGGACCAGCCGCTGCTGGAGTACACACTGCCCCTTCCACAGGGACAGGGACTGCAGCAAACTGGAAAAGCACTTCCTCTAAAGCTACCACCCTCATGCCGGGCTTCTGTGGAGAGGCTTCCACTCAGGATTTCTTTGACTGGTACAGAATATGCTTCCAAGTTGCAGACAGTGCTGTAGGATCTCACATCCCAATGTGAATTGCTAGCTTAATGGAAATACTGAAATCTGGCAAAATCAGAAATATTTTCCCAGATAACCATAACCCATGATGGTTGTGAAATGGCTGCTCCCAGGTGTCCCCAAAAAATACAGGTATCAAGTAAAGAACAGTCTGCTAGGTATAGCAATCCAGTCAGAAAAGCATACGTAGCTTGGGTATCACTTCTGTGTCACCTAGCTGGCCCTGCAGGTATTTGGTTTGCACCCCCACACTGGAACTATATAGTATCACTGGATGTGACATGAGAATCCCCCACCTGGAGCTGAGGGATGAGACAAAGGTGACATGACAATCCCTAGCATTCGTCCTTCCTGCTGCCAGCCAACTGCCACATCCTGGGACTCGGGAACCCCAGGATCCCTATTTCCTGAATGCATGCCCTTGAATGACCGGTCATCTGCCCCTGGGTGTGGTGAGCGTGACCTTAGGACCTGCCTCGAGTAGACTGGCAGGAGCTAGAGGGAGTCACCCCTGGTTGGGACTGGGTTATAAAGCACAGTGACTTTGGCTCTGGGCGCTTTGCTTCCTCACGTGCACACTTCGATGAATTCAGCTGCCAGGCTCTGTGCTACTCCATGGAGCCTCCAGACAACAGCTCCCCTCAGGCCAGCACAGCTGAATGCTGCCCACAGGCTCTGAGTGGACCTGTACCAGTCAGGTCTTCAGACGAGCTGCAGCCTGGCTAATACTACTGCTGCAGCCTGTGGGAGACCCGGAGCAGAGGCCCCGGCAGAGCCTGCCTATGTCCCTGACTCGCAGAGACCAGGAGAAGCAAGCGTGTGTTATTTGCAGGAGCTAAGTTTCAGAGTGGCTGGTTACGCAGATGCAGATAACAAATGATTCTGGGGATGTCAAGTAAGAACACGCCACACACGGGTTCAACGCCCAGACTCACCTCCTCTTCCAGCCAGTCGTTGTACTGCACAATCCCAGCCATGACGACGTCCGCCCCCTTCATGTAAAATGTGATTTCTCCAGTGGACTCATCCTAGGGAGGGAGTCAGAAGGAATGAATGACTGAAAGGAATCCTCCCTCTGCTCCAACATTCACTTTCTGGTACAGATAGGGCACAAAGTATACAGAGCAGATGCGGTGAGAATTTACTTGGCTTAAGATAAAAGCAGGAAGGGGCCTCACTTTGGGGCAAAGGCCACAAAAAAGCAGAACACAAAGTTTCTGGAAAGTTATGAAATGATAAAAGCAAGATCAAAAAGAGTTAAGACATTTGTTTTTAAAGTCATTACTCTTCCAACTGGAAAGGACTCCTATGCTAGTAGATTGTTTTTAATTTATATACGTGATTTCTGACATCACCAAAATGTGGTGCTTCCACACCAAGCAACAGGGAAGACAGTGATTTAGACAAGGGTGCCTTGGCACACGTCACACTTGGGGCTGGCCATTCCCTGTGGTGGGTCATCCTGTACCATGTAGGATGCTAAGCAGCATCCCTGGCCTCTATTCGCCACATGTCAGGAGCAGCTCCAAGGGTGATCATCAAATACACCCCTGGACATTAGCAAATGTCTCCCAGAGGGCAAACTGTCTCGGTGGAGAACCAATGATCCAGACAATTCCAGACCCTGATGTGAGAAGACCTGCCAACAGAATGAATGCAGATTTTCATCCCCCTGACCAGAGTTTCTCCTGACATCAGTGCCCAGGCATCAAATGCTGGACCTGGCACCAGTGCCCCGCTGTGAGCACCTAGAAGGCCACTTCTCTACGTCTCAGTGTCCTCGTCTGTCAAATAGCAATGTCAGGAAATCCTCCTGTAGGTGAAAAGAGACACTCCCCAGAGCATATGACACCCACACAATGTAC
This sequence comes from Ctenodactylus gundi, assembly GCA_004027205.1. Lineage (NCBI taxonomy): Eukaryota > Metazoa > Chordata > Mammalia > Rodentia > Ctenodactylidae > Ctenodactylus > Ctenodactylus gundi. Next base: position 310,250 of record PVKB01000692.1, read on the forward strand.
TCTTCAGCAGGAGCAGAGATGAGGCAACAGCAGCTTCCTAAGTCGCTAGTCCTACCGCAGCGTGGAGAACAAGGCGCAGCCCAGTACTCCCAGTGGAGCTGTTCTGACCCCAGAGGACATGTGACAATCTCTGGAGATATTTTTGGTCACCACAACCCTGGGGATAAACTACAGGCACACAGTGGGGAGGGGTCACAAATGCTGCAAACATCCTACATGCCCAGAACAGCCCCATTTCCAACAATTCCTCCAGCCACACACACAGACTGTGCCAAGGCAGGGAACCTTGGCTGGGAAGAGCAAAGGCAGATGCCTCATCCCCCTCTGTCTCAAAGGTTCTAGACACAAGAAGGCAGGAAGTGGCAGAGAGGGCCAGGAGTGTGGGCAACATCACCAACACCTTGTGCCTACACCGTGCTGCTGAGAAAGCGCAAAACAAAGACCTACAAAGTTCTCACTGAACGCAAAGGAGCTGCCAAAAGGCATGCTGGTAGTGTAGTGTCCTCTTTTAAGCCAATCTCAACTTGCCTCTAACCGGGAACAACCTTTCGGAAGAACACCCTCGCTCATAAAACTAACTTCAGGCCAAGAAGAGGCATCTGCAGTTTGAAAGCTCAACTGCACACTCTGACCTTGCAGAAGGGCCACTACCTCCTTGTGTGTGACTCAGGCCAAAGATAGCTGGAGGGTCTGAACACAGCAAACATCAGAGGGTTTTGTTTTGTTTCTTTTCCCCTTCACCCAAATGGTGTTTAACACGGCAGCAGGAAACAGCGCCCCCACCCGGCTTCCTTTACTACAGAAGGGGCTCCAGCAAGCTCAGATATTCTGTCCAATATAAATACTGCATCAACTATCTTTTCCCATGAGTCACTTCCTCCCACCCAGTTCATCCCAAGTTTACTTCGTTCCCATATCATGGCAAGATTACACTCTAAACTAGAGCTTGGCTGGTTGTGTTACATGATTGTGGGGCCTCGGCCTGTCCCACTGTGGTCAGCGTCTGGTACCTGCTCAAGGCCTGGCTTATTCAGTGACAGTGCTATGATCTGTATCAGTGAAGCAAGGGAGAGCAGGGGAACATCTTGTGTGCACCAGATACCCCACAGGTGACACGCTCTTCCTTCAGAGGGACAAGCACACAGGGCCCAGAGAAGCTGGCTTCTCTAACCTCGCCTGACAGTTGAGGTAGAGTCTCACGCAAAGACAAGGCTGAGCACTGTGGGTGCAAGAAAAGGCTACTAAGCATTTGGAATAAACTGACTGGTTTTTTAAAGGCTGGATGAAACAGATAGGGAAAGGTAGAACTGTTAGCTGTCAACAGTTGCTTAGCCGAGTTCAGAGAAAGTTTGTAAGTGAACTAAAACTTCCTCACATCAGGTAATGGGACAGTCATTTGCATACAACAGGCAGGTCACATGAAGCCAATAGAACAGGGTTTCTCAACCTCCATACAACCAGTACACGGGGCCAGGTCCCTCCTTTTCATGGGGCCATCCTGTGCATCACAAGATGCAAGGGTTCCTGCTCAGAAGCTCCCACCTAGTTCCTGCCAAGAGCACTACCCACAAGGCGGTCTTGACAGCCACACATGCCTCCAGACATGGTCAAGTGCCCCAGGATGACAACCACCGTGTAGGGAAGTATGGTGAAATTTGTGCAAAGGGAAGAACAGTCCTAACTCCAGGACGCTGACTTCCACCCACCCAAGCAGAGACTAATGAGATAGGCAGGAAATGAGAAACAGCAGTAAAATAACAGGAATTTCATTCAGGACAGCCTTGCAAAAAGGGGCACGCATAGTCATTTGTTTGTAGTCATTGAGAATGAGAAATAAACCAGACATCCTGGTGTACACCTGCAATCAGGAGGCTGAGTCAGGAGGATTGCACTCTGAAGGTTAGCCTGAGCAACCTAGCAAGATCTTGTTACAAAATCAAAAAAGAACTAGGGATGTAGCTCAGTGGTGCATTAGTGGAGGCCCTAGGTTCAATCCTCAAGAAAGGACTTGGGGGTGGGGGGTTGGAGGAATGGATCAGCGGTTAAAGCACTTGCTTAGCAAGCGCTAAGTCAAGTGCTAAGTACCCGGGTTCGATTCCCCAGCACCACATAAGCTGGGCGTGGTGGCCCCCACCTGTAATCCCAGCACTCGGGAGGCTGAGGCAGGGGGATTGCCCTGAGTCCAAGGCCAGCCTGGGCTCCATAGTGAGTTTAGGACCAGCCTGGACTACAGTGTGAGACCCTGTCTGAAAGAAAGAAAGGAAGGAAGGAAGGAAGGAAAGAAAGAAAGAAAAGGCTGGGGGAGGAGGTACAAAATGAGAGATGGACAGGAAAAACAAGACAGACATAGTCTGATCATCCAAAAATTTATAGGTATGTATACCTACATGTGGATTTCCTTGGGAGGGGAAGCTTAGATAGCATTATACAAAGCTCACGGCCAACTTTATAAAAATGAGTGGGATTTTATATTCATATGTGCACAGAAACAAAAGACTGAAAGGAAATCCCCTAACAAAGTAGCTGTCTTTGGGTGGCAAAAACGGCAATCAACAGCTTTGACTTTTTAAAACATGTGTTTTGTTTTAAATACCTTAAATGAAGACTGATTCTTTAAAAAAAAAAAAAAACAACTTGCGAAGCAGACATGCTATTTTTAGGTAAAAGCAAAGTTGAGTCCCCTACTTCCAGGCAAAGCCCCTGCTCCTGCTATGGGAGACACCAGGACTACCTCTCATGAACTCTGAGAGCCCTTTCCAATAAGACAAAGAACAGGGTGGCCACAACTTGCTTCTTCTAAGAAGGTGGGTGTAGGGGACCATCTGATGGTGACTCAACCCTCCAATGATCTCAGCACAGTCCACTACTGGTCCCAGAACTTGGAAAAACAAAGGCTGGAACAAAATTAGGGTGATTCTGTAGGAGATACTGACTCTGAATCCCAAGGAAACACCCACTCACACAGGATTTATGCTTTTGATAGCCATAAGTCCAGATGTGTGTTCAAGATATAGTTTAGGAGCCATGGGTCAGGCCAGGTGTGGACCAGTGGGAAAAGCAGCAGTTGTGGGGGAGAAAAAACTCTCTCCCCACCTAAAAGTTGCCATGGATACACTTCCTTAAGATAGTAAAAGTCCATGCTGGCATACAATTCCCTTCACATAGGCTGTTTCTAAGCACGTTCACATGGATGGCCACTGACTACCAAGAGGGACACTCATGGAGCCATTGCTCTATCCCCCCTTGGAAGGCGGCCCCTAAAACAGTACCCAGTGGTCCCCACCTCATGGTGTTTGCGCCCTTGTGTCAGCTACCCTACTGGAGAGGGGCTGGACCTTGACGACTTACTCTGATGACAGAATAAGGCTATAGGGGTAAGATACCACTTCTAGGATTGGGTTACTAAAGATGTAACTTTCACCTGTTAACACTCTTCGCACTCACTGGGATGAAGCCAGTGGACATAGGCACCAACCCCAGGAGGAGCCCACCGGGCAATACCTAGGGCAGCCTCTTGCCTCATGCCCAGTAAGAATTAAGGCCCTCAGTCCAACAATTTAGAAGGAATTGAATCCCACTAGCAATATCGATGCTGTCCAGAAGCAGATCCTGCCCCAGGAGAACCTTAGAAGACAGTAACCCTGGCCACCCTGGACCCCAGCCTGTGACAACCCTTGGCCAGAAGACCCAGCCCAGCTACAGTCAGATTCCTGGCCCACAAAGCCTACAAAAGAATAAGAGTATTGTTTTACACCATGAAATATGGGATGATCTGTTACACGGCAATAGACAATTAACACATCACCCCAACATGGCTATAGATGCCTAGTGAGCTTCCCAGAGTCCCTCCTATCACACCCCACACCCAGATCCTAGAGGTGAAGAGTGTGCAGAGGAGCCAGACAGCCTGGAGCAAGCCTCTGCTCCCTCACTTCTAGCTCAGCCTCTCTGTATCTCAACTTCCTCCTTTGCCAAACGTCAATCATAAAAGGTGCCCACTCCACTGGGTTACAATGAGAAACAAGTAAGCTGGTCTATATACATCAGTTGGGACTCTGCTCAGCTGTCACTCGTCACAACGGTTACTGTTGGTCCTAGGATTACTACTGCTGCTGTAGTCCTACAGTCCTACCCCCCTCCTCCCCCCACTGCTGACTACCAGCCATTTGAGGCGCTCAGGCCACTGTGTAAGACAGCAAGGGGACTGTGCAAGGTCTAGGACGATCGAAAAAGTGGTTGAGTACTTTTTAAATATCCTATCTGATAACTGTCCTAAGACCCTGCTCAAAAAACGTTGAGTTGTATACTTTCAATGTTTATGCTTTCCTCTGTATATGTCGGATGTCAACAACAGTTTCAAAAACACAAAGAAAAAAGGTATTAAAAGAACTATGGCAAAATAATGTTCAATGATCACTATATTTTTTGCTAACTTCACACACACACACACACACACACACACACACACACAAATAAAAACTACTGCAAGGGTTTTAAGACAAGTCAACAGCCAAATTACACTTGCTTCAATAAATGCTGGAAGGACAACTGTACGTCCATCAGCAGAAGGCAGCAGCTGAGCCTCTGCATCAACACAATATGCAACAGTCCACTCAGCATGGAGCTAACATTATGAAATGCTTACAACAGGGGTAAATCTTCACAACTTCAAGGTTTACAACAAAACTCTTAGATAATGAAACCAAAAAGCCGTGAATAATAATAAAACCAAGAAAATTTGGCTTTATCAAATTTAAAAATTCAGGGCATGAAAGTACATTATCAGGAAACTAAAAACATGGCAGAAGGAGAGATTTGTAAAGCATGGCTCTGATAAAGGTCTAGAGTCTAGAATAGGTAAATAATGCTTACAACTCAAAACTAAACAAAATTTAAAAACACACAGTTAAAAATAGGAAAAGAACTTAAAGATACATTTTCTCAATATATACAAATGGCCACCAACATATGAAAAGATGCTGAATATCATTAGTTATTAGGAAACTGCTTGTTAAAACCACACAAATACATCATAACTACAATGATGGTTATAATGAAAGAAAATTTTAGACAAGTATTGTAGAAAATACAAACAACTGGAAACACAGCTGGCAGGCACATCAAATGGCGCAGCCTTGTAGAACACAGTTTGAAAGTAAAAGACAGAATCATTCAGCAACTGGCGAGCAGCCCAGCGTGATTCCAGTTCCACTCCCAAGTATATGCTCAAAAGGGCAGCAAGCCAGCACTCAAATCCTCACCCATGAAAGTCCACAGCAAAGCAAGTCACAGTAGCCAACACATAAGTCAGCCTCAATGTCCACGAGCGACAAATGGATAGAAAATTCTGGTTCAGGCTGAACATCCCTAGAAATCCAGTGTCTCAAATGTTCCAAAATCCAAAATATTTTGAACACTGACAAGTAAAAAATTCCACCCTGGTTCTCTTGTGATAGGTTATGGTCAAAATATAGGTGTGCAAAAAAAAAAAAATTCCGTAACATTACTGTAAGCTATGTGTAAGGTATACATGAAACATAAATAAATTTCCTATTGAGACTTGAGTGCACCCCAAGATACATATATATATATATATATATATTCCAAAGTCCAAAATACTCTGAAATCTGATGCTTTGGGTTCCACATGCTCAAGGGAAACTCAACTTGTATATACACTCAATAGAACACCAGTCAGCCAAGAAAAAGAGATACTGATACATATCACATGGATGAACCCCGAAAACATGTCAAAGGAAAGAAACCAGAGACAGAATGTCATATACTACATGATTCCATTTATATGAAATGTCCAGAATAGGCAAATTTACTGGGACATGAAGCAGGTTGGTAGTGGCAGGAGCTGGTGTGGGTAGGGGAGTGGGATCATTCAATGCGTACAGGGTTTCTTTTGGAGTGATGAAAATGTTTTGAAACCTGACAGAAACAGTTGCCGCACATTGTTATAAAGGTACTAAATACCACTGAATTTAGCTTACTTAAAAATGGTCATTTTATGTTATATTAATTTCATCCCAATTAAATATGTAGGTGTGGTAGGTACAACTTAACCAAGTATGCACAAGGCTTTCAGTTTAATCCCTAGCACTGCAAGTAACACACAATTAGGCAGAAAAAATGGAAAATGTACCCCAAGAAATGCCCAATCCCTAGCCATTAGAATATTTATTTTGGCAGGTGTGGTGGCAGACATCGGTAATCCTACCTAGCAATTCAGAAGGCTGAGGCAAGAGGACCACAATTTGGAACCCAGCCTGGGCAATTTAGCAATTTAGTGAGTCCCTGTCTTAAAATTTAAAAAATTAAAAAGGGCTAGACATGCAGCTCCATGTGAAGGCCCTGGGTTCCATCCTCAGTACTAAAATGAAACAGGACAACAACAACAAAAATCTTTAAAACCAGATTAACCTAACATCAGCCACCTGGAGTCTATCCCCTAGATGAACTAACTTCCCTTCTGCTTGCGGTAGCATGCTCCCTTGTTAGCATGGGTGGCAGACACTTCCATAAGGAGCGCCGGCACACAAGCAGTGTACTGGGGTCTCAGCAGACTCACCCTCACGATGATGCCCATACGTTTACTTTCATAGGTGAAAGGGAAGATCTGCAAGATGGTGAAGTTCAGGATCTGGTCGCCAGGGGTCCTCAGCTGCATAGAAGATTGGTCTCTGCCCACAAGCGTCAGGCCCACACTTTCTGTCCACTGGACCAGGGCCACCTAGGAGTAACAAACAGCTGCAGGTCAGACACACACACACTTGAGTATTAAGACTGAAGAGGGGAAGGGCAGGGACCTTCCCCAGGGAAGACAGGGGCTTTGTCCTGAGGTGGTGTTGGTGCTGCCTGCACGGCACCTGCACCTCTGGGTGCAGTGCTTGTCTTCCAAGAAGCAGAACTCATCAGGCATGGCAGAGAGACCATACAGGACTCACAGCGACTGCAGCACCAGAGTCTGCAGCAGGTCCATGACCCACATGAAAAGACAGCACAGGACAATGTGGGCACCTCAGGCTCCTTCAGCGCACCCACCTTCCTCTGGGGTGTGGGCAGGAATCGACACTAGTTCTCAGTGGGCAGCGGTGGCCCCCAGGAGATATCGTGTCAAATCTGAGGACACTGTGGTTGTCACAACTAGAAAGAGGATGCTACTGGCATCAAGTGGACAGTGGCTTGAGGTGTTGCTAATAAACACAGAGCATTCCCAGCCACGAATCATCCATCCCTGACCAACCAAGGCGCAGAAGACTGCCCACTCAGTGAGAAAAGTGAGGCTCAGAGAAGCAAATGGAGTGCCCCAGTGATGGTTCTGAGAAGGGGCAGAGGTCAGGCCAGGCTGGCATCTGGGTCGCTAGGGGCAACGCTCCATCCAGCATGACACTTCATGTCCTTTGGGCCTTGAGTACAAACCTTCCACAGCCTCAGCCAGGCATGTTCCAGTTAAGGCCAGAGATAGGGTTGCGAACCCCAGGAAATGAGCGCACACAAATGAGTGAGGGAGGAGTTGCGGTGGAGACCACGGGAAAGGGCATCCACACCCGCCTCCGCAGGAACAGTGGCCCTACTGCAGGACCACGGGGCCAGTGTCACAGGACATCCAGTTTCTCAAGAAAAGCTAGACATCTGGACTTGTCCCTGAGACCTCTTAGCTTTTCAATATGAGCAATTAGTTTCCCTGTCTTAAAAAATCCATGAAAAAAAAAGATGTATGCAAATGAATGGGGCTGAGGTAATCAGAAAAAGAAGAAAACCAGAGAGAAGGAGGAAAGAAAAGGGGAGGACAGGGAGGGGAGGCAGAGGGGTCACATATGGGAACCAGCCCACCACAACCTCAGTAGGGCGGGGAGGCAAGTACGACATGTCTACTCTGCCCTGATGGCTGCACAAGAGTCACCTTGTTTACTCCTCAGAGGTAGCAATGACCAGCATCACCTGAGGGACACAGAATTGGACTCTGCAGGGACAAGGGAGTCACCCTTGGGGCTGTGGCCCTTGGCTGGCAGCTTCTGTGTGTAGTTGACCCTGATAAGAGGCCATGGGGGAGTGCTGGGTTCTCCCCTTAATCCTGTGGGTAGGGCTGTATCAGGCGCACACACTCAGCATGTCGTCTGTGGGAGCGCTCGACCTATTGTCACCATTAGAAAGTGGAAGTCCAAGTCCTGTTCCGCAGAACCTGTGAGCATGCTATGTTTCATGGCAAAACAGGCTTTACAGAAGGGTTTGAGGGGAAGAACTTTGAAGGGCGGAGATATTCTGGAAGCTTCAGCCAGGCCCCAAGGTGACCATACAAGTCCTCAGAAGGGAGCCTTTCAGGGAGGTGGCCACAGAGAAATGGAGTAGAGGAAGGGGCAGGCAGATGGGACACTGCAGACTCCCACGAGGAAGGAATCGCTGTGGACAGCCTGGAGGAGGAAGAGAGGCAAGGACATGGACTGTCCCCAGAGAGAGATCGTGGGGGCCAGGCACCCTGCCAACACTCTGATCGTATCGCAACCTATGGCCTACAGAACTGGGAGATTAAAAACTCTGTTTCATTTTTTGACATCAGATAGCCCATAATTTGCAACAGGAGCAACAGGAGGGATTCCACTTTTAATGTCAAACTAACTATCTTTTTCATCCTAACCCAAGGCCTCAGGCACAGTATCTAAAAAAAGATAAAGGAAGACAAAAAAGTGTCCCTGCCACTTCCTTCTTATAAAGCTTCATCCTTGGAGGAAGAAAATGGAAGGTAGGAGTTTGAGAAAGGGAGTGCACAGGCAGTCACAATTTCCATCATAGATGGCAATAAACCCTATGTAAGTTCAAAGCATTATCAGCAGGAGTATTAACCACACCAAAGCTACTGGACACCAGCGCTCAGCCACCCAGGGCGCTGCAGAGGATGGGTCACATCCTGACAGACAATGACACAAACCTTGCTGCCACCCACAATCCATGGAGATCAGGCCACACATCACCGGCCAAATTTAAACAACCGTTTCTATTTTGAGCATATTGTAAAGCTGAAAAATTAGAAGTGAAAACTATCAGAGGCAGGACCTGTCTTCATGTAGCTTTTCTAATGGTTATTTTCCAACTGAGGAGGTAGAAGGTGGCAGCAATCCCCTTTCCGGGGACCGTGAAGCCACTCTGCCCACCTTCTGCACAAAGAGAGACATGTAGGTGGCCACTCTCTGTTCACTGAGGAACCCTAGGGATTGTGTTTGCTGAGCAGCTACTCTCTAAAGGAGGCACCAAGCTGGAACTCAAAACTGGGGTTCCCAACCCAGCTCCCCATTCTCCACCAGGCCCCTCAAAATAAGGGCTCCAAGCCCATCACTTCCCACTTCCGTTCTGAAAGCACTATCTTGATCAAGCTTAGCTGGCTCTGCTCAGATCTCTAATCTGGTTCCTGTTACAGATAGTAGCTGAGTTTCCATTAACAAGAGGTTATTTCCACGACTCTACCCTGTTTCACGTAATGCTGTCATGAGTCAGCCAGGATTATAGAAGCTTTCATCTTAGATCAACGGGTGAGGCTGTCATATTGACCTCTAACTTTCAGAGTCAGGTCATGATCCCCCCACCCACCCGCACACACAATCACTGGTCTGCCTTAGTCTCTGAAAAGTTACTTACTTTTTGTTCAAATCAATGATGCTGCTACAGACTGAATGTCAATGTACTGCCAGATTCACGTGCTAAATAAAATCAAATTGCCATCATGACGGTGTCTGGAATACAACTCAACCATGAAGTGAACTCACATAAGGGAGACCCCAGGGAAGTCCTCCTTCCTTCTGCCATGTGAGTGAGTCATAGCTAGAACACAGCCTGCTCTAAGTCAGAAAGTGGGCCTTCCCCAGAACCCCAGCCTTCCACGGCTTCACTTAGGGCTTCCAGCCTACAGAACTCCAAGACATAGGATTCTGCTGTTTACAAGCCAGCTAGTTTACGGCATTTAATTACAGCTACCTGAATGACTAAAACACTTTCGTGTTCAATATGGCCTGTTTTGTCTGCGAACAATTTTTCTGTGAAGTTTAAAACTGAAAAAATCAATACAGATCCACGTATTGAATAGTCACTCTAAGTATGTTAAAAAACAAAGTGGTAAGTTTGTGTTAATGCATTAAAATGTTTATGGAGTGACATACTTAAAGAGAAATACTTCTAGCTTTCCATACCATTGAATTAATTTCTTCTTTCCCCTCTGTATTAGAAAGTGAACCCAGAGCCTTCACACTAAGCTACATCTCCAGCACTTTTTCAATTTTTACTTTTGAGACTGGGTACACTATGTCATTAAGTTGCCCAAGCTGGGCTTGAAAGTTGTGATTCTCTTGCCTCAGCCTCCCATACTGTTGAGATTACAGGCCTCAGCCACCATACCCAATACCACTGACATATTTTAACTTATGCATGGATTCTGTTATTTTTAACTCTTAGTATTAGCAAATAACCCAGCATGGTGTGAGATATTACAATCATTAGTGATGCTAATAAGTTCAATTCTGTTGTCTTCCATCTCTACACACCAATTCAGTAACAAAGAAGAGGAAAAAATATTCTTTGAATGCTTCCTCATGTTATTATTAAGAGTATTTTTTCCTTCTGGTTTGTAAGTAGCTGTTACTTCACTTCTTAAAGTCCAATTTTATTACACTGAGAAGACCTGCAAAGTCAGTAACTTGGGGCCACAGGAGCTGACTCCCCAGAGCCTGCTCAGAGCTGTAGTAGAGAAAGAACCTGGAAGCCCAGAACCAGAAGCGGCTTTGGGGCTAAAAGCCACTGTCGGCCAGGCTAGCCTCACTGCCACTCTGTGGACCCCATGAGTGTACAAGAGAGGAAAAGCTCAGCTGCAGCTCTGAGATGCTTAAGAATGACAGATGTCCCCGAGGAAGCAGGATGACAGCCGCTAAATGCTACATAAACATCTTGTCCCACAGCAACCCCTAATGGAATTAAATCTCGCGGCTCAGTTAGGATCTGGTGTCCTACTGGAAGCTCACTGGTCTCCAGGGGGCTGATTCCATGAGGAGACGAGCTCTGGTCACACCAACCTCCACAGCTCTGCGATATGATGGTCAGCATGAATTAAAACTACTTTCTAACAGAAGACTAAAATACTCAGTCCTGCCCAGGGATGATGAGGTCCTCAGCATAAGTGGGGTGCTCAAACATCTGAGGGGCGCATGAACTACATTCATCCTTTTCCAAACAAGACGCTAGGAACAAGACCCATTCAACAGCCATCCCATGCTTTGGGTAAAGGAATTGGTCCATGGCACAAGATCAAGCAAGACTCTGGGGCCTGGGGCCTCACTGTTCTTAGCCTTAGTCATATTTTTGGGGGGCTCATGCCATAAAAACCAGGGATGAGAGCAGCGGTGGAAACAGAGGCCTCACTAAGGTGAGTGAGAGACAAACACACGAGATGCGAACTAGACCAACGCTGGGCCAAAGCCAGGCAGAAGGCCGTCATCACAGGTCCACTGTGTGCCGTGAGCTGGCTGAAGGCAGCAGGGCCCGTGGCTTTCCCTTCTGAAGTGCCATCAGAAGACTGCAGGCCAGCAGCCACCATGAAAGGGCCTTTTCATCATCTGGGGGCAGCCATAAACCACCCACGACAAGTCTCAATAACTTCCCTTTGTCCCTGGGACCACGTGCTTAGGAAATGAGCCAGAGCACGCTCCATCTTCTTGTCATAGGCAGGAGACTACTAATCACACGAGCACATGCGATACGGAGGCAGGAACTTGGCATCTGGCTCAAGGAGCTCTTGGTGGCCTTCAGTAAGAGAAACACCCAGCCTTGCAAAGGAGCCTGGCGGTTCCAAGCCAGCCTTGCATGATTAGGAATCTACCCCACCGCCCAAAGGTTTCCTTTCCTTAATAAGGAAATACATCCAAGAATATGCCAGATGGTAACTGCTGGCTTGAATGCTAGCAGGCGCTGAGTAGGCAGAAGCCAGGTAGGCATGGTAGGGCCAGGAGTAAACTGAGGCAGCAGCTGCCTACCAGCTGAGGCAGATTGGCTAACCACTGCCAGGTAAAAATTAGACCTACTATTTCCATAACTGACCTTTCTCAAGAGAAAATTTATTTTTATATAAAATTGACTTTAAAATATAGTTCAGAAAACAAAGTTTCAACCCAGCATGGAACAAGGAAAACACAGCCTGCTATAATTAGGAAGCAGTCAGCCAGAGTAGTACAGAAGGCCAGCCGTGGGCCCTAATTTCCTACGCTTGACATTCAGCATCCTATCACTTAACTCTGTTAAATAATGCTTTACAAAGAATGGCATCATAGCCATAAACATCTGGCCACTGAGAAATGACTGTTCAGTTGCATCCATGACACAGGACTGTTGCTTCTTCAATGGACTACAGATGAGCTAATGGCAGTGGGAAGTCATTTGACAATTCTCTGAAATGTCCCTAAAACACTTGCCAGTCCTTCCTGAAATAGCCCCCACTTTCTTCTGAAAGAACAAAAAAATATTTTTTTTTCTTTTTGCTCAGTAGTCCAAGGCTAGTCCTGAACTCACTATAAAGTTCAGGCTGTCCTTGAACTCATGGAAGTCCTCCTGCCTCAGTCTTGCAAGTGCTGCAATTACAGGCACCAGGCTTTTTTATGTGGCACCAGGGGATAAAATCTTGTACATGTTAGGCAAGTACTTTAACCACTGAGCTACAACCCCATCCCCTGAATGAACAAAATCTTACTTTAAGATCCTACGCCTTAGTGGTTAATAAATAACACTGAGGATTTTTTTTTTCACAAAGTTCCTGACCTCTGTCCTCTGACCTTATCCTTTGGGTCCAATAGCCTACCCCAGCGATGGCGAAGCCACCACCCTCCTAGATTGTTCTGACTCAACACCCGGAGCTCAGTTATGAGACAGCTGAATGCTGTCATTGTCCCCAAGCCTGAGCCGGAGGCTCAGAGAACAAGGAGGCATTTAAGAGAACTGCATAAACCTTATGTTCACTGAGAAATGAAGGTGGTCAGGGAAAGAAGACCACCACATTGCTGCGGCAAGCCCTAGGGACCACCAGCCTCCTCTCCACACGTGCTCAAGTTTCCCCCGGGGGTTTTACACTAGAGCTCAGAAACAAGGTTACAAAGGTGCAAGGGGCTGGGAGAATAAATCGTGCAGCAGTTAGAGTACTTGCCTAGCAAGCGCAAGGGCCTGAGTTCAACTCCCTAGCGCTACACAGATTGGGTGGCGCACGCCTGCAATCCTTGCCTTCGGGAGGCTGAGGCAGGAGGACTGACATGTGTTCAAGGCATAAAACAAGATAACTGGGACCCGTCAAGACACACAGTCTAATGTGCAGAAGGCATCATAGCAGGCGTTATTTATAATGCCCAAGGCACAGACTCGTGAATAGGAAGCGTGGACGACAGAATGCGCAGCGGCGTGTCCCCACTGGAGAAGATAGTACAACCGCTCCATACAGACGGATGCTGGCAACAGACAGGCAGGGCCTTGCCGAGCAAGCAGGGTTGGGGAGGGGTACAAAAGGCAGGGGAGCAGCCCTTGCAACGTCTGGGACCACTAGCGTCTGTGGGGTTTCAGATCTTTTACGTGATTTTGGAGTATGTGCCTGTTCATGAGGAGGTACCCTGGGGATGGGACCAAATCTAAACACAAAACCTATGTATGTTTCCTCTATACCACATAAATCCTGGAGGGAATTTTACATGGTAGTTTTAGTGTACCCATGTTCTGACTGCTAACTGTCGCATAAGGTCAGGTGTGGAATTATCTACTTGTGACATCATGTAAGTGCTCAAAAATTGGGGATTTTGAAGCATTTCAAATTTCACATTTCTGGATGGTTGATACTCAACCTGTATTTTAATTATATGAATAGAAAAAATGAAAGAAAAACATCGCAATGCTAACTCCAGTGAGTGCTGAGTTTGGGGATTAAAAATGATTTTTCCCCCTTTTTTAAAGCCCCTTTTATAATAAGCTAGGGGGAAAAAACAAAAACCAAAATGTACTTCTGGACCAGTTGATCCCCCACTGTACTTCCCCATCGCCCCACCCCCCCAACACCCCACAAGACAGCAGTATCCTGACTCTCCAGAGGACACTGTACCATCTCAGCCACAGGCTGCATAGTCTGGAGATGCCCACCAGGCCTGCTGCCCACTCAGCACCCTGTGGCACTTACAAGGTTACTGTAGGGTACAGTCATTTTAACTTTCCTTTCCAAGGGAAGAATCTTGGAGAGGTGCATAATAAAGACACTCAGAAAGTCAACCTCAAAGTTTTGCCAGGAGAAGATCTGTTTTCTCTAAGGAAGCTCCCCAAGGTGATGAAGGAGAGAGGGAGACCAAAACAAAAGTTTCAGTGAGCTAGGAACACACACAGTCTCCTGACACCAGCTCAGAACTCGGGGCCCAACGGAACCAGAGTAGCAGAGAAATAAGATAAGCAAGGACTGTGGAACTCCACCCAGTGGTGGCCCTCAGTCCCCCAACACAATCATCTGAACTCTCTGCAGCCCTCCACGAGTTCACACAGCACTTTCAAGAATCATCTATAGACAGGGAAGTGGCATCGTGGGTTACAAGTCAGCTTCTGGGTGACAACTGCCTGGCTTTAATATTAGCAGGTATGTAAGCTTGGATGGCTCCTCAGCCAACCCACACTTCATCTGCAAAATGGACACAATCGTAGTAACCCTATGGCATTAAGATAAATCCATAGCCCAGGCTCTAGAACACAGCAGGTACTCAGCCACTGGTTGTTTCTTACTATTCCCAGCACCACTGTGGTTATCATGACTACTCCACCTTCATTAAGGAGCTGTGAGGTCAGTGGTACTAGTCATGAGAGCACAGACATTAACAGATGGTTTGCTTAAAACCACCACACCAACAGAAGCGACATAAAAGTAGAGGTTAAGTATGGCCAGCAAAGGCTCGAAGAGAGTGGGAGGGCCAATACAATGCCCTTGTCCTTCATGGAAACCAGAGGAAAAGGCTCTCCTTTCTGGAACTGTTCACTTTCGTTTATGCCACTGAGAGACTACAGCAACCCATGGCAAATGCTCTGGCAAAGCCTAGCCCTCTGCTGAGGTTCTAAGGGCAAAGGTACTTCACAAATTAGCAGACTTTTAAAAACATGAGTTACAGAAAGCAGGGCCCAAACTGCATCTAGAAGTTACAACTCTGCGTGTGCCTGTGTGTGCGTGTGTTATAACACGGGGGAGAAGTCTAGTGTCTCATACATTCTAGGCAAGCACTAGACCACTGAGGTCCACCACCAGCGCTTTTGTGTTGAGACAGGGTGTCACTAAGTTGCCCAGGCTGTCCTTGAACCTGCAAACCTCTAAGTCTCCTGAGTAACTGGGATTGCAGGCATGTGCTGTCATGCCCAACATGTTTTTAAATAATAATAATAACTTTAATCATTAAAAAGAACACATGCATGTACTTGAATATACGTCCCCATGCCCAAACATGCATTAAGTCCTACAAAATATGAAAATCATATGACTTTCTGAAGAATTTTAATTCAACTCATCCTTGTATTTAATGATACATACTACAGTATAATTCTGAACTATATTTCCACTTTCATATACATATAAAAATTTAGGGCTGGGTGTGGCAGTACAGCCTATAATCTCTGGACTCGGAGGCTGAGGCAAGAGGATTAAATTCAAGTCTAGCCTCAGCAACTTATAAAATCCTCGTCTCAAAAAGAATTTTTTAAAAGGACCAGGTATATAGCTCAATGTGATGGCCTTGGATGCAATCCTCAGTTTAAAAAAAAAAAAAACAGGAAAAATCTGGGAAGATCTACACCAGAACATAAAGAGTCATTATGACATTATATTGTCATTAATGGTGAGAAAAGTAACATATCAATTTCTATCAGAATCTATGATTTCTACTTTTTTGTAATGAGGATATTAGTACTTATGATTCTGAAGGCTTATAAAAGCTTCTATTATTAGAGAAGAATTCATAGAAAAGACAAACAAAAGAAGCCAAAGGATAGATTCCAGCTGCTCAAAGAACAGCAACCTTGATGCCATCACACACCAAGAAACAGTGCTTTAAAAATTTCACTGAAAGCTGAGCATGGTGGTTACACACATGTAATTCCAGCTACTTTGGAGGCTTGAGGCAAGAGGACCACAAGTTCAAGGCTAGTCTGGGCCACTTAGTAAGACCCTATTTCAAAATTAAATTTTAAAAAGAGTTGAGGAGGTAGCTCAGTTATCCCTAGATTCAAGCCCCAGTACCAAAAAGAAAAAGGTTCATGGTTACCACAATCTCTCCAACCTGCTCCCCAATACTGCCACGTATCTTGCAAATGGTGGGGAACCAAGGGCTGGGCTTTGCCTGCAGAAAGCCGTGGAGGAGACTGCGTCTCCTGGTCACACTGTCTAGATCATTTCCCGTGAGTTACAGTAGGTGGCAGGGAGGGCCCAGCCCCCCTCAGGCTGTAATCGATAGCTGAATAAGGACACTTCAAGGCTTCCAAAGCGGAATGCGCACAGGAAACAAATTTAGGAAATCCTGCTTTCTGTTACAGGAAATGAATCCTACGCCAACTGGTTGAAATTACTCCAGCAGCTTCACAACCGAACAAATACTAGTTTCTATATGTAGTGCGTAAGCTGACCTTGCTGCAAGGGGCGATGCCTTATTGATATTGAATTTCAAAGAGCTGACGCTGGACCCAGCCACGCCACCGTGGAGTCCTACAGGAATCTGGAAACAGTACCGCTTTCTCCAAGACTCAGCCTCCTTCGTGTCACGTGATTTTTATATAAACATTGAAATTTTGCAGTAGAAACTCTCTGAAATCGTTTAAAGACTGATAGTTAAAGTATTAATGGAGGCTACATCCTTAACAGGATTATACATTACTTTTTTCTTAGCTGCATTTTCAAGTGTTCTACAATAGACACAACTGCAACAGAAAAAAATAATGAAATGTGTGTCCCAGAAGTTTAATTTTCCCTATATATGATGACACAGTGAACATTAAGTCTAGTGCTTGCATGATTTTTCTTATAACATTAGTTTTACTTCAAATATTATGACAGATTAATTTTGAGCAAATAAATTTTATATTACTATATAACATATAATATATATTACACATACACACAAACACACACATACATACATACATACACACACGGCCTTTGGGACACCCCATATGTGTGTATTCCTGTAAGGTAACAGTAGCCTCTGTAAAGATACCGAAGGCCAAAGGAAAACACCTCTTTTTTATGTGCACTTTGTTATTGTTTAAATCATGACTCAGAATCTTAGGAAAACAAGGCAAATCTATAGCTAAGCACAATTAATGAACAGGAAAGATAAAGCACTACTCACTCTGAGATAAAGCAGCCAGAAGTAGAAAGCATTCCATGGAAGACTTACCCTCATGGAAAGATCTCCACACAGCCTTAAAGCAAACACACCAAAGGTCAGTGGGAACACAGAAGTGTGAACAGACATGGAGGACCTCCAGAGGGACAGATGGACAGCTGGCACCCAGGACCCACACGGAGAAGCGTGGGTCAGATTGCCAACATCTGGAACTGGATCCAATTCCAGTTCCACCAAATACTCTTAAGTCTACCTGTTCCCTGTGTGCACCTGTCAAGACCATGACTCTTCCTCACATCAGCAATGGCACGGCCCCCTACTCCCTTTCCCACAGTGACAAACAAGATCCCATAGCCCAACCTGAAGAGCTATAAGAACTTCAGACGCTAAACTGTCATGTTTGGTTATAGTAGCCTAAGTCTGAGCATACTCCCTCCCACTGCACTCTCACTGACCTCCACTCCTGCTCCCCCCACACTGTCCCAACCTCTCTCTGCACAAAGTTCTCAGTTCAGAATGGGGCAGTGGCGACATTTTTAACTCCCAAAAAGTTTGGCTCAGAGATCAACAGCCACAGATGAACTGGGATATATGGACTGGGCCGCCACATCAACACAGCATAGACTGCAAGGAGGAACCTCCCAAGGGGCAAATTCTACCATCCTACAAAGAGGAAAAGAGCAGCTGGGAAGAAGATGTCCCAGTGTTCTTCCATCTGTGAGTTCTGTGAAGGCTCTCAAGGTGCTATACTCTCGGTAATGTCCCCCAAAGCCTCCAGGACACATGCAATTTAGCCCTGATCGATACCTGGTTCATTTGCTCACAGAAGCCTTTTCTTCGCAAAGTGAACAAAAATACCAGCAATCTTGGTTACACTCTCAGAAGAGTGAACTGATTTAAAGAAAAAAGAAAAGAATTCTGGAAGCACCCTGGTAATTGGTACCATGTGCATTAAAAATACTCAGACCCCAAGACTTACTGGCAAGTCCCAGGCCACAGGGGCACGGGGCACAGCCAAGACAGGGAGCCACCCAGGCGTGCAGCTGTGATCCCAAAGGCTGGGGTTCCAAGCTTCACTTGCTGGCCCCATGGAGGTAGTGCTGCTGTCTCAGTTAGCCCTGAGTCTACAGGCCAAGCCTACTCACAAATATCTGTTGAATTCCTAAGTCCAGTCACACTGTTTCTGGAACTTCCAGAAAGGATGCTTACTGTATATTTTTACATAATGTTGCTAAAAATCAGGAAAAGTCTAAGTCCCAACAATATGAGAAGAGGTAAAGGGATTAGGATACCTAAGTACTATGCCAAACCGATGCAAAGGCAGAATATTAAATGAGAAAAAGTGGACACAAAACCCTATCTATATTCAAAGTCCTACTTTTAGATATAGGAAAAGATGTTGGATGGCTATGTATTAAAATATTCTGTGGCTTTGCTTTCTGAAAATGAACTTCAGGGTTAAAACCCAGACCCAGGGTGGGAGCAGAGCTCAGTGGGAGAGAGCTTGCCTAGTGTGCCTGAGGCCCTGGGCTGGAGTCCATGCAGCTCACAGACAGAAAAAGCACCTGGGCATGGTGGTACGTGCCTATAATAATCCCAGCACCCCAGGAGGCTGAGGCCGGAGGACTGCAAGTTCAAGCTCAGAAAAGGACTGGCAAAGGCCCTGGGTTAAATACCTAGTACCTGAAAGAAACAGAAAGAGAGAGACTAAGCTAGGCCAGCTGTACAGGCAGATGATGCCACAAAGGTAATTTGCAAGGGAACGGTGCCTTCATGGCAAAGATCCCTGGGAGATGAGCCCTAGCCAGGTGATTCAAGTGGATGTCTCCAGAGAAGGACCCACCACTATCAGCTGCTCCTGACAGCAAGTGCCCTGAGGAAATGCAGAACTGAGTCTCCACATTATAGAACATACCAGACACAGCAATTGAGGAACAGCTGACTAAGGATAGCATCTGTTCTCTGAAGAGTCAAGGTCACAGACATTAAGGAAAGCTAGGGACCAATTCAAGATAAAAGAGGCTTGAGGCACAAAACAACTCCATGCATACTGGATTCAGGGCTGGATTTTAAGCTAAGGAAAAACATTTTTCTTCTGCAAAAAGCCAACAGGTGAGCCAGTGTATGAAATCCAGGTGAGATCTACAGGTCAGGGCCAGCACTGGGTTTGCACTAATCCCCTCATTAAGATGAATGACCTCGGTTTTTGTGAGGAAAAAAGGGAAATGTTTACAGAAAGGAGGATCCAATTGTAGCTGATTCTGCAGACCAAAAAGAGAATCGCAGGATTAAAACTAGTAAAGCAAAAACTAGTGGGGGACCTGAGTAAAGGGTTTGCAAAAGAAATCCACTGTACTAATTTTACAAGTTTTTAAAGCCTCAAATTATTTCAAAATTTGAAAGTTTTGAATAAGAAAACCCACATGATTTCATGATAAGCCTCTTTATCTTTCTCTTCTTCAGTCTTTTTTGCTGTTGTCATTCACTTTTTTTAAATTGTTTTTTCAGATCAAGGAAGATGACTCTGCCTTTTCAGTGGCTGGGAAGATTCCATAAAACAGGCCATGAAGTCACTTCAACAAACGCCAAGTGTGAGGCTGCAGCGGACTCATTTTGCTCTTTCTATCTTTCCAAAATGCCCTGATTTTCTGCCTGGATAAAAAACTGCTCCTATAACAGGAATCCAGGTTTTCTGGGAAAGAGATAGGGAAACTGGAAGGGAAAGGCCTGAGGGATGAGTGAGGTGCAAAGGTGACTCCGAGTTCCCCCAAGATCAGGGCAGAGGCCAGCCCCGCGACTCCGAGGGCCCGGTTACCTCGTCTGGGCTGGATGCCTGGTACACGCGGCAGGAGTCCTCATACTGCTTCTCCGCCTCAGCCTGGTCCGTCACGCCGTTGGACTCATACACAGGGGTTACGTTGTGGCAGAGGGCGATCGCCTTCACAGCCTCGTGCACACGGCTGCTCATAGTCCGCCGCACCTTGGTGGTGACCGTGGGACCCTTCTGAGCCGGTGGCTCCTGGGATTGCTATGGGAAGGAGAAATGAATAAGGACAATGCACAGAGACAGGCAGGCTCTGGAGAGTGTGAGAGAAAAGCCATGCAGAGCGTCTGCTCCTTTTCCACTCCCCCATGACACATGTGGCTCCTATAACCCACAAGTGACACTGCAACACCTGACATGGAATTTTCAGGGCTCCAATCATCTACACTTGGCAGGGGGAGAAAAGTAAAATAAGAAGTTTAAAATGACCATTAAATGGAGTGTTGAGGGAAGGTGCTCCGAGGTGGGCAGGGTGAGTCTGTTCCCGGGGGGATGAGGGGACAGGAGTGTTCCACTGAGAACCCTACTGCAGATTTCTCCACCTGGAACTACTGACACCTGGGTGGGCCATTCTCCATTGTGGGGCCTTCTGTGCCCTGCAGGATATCCAACAGCGTCCCCCCTCTTGGGAGAAGAGACCAAAGTTATCTGCAGACACTGCCAAAAGTCCCCTGGAAGCCAAAACCTCCCTCAGTTGGCTAAGCACTGCTTTCCACAGGTGACTGACTGTCCCCTTCTTTTAAAAGAAAGACCCACTGAAGTAGTTCCCGATTTGCTTGGCATTACAGGAAGGAAGCAGGTGCTAAGTAGTTTTAAATGGTTACGTAAGCAAAGCTGAACCATAAATCATTTCCATCAGGAATACGTAGTGAGATTATGGAATGGGTGCGAGACCAGCTGAGGGGAGACAGCGGGTAGGGTTCAACAAAGGCCCTCTGATTTGGTCTTTCTTGGAAGTTTTTGGAAAGTGGAAAGATCATTTTGTTGCATTTTCCTTATTCTTGTTTTTAAAAGAATAACAACAACAACAAAGAAAAAAGCCCCAAGCCCTACAAACGGGCTTGTACTGAACTTTTAATTTGAATTAAAGATTGGATAACATGAAAAAAAAGATCTCCTTCAGTTTAGAACCACTATTTTAAATGTACATTCTCAGGGCTGGATGAATAGCACAGTGGCTAGAGAGCTTGCCTAGCAAGCATGAGACCCTAGGTTCCATTGCCCAGCATCATATAAGCCAGGCACAGTGTTGAACACCTAAAATCCCAGCACTCAGAAGGCTGAGGCAGGAAGGACTGCAATGAATACAAGGCTAACCTGGTTCACACAGTGATTCCAGCCTAGAGGTTAGTGAGACTCTGGCTCAAATGAATAAATGAATGAATATCCTCCTTGCTTAACAACAGAAAGCAATGACTTAGTTGATGTCCTTTGGGAGTGGTGTAACAACCCAGGCATGTCCAATAAGGCTCCTATGGTTGGGACTCAGAATGTCCCCTCAAAGCCTTATTTTGCTGAAGTCTTGTTGTCAGCTGATTGGCTCTGAAAAACTGAGTGAATCTGGAAAGATCTAACCTCATGACCAAATGGGTCAACCCAACGATGTGTTCACGGTGCATGGGCTTCTTGAAGGTGAGGCCTAATGATGAGGCCACAGTGGTTACAGCACTTGTCTAGCAAGCACAAGGCCCTGGTTCAATTCTCCAGCACCACATAAAGTGGACAAGGTGAAGCACGCCTGCACTCCCAGCACTCAGGAGGCTGAGCTAGGAGGATTGCTGTGAGTCTGAGGCCCGCCTGGGCTACAGAGTGTGAAGGACAAGCTGGCCTACAGAGTGAGGGAGGGACGGAGGGAGGGACTGAGGGAGGGAGGGAGGGAGGGAGGGAAGGAAGGAAGGAAGGAAGGAAGGAAGGAAGGAAGGAAGGAACTTTACTTTTCCTGAGGTGGTGATGGGGAGTCCCCCATTGCCATGAATTCTTTTTCTGTTGCCAAGAAGAAATGAACATCAAATTGGCCAAGCTCAGTTGCAGACTTTAAGTCACAGTCTTGGGCAAAGTATCACCTACAACAGTTCCAATCTTGGAAGCTAGAAATGTTCACAGAGTTGCTGGATTCTACATTCCATTAGAAACATATTTATCTGACAGGAGAAATAGCGATGGGAGCGCTTAGGAGAATCATGTTTCATACCATGACACATGGTTGCCCTAAATAGAGAACAGATGGGGTCTGAGAAGCAAGAAAATGACTTTCATTTAATTTTTTAATACTATTTTTAGTAGTAGCATTAGGCACCATGGGTAATTAGACAATTACTAAATTATTCTGGTCACTGTGGGGACACTCCATTCTCTGGCTTCCTGCTCTGTTAACCTCTGGTGTCAAGAGCACACGAGTTTCACTTCCAGGCCAAAGGGCACTGCACGGTAACAATAATTAGAGTAATGAATCAGAACTCTGACTTAAATGAATCATTATTTGCCAAGTGCTTTTGATTATAAAGAATTAACTTTAAAATTATAAAGAGGACTTCAGATTTACAGAAAAGTGTCTCTCTCAAGAACCCTTTCTTGTCGGTGGTGTCCTGTAATTTATGTTCTACATAAACATGCACTACAAAGCCACTGACACGTGTGTTCATTTTTGTCCACATTCCTCAGCACCTGGCCTGCATCATTACTTACGATTGGGAGCAACAAGAAGCCCTTTGACAGGGTAATTGCTGCAGTCAGCGCTGGAGTGAAGAGCTGGCTGAGGGCATCCCTGGCGAACTTCTGGATTTTGTGTATCAACCTGATTTCACGTACGCAGAGGAAGGCAAAAGCTTCCACTAGTATTTACAGGGGGCGATAACACCGAACTTCTAGAAGTTCGTATCCCAGGTGAAATCACTCCAGAGCAAGGCGGACAGCAGAACCACAGGCTGTCAGATTTTTGCAGACTATTTTTCCCCCAGTACTGAGGACTGAGCCCAGCCAGGGCCTTCATGTGGAGCCTACATCATCCCCAGCCCTTTCTTATTTGGAAACAACATCTTGCTACATTGTTACATTGCCCAGGCTAGGCTCAGACTTTCAATCTTCCTGCCTCAGCTTCCCAGAGTGCTGGGATTACAGGCGGGACCACCACACTTAAGACTACTTTCAAATCAGCAAACCAACTGATGGTGCACTGAAAGAAGACAGGGATGACAGCCCTGAACGCCAATCCTGGGACAGGTTCAATGCCATGCACTCGCTCACTTCTTCCCTAACTCAGTGTTCACCCGGCCTGTCTACTAAGACATTTCAGGGGTAGAAGAAACCGCCAAGGGTGCTAAAACCAAGGCAGGTCTCACCAGGCTGCCAGGCAGGCCTGGGACCTGTGATCTTCCTGCCCCAGCCTCCCAGAGCACTAGATTTCAGGTGTGCACCTCCACCCCTGGCTCCTGAATCCATCTCATTTGTCAAAACAAAGGCTCATGCACACACCACATGGTCATCCACACAGACCACGATGCTCTGGTGCCTACCCAAGGCTCCGCCAGGAGGGAGCCTAGGGCACGGCGCATTCCCCAACAGCCAACAGCCCTGTCTCCCCATATGGAAGAGTTTCACATCGTACAGTGTTTATCTCTAACCTCCTCCATGGGCCCTTTAACCTACACACATTTCTTCTTACTTAAAAAATACCAGGGGAAAACAAAAACAGATGTGCCATCCACAGAAGCAGGTTATGACTCCTCGTGCCCTGGGGAAAATTCACTGGTCCGCCTTTAGAGGGAGGGGGCAGAAGAGCCTCGCACGAGGTCACACACGATGTCACACCAAACACAAGTGGGCACAGGAAGAGGGGTGACGGTCTCCACACACATGCTCCAACTCACACCTCTGGGGAGCATCCTGTGTCCTACGATGCTGCAGAGTCCACTACATGACACTGCTGTCAACAAAGGGACACTGACACTCCGTGAAAAAACAGGCTTCCGTGTGTCACTAACAACCCATGACAAGGCCATCACCTGACAAGAACTCCAGGCTGCGTTATGGGAAAGAGTAATACAAAAAAAGGGCAGTCATCATGAATCAATTTTCTTCCTAAATGCAGTTAAAATGTCACCCCATATGGATATTTGTAACACGAATGGGTACAAAAGGCTGCAACTGGTAGGGACATATCTCAAAGACAAGGAGTTCCTGTTATCTCAGCCCCATCCCGACCCCCCCCCCCCAAAAAAAAAGCTCCAAGCTCTAATGACACATTAACTTCAAAGGGGCTCCAGCCAGAGACCAGCTCAGAGCTGCAGCTTCTGAAGGAATCAACCGAGTTACTGGCTGTGGAAGGGACTGAGCACGTGCATCTACTGGTTAGTAGCAGACACAGGGAGTGCCACAGCCATGGAGTTTCAATTCACCCACAGACCACGAGGGCTCTCCATGGGGACACTGCGGTGAGAGAAGGGCATGGGGAGGACAATGTTCAGGCTTCGGGATGGCAGGGGGCTGGGAAGCTGCTGAAGAGCCTACAAGGCACAGGATGATCCCATGACAAAAACTCTCCAGCCCCAAAATGTTCAGTGAGAAGAATCCTCTCAAAAAGCCACTGGCACCACATCCCCAAGGCCAGGACAGGGGCGGGCAAGCAAGCTAATGCAGAGTTGGATCTTGTTTTCATTTACATTTGTGACATTGTTCCCTGCAGATTTTGGGGTTTGGTAAGGAGTTCTTTATTAGAATTTTTAAAGAATGCCTTAAAAACTGATTTACCTTGACAACTGAATAATGAACTAAATTTGTTTCCTAAGATACATCATTAAAACTGCTCCCTAGAACAGATGCCCACTTGTCTTCTCTGAGCCCGAGTCAGACCTGCAACCATCAGAAGTGAGCTAATCACCGACACAAAAGGAAGGAAGCTGGGTCGCATTGGCCCACAGTGGTTCTGAACCAGAGATGCTCCTCAGAACAACCAGTCATGATCTTTGAAGATACACACACCAAACCACAATGAAACGAAACACAAAGACATACACAGCCAGGTGTGGCAATATGTACCTCTAGTCCCGACACCTGGTTGGCTGAGTCAGGAGGATTACAAGTCGACGGGCACCCCAAGCAATGGAAGTTTGAAGAACTGGAGGCCAGCCTGGGCTACCCAGCAAGACCTTGTCTCACAGAAACAAACAACAAAACCACAGGCCTGAGCCCCATGCCTGGGAATGGAGAAGGGTCCAGGTGTATGCATGCATGCATGTGTGTTTAACTTTACACACAATACTGGGGTTCAATTCTAGTTTAAAAATAATTATAAGAATATGATGTCTTCCTGGCAAAGCACCACCTGTCCAGACACAAATACGGAGCTGAAGAATGCAAATTAGCCACTCCGGCATCAGTGCGGGTTTTTGCTAAGCAGCAGGAACATAGGTAACGTCACCGTTTTGTCTTTTGTTCTATGCTGATCTGTGTGCTTTTTTTTTTCCTACAATAATAAAAAAAGTATCACACTCCCTTACCAAAACAGAAAAAAAAAGACTCAAAAAAAGAGATAAGAAATAAAAGAAAAGAAATAACTGAGTTTTAAATGTTGTTTAAAAAAAAAAAAGAAAAGGTCTGAAAAACAAAGTTTAAAACATTCATCCCAGAGAAACCCAAACCAAACAGCCTCCACGTCTCCTACAGAGACAGGAAGGTGACTACTGTCTATTAAACAGCAAAGCAATCGGAACACGCCGCTGCCCAGGTGCACAAGAATATAAACCACAACTCAGAAGCTCACGAAGGAAAAAGAGCGCAGCAAGTTCCAACTCTTAACATCAAATCCTAAGACAAAACAGAAGCGAAATATCAAGTGGAAAAAAAAAAACGGAAGCTCACAGATCAAAGTGTGTGGATGAATGTCAACTGAGTTTTTATAAAATGTGAACTTGCAAATACCGAACAGGCTAGGAGAACCTTTGAAGGTGCAGGTCCCGCGATTCCGGGAGCGCACGCCATGAGGCTTTCTCTTGCCACAGTGGTTCTTTGTGTTGTTCGGTTTTTTGTCTCACATGCATACATCAGCAGGAGTCAAAGATTATTTCCACTTTCTGTTGAGGGGGGGGAGTAAAACAAAATACACTGCAAGCTCTAGGAATGACAGATTAATTGTCTTGAAACAGTCTGTGATCTCGATGTGCTACGGGAGAATTATTTTACTATCTTCCATACTTCTGTATTTCACCTCAACTGTGTATTCTACTAGGTACTGTGCATCATGTAACCAAAAAATGAAATTTTAAAATGGCATGATAAAAACATAAAAATCTACACAATCAGCTCATCTCTCGAATACATACTTCCAGTAAGCAACACAGAGAACGATGGCATTAGATTTAAATTTCAAGTCATCCTATCTGCTAGTCAGCCATGAAGAGCAGTGAAGGACTGACGCATGGGAAACGCCAGCAGAGCCCCGCGAGCACTATGTCACAGGACAGAGGCCAGGCACAAAGGATGCGTACTGACAAGTGCAGAGGGCACACCCACAGACACGGCCTGGCAGCTGCCTGGCGGAAGACAGGAGGGACGGGGGAGTCCCCGCGGCATGAGGTTTCTTGTGGGATGATGGAAGGGTCCTAAATTTAGACATGAACAATGGACGCATAATGTTGTGAGCATACTAAAAAGCACTGAAATGTATCCTTTTTTAAAAAGCATAAATGCGACAGTTAATTACATCTCGATTGTTTCTTTAAGAAAAATAAAGGTATCAATAAATAAGCCAAGGGAAACACAACCCACCCTCTCAGCCCAGTTGGGCTTTCCCTCACAACGCACGGGCCATTTCCTTAGGGTTTGCTTGGCCGTGTATGAATAATCTGGAGTTTTCCTGCCAGAATCGTTTAAAACCTCCTGTTCTTTTTATGAGGTGAGTTTGATTACACAGCATCCTTGAAACTAGCCACCTGGTCACTCATAAACTGCAACCTGCAATGCGACCACTGAAAACAAATAATTGCAGAATCACAGTTCCTTCCGCAGCAAGTCTCAAGGACTGGACCCGACCAACGCCTGTCCCTGGTCAGCCTCAATATGATGAATACAACTTAAATTCTGCGTGAACGTTGGAGAAGAAAATGAAGTGTGCAAAGATCGTCCAGCCTCTCCCTGTCCTGCAGAGGTGACCTTGTAACCTCCACCTCGGGGTCACAGCACCTTGGAATCACCCGTTCACCTGTGAGCACTGCAGGTCTGGGCGTGCCATGCAGGGCTTCTGACTCTGGCCCAAGTGATCTGACCCAGGACTGCAAACCCAATACGCTAGGACAGAGTGCTATGAAGTCCCACTAGTCAACTGTAAAGGTCAGGGGAGTCCACGACATGGACACAGGGGACACTTGGGGAGGTGGTCATACTCTAAGACAGGCGTTTGATACTTCCATAACTCTGCAAGAGTCACTTAAAAAATTACCAAATTGTGCACTCAATGTGGCTGAGCTTTTTGGTATGCAAATAATGCAGCAATAAAGCTGTTTTTTAAAAAACCATGATAAAGTCCTCATGTATCTCATCACAAACACAGCCACATGCTCCTTGCAGGAGCAGTGGCTGTCGGGGTGGGGGATGGACAGAGGGGGGAGGTGGGAAGCAACATGCTACTACTCTGCGTTGGGCCATCCCGTCACTGGGGCTTGCCTGCCACACCCAAGCCAACCCTGAGATGCAGGACCAAGTGACAAGCTCATTTATAAGCTTCCGCTAAGGAGGTGTATAAGGCAGAGCTTGTGACAAGAAATGTCATTTTCTGACTTTCAATACTTTACAAAGAGTGTTATCTGTGCTAAACCAAGAAGGAACCATAAAGGCTGAAATACACCCTAAGGTGGATGGCTTCTGTAAATACCACAAGCTCTTAAAAATGTCACCAAATAGGAAGGGTGTGTCTCCGCCAGACACATGGCACCACTAGGAAGCTGTTAATGCAATCCTCATCACGTCAGTGGGCCTGCCCAGGTCCCATAGGGAAACAGCCATGCCACCAGGGCTGATGAGCACCACAAACCAATGTAGTCACCCAGAAGCATGGAGGGCACTTGGGGCTGGTGGCTGTGAGGGAGAGGCTGTTCTAAGACACAGAAAGGGACAGCTTCCTGTCTTAAGTGTGGGAGTCGGGAGGGGGTGCAGTGCACTGGGCAACATCCGTGTCTGGGACGCTGCCAAGGGAGGTGACAGCCCAGGGAGACCCTGTGCCTGAGGGAGAGACAAGAGCTGATAGGGAAGCACACCAGGCAGCCAGGCAAGAAAGGGAGACAGCTGTGTGAAGACAAATGGCCTAACAGGTGGTATGGGGGAGCCCAGGCATCGGAGCACACAGAGGCAGAGCTGGAGGTGATGAAGAAAACAGGTCCCCGCATGCCTGGATTGAAGTGGGGCAGGTGGGGGAGAGAAGCGGGGGTAGGGGATGGAGGCAGCATGTAGGGTTCCCGGAGACACCGTCCTCAGGGCCAGAGCAGCAAAGCCATGCATGCAGGTGTACAATCCAAAGGCTCAGGGCGGGGCTGGAGGCCCGACAGAAGGACTGGCATCCATGGGGTGAGGGAGGCCAGGGGCAAGAGTGCCAGTGGTAGGGGACAAAATAATAGGGCCGGGGACTGAGTCCTGGAGACCCAAGACCAACCCAAGAGGAAGATGGAAAATGGGGATCACATGGCTTGTCCTCTCTGCCCAGGGACACACCTATTTTTCAACAGACCTAAAGCAAAGAACCTTGAGGAAAACCCATGGACGCATCTAGAGACAACCATAGGGCTGACCACAGGGCCCAGAAGAATGACCAGCTTTCACTGCTGCTTATAGATGACGTAATGACAAGAATCAAGTTAACTGCTCCACATTTAACATCCACCCTTATTTCCACACCTCCTGCTCAGCCAGCTGGTGATGTGGAACTCAGGGTGTCTGCTAGAGAACATTCCAGAATGGCAGGGGTCAAATATAACAGTGCCACGAAGGATCCTGGGATTCTGCCTTTAACCTTTCTACATAGAAGCTCAGACTCTACCCTATTCTCAATGAATCAGAATTTCTATGCATTCTTTGTTTTTCTCCTATTTTACACTGAAATACCACAAGATTTCTCATGAGCAGCTGAGGAAGGAACCCAACTGGTCTAACTTTTCAGGAATAGTAAGGCACTTAACAGTAATACCTTTTTCTGAAAAATGACAAATTTTGAAAAATTTTTGTAGAGAAAAAAGGTAAGAGCAGGTAAGCTGCAAGTCTCCTTTATACTATCTTTCATAGGGTAGGTAAATGAAAAGTAGAAAGGAAACTAAAAGCAATTGGTAATACCATGAATACTTCAAAAGGGAACCAACTGTCGTAGTTACTCTTTAGTTGCTAGGACACAGCATTTGACATCTACAACCTAAGAGAGGAAAGGTTTATTTTAGCTCCTATTTTCAGGAGGTCTCAGTCCACTCACAGGCAGCCAGCTATGGCGGAAGCACACAAGCAGTGGAGGCCACGCCAGTGAAAAGATGGTTATAGCATGGCAAGAGAGCATGGAAGAGAGGAGCTAGCATATCTCCTTCCAGGTCATGTTCTAGTCATAATTCACCTCTTCCGGGTCAAGCCCCAGCGATCCATCCCTCCTGACCAGGCCCCACCTTTTAACAGCACACGAGATCCATGGACTAACCCCTATGGCTGAATCACCTTTCACATCTGAGGCTTTTAGGGGACAGTCCAGAGCCAAACCACACCACCATCTGTGACTGCTGTTCTGGCTCAGAGCCAAAGGATAGGACATAACAAACACATTCATAAACTTGAAGTCTAATGAACTCACAGGTTCTCAAAGCTTCTTCTGGCACCAGTTATCAGGCAAGCAATTTTTTCTTTGGCTCTTCCCAACATCCATCAGCAGAACAGCCTAGCCATGGATGACGGGGGTGGGAAACCCTCAACTGTAATTTTTATTCAAAATGGCAAGAGTTACCATCAGCCTGGGAGGAGATGCTGGGGGGAATAGGGAGTGACTGATTAAGTTACAGGGCTTCCACAAGGTGTGAACTTAACACTGATGCACCTGTGGCTGCACAACTCTGAATATAGTAAAAAACATAATTTGTATACTTTAAAAGGATAAACTGCAGGGTATTACGAAGTATATCTCAGTACAGCTGTTATAAAATGTGCAAGAGTTGTTTTGGCTAAATCCGAAGGTTTTACCTGGGTGTAGATACTGAATATGTGGCTCTGTACTTCATCCATGGAGTCGAGGCCATAGGCCACTGTGCCCAGATGCAACCGTTTGAAAACCATCTCATTCTGGGTCAGAGTTCCTAAAACATAAGACAGACAAGTGAATGAGTCTACATTCTGGAAGCTCATTCCTACTAATAGCAACAACAGCCACCATCTTCTCACAGTCTGCTCTGTGTCACCTACTGGCTTTAGTACTGCACCAACTACGGCAGACAGGAGAAGCATTTTGTTTGTTCAGAATCCCACTTCACTTTTGCAAATGGAAACCTGTAGCTTAGCAGTAGAGCACTAGCCTCACATGACTAGGGCCCTGGGTTCAATCCAAAAAAGAAGAGGAAGGAAAGGAGGGAGGGAGGGGCATCCTACAGTGCCACTGCCTGAGGTGGCCCAGGAGAACCGTCAACCAGGATGCCCAATGTGGTCCACTGGCCAGAGAGTTGCATATGATACACACTACACCAATCAGACTCTGTCTTGAAGAAGCCTGATCCTTGGGCAGAAAGCTCCACGGCTGGAAGATGAGGAGAGTTAAATCTCCCTGAAGGCCAGGCTCTAAAAGACTGTCCTGGGGCCACAGTGCTGACGCGTCCTCACTTTCCCAGCTCCTCCTTCCTTAAGTCTCATTTGCACTGATTTACAGGACACTCGGGATCTTTGCAATAGCATCCTTCCTCCCCTCAGCTGCTGAACGAAACAGAAGCAGCTATAGCCAACCTAGGTCTTCCACCCCATCCTTGTTCTTATCACTATGACAACCTCACAGCCTGGCAGGCGTGAAGCCAGGGAGCAGCACTGGGTGAGGCTGTGGGATCAGGACTCGTGGCCAGACTACTGAGATCTATGTCTGTTTTGGCCATTCTGTGCCCCATTTTCCTCTCTGTACAATTCTTCCTAACTCCACAGTCTAGTGTGAAAATCAGCTGAGTAACTATTTATAAACACCCTGGCATGGTGACTTGCACACAGCTAGTTCCAGGGAAGCATTTGCTACCACCATCATCATTGCCATCACTGCCATTGCCGCCACCACCACCATCACCACCACCACCACCATGAGCAAGTGGTCACCCTTCATCCTGATCTGAGGAAACAGCAGCAGTCATACCTCATCTCTTCAGCCCCAAAGTCCTGTCAGAGAAGCCGTTTCCTCTCACTCAGAATCCTGGCTTATCTGTGAGGATCACTCACCTGTCTTATCTGTGAGTAGGTATGAAATCCTGCCCAGCTGCTCGGGAATTGTGCTGGAACGAACCACAGTGCCAGGGATTTTTGAATCCCTCCGAATCACCCAGCTATACACGATCTTGCCCATGTCCAGGTTCACACGCAAACTAGGTAGAAAACCAGAGTAACAAGGTTAACAAACCATATGTGAAGCCCTCGTATGTTTCTTTATAAACTATCTGGACCCTAAATACATCCATGCCACCACATGAGGACTTACTTCCTACAGAATAACCCAGATTAACAAAAGTGAGCACCACCACTTAGCAAGGCTTTCCTAAATCCATTCTACATGAACCAAAGTCACTTCAAATACAGGAGGGCCAGGGACATAGCCTGGTGGTTACAGTGCTGGCCGACCCCATAAACTAACAAGATAGCTTGATATTTCACTATCCCTGAGCCGTATGAAGATTCAATTTACTAATTTTCAATTATGTTTTGATTCACTTAGGAGGACACTAGAAAGATTCAAGTAGGTAGCAGTGAAGTAGACTTGGGGATTCCTGGAGACCATCATCTAGCATGTGCTGGCAAGGACACACAATCTCCCTGGGCTGGTCACAACGTCATACCCAGACCCACACTCTCCATGCTTACAAAGAGATACATTCTAACCTGGATGATATAAATATGCACATCAATAAGACAAAACACAAGAAAATACATCGAGTATAAGACAGAGTGTAAACTTGGAAGGTTTCAGGAAAAATGATATTTAGTGAATATTTACTGATCACCTATTATGACAAAAAGGGGATACACGTATCCACCAATGTGGGAAAAATAAGTTATTAAATCTATCAATAGAATATTTAATAAAGCAGCTCTATAAACAATGGGAGATAAGTGTATATGACAGTTTATTTATATGATACTGCTTTAACTTTTTAATACAGATTTTATGCAGAATAGAATCCCCTTAGCTCAAACAGAAAGCAGCCTACAGCCACAGCATAGCTCACACACCACATTATCACTGTTCCTGGCCATCCCTCTGCAGAGACTAGCTTCTCCTTAAAGCCACAGAACTATGATCCTTGAACGAGTAAAAAGTAGAAAACCTCACAAACACCAAACTCAAGTCCCTGCTTACCTGATGGGAATGATATTGGAGAACAAGAGGAGGAAGCGGATGATCTGTAGGTACCAACGGCCAGCAAAGTGCTGGAGGGCAACCATGACCAGAGAGACTACCACCAGTGCGCCAAAGAGGATCTTTGTGAGGCAGTTCACCTCCAGGTCAAACAGGCCAATCTGCACGATACAGCACAAAGAGCTTAAGAGTACCTGCTATCTCCTACCACCTCTCTGGAGACCTGGTTTCACTCTCTCCACAAACCCCTTCTCCCAGTGGGGTCCATCCATCCTCACAGCTTTGCTCTGAGCATGATGGGCTCCACAACTAAATAAGATTTAGACTTGGAAACACACACACACAGGCAAGTGTTTAGTGTGTTGGGTTGTGCTGTGCACTGCACAACACTTAACACCCTACTCAGTGGCCCAGAAAAATGACTAGAGTCCCACACTCTCAGTTAACTAAGTGATGCTAGCTCCATGTTGCCTAGAAGTGGGACACACACTACTGGAAGCACCTGATTTCTAAAGGTACTTCAAGAATGAACACAGTTTCAATGATTTTGTGTTTTGCTTCATATGTATTCCCCAAAACGTAACTAGCACACCAAAGCCATAACCTCATAAGAATGTGACCCACAATAAGACTAAAACATCAACTAAGCAACTAGATTGTCATGATGGTGGGAGGGAGTGTAGTTAAAGTTTGGGACACCTGGCATCCATCCATACTATTGACACAGGAAGCCCTCTTTCAGTGTTCTGACTCCTAAAAACTGGAGACAGAGGCAAGAGGATCGCTTTGGTGCATTAGTTGTTTGGCTAGTTGTGTTGTGTTGTGTTGCATTTTGTTTTGTTCTGAGACAGGATCTCATGCTATGGTCCAGACTGCTCCTGAATTTACTTTGTAGACCAGGTTGGCCTCAAACTCAAGGTGATCCTTCCACCTCAGCCTCCAGAGGGCTGGTATAGCCATGGGCCATCACGCCCAGCTCTTATGTGGCAAGCACTCTAAACACTAGCTATTCCCCAGCCCCTGGTGCATTAGTTTAAGACCAGCATCAACAACACAGCAGGACTCTGCCTATATTTTTAACTCGGGAGGTGGGATGGAGCTGAGGGAGTCACAATGTGGGGTGAGCAATATTGGGGTCATGAGGCAGAAACTATACACCCTGCCACAGCCAGGGGCTCAACGTGGGTTTCAATCCCAAGAGCCTGTCCACACTTACCATGCAGCCCAGGCAGTATGCCCCCACCCACGATACAGGGAAGGCAAGGGAAGTACCTGTGCTCCTGGGGCTGCTATGGATATATTTTTCTTTGTTGTTGTTTTGTTTGTTTTAGGTTTTTGTAGTACTAGAGACTGAACCCAGGGGCTTGGCACTGAGTTTGGCCTCAGTGCATTTCTTGTGTTGAGAAAGAAGCTCACTAAGTTATAAAACTGTCCAGGATGGACTGGAAATTGCAGTCCTTCTGCCGTGGGATGCTGGGATTACAGCATGCCAGAGGCCCTGTTCTTTATTTTCACAGTTTAGGGTGGAATCCAGGGCCTCCTGTGGGACAGGCCAGGGCTCTCACACTGAGCTACGCCCTCAGCCCAAGTGCTGAGAGTGAAATGAGGTATGTGGGAAGGAGGCAGCACATACCAAGCCCAGCAAACAAGGACTTGGCAATTTGTTTTAATTTACATGCTTCTAAAATTTAATCTACTTGCAGGGACATGAATACTCTATATGTGTGTATATTTGCATGTATTTACATACAGGCATATGTGTGAAAGAACACATAAGCAAACGAATGCAGTACTACTGTCAGGTGCTCCTGCTATGCAATCTTGTACCTCACCACCAGCACCCACATCAGCATGCACAGGATCATCACATCCCACCACCTCTCACACACCTTACTTCGGGGGTTGGAGGTGTTCATGACACTCCGGAGTTCTCTGCCCGTATAAAGAACAACACCCACAACAGTGCCTGAAATGAGAAATCCAAACCCAGAGAAATGTTAACGCAGGTGAGTCTAAAGGCTGGAGAGGCAGTGTTCATTCTTTGATGGTGCTAGGGTTTGAACCTAGGGCCTCGTGTGTACAAGGCAAGTTCTCTACCACTGAGCCGCATCTCCAGGTGAAAGGACACTTTCCAAATCCTATTAACAGCCACATGATGACAATGTCAGAAAATGTATGCTGTGGATGACCAATGACCCACAGTATACTGACCAGAAGAAGAGCCACTAGCCTCATGCAACTGCTTAAATTTAAGTTCAACTAAAATTAAGTAAACCATAGCCTCATTCTCACCAGCAACACTTACAGTGTCCAGCAGCCGCGTGGGGCTCCTGTCAGCCTCATGGTTTATGAGACACATTCTCATTATTGCAGAAGGTTCTCCTGGACGGTGTTGCTCTGTGAGGACCAGCAGCCTTTAATGGCAGGAGAACTGGAGGAGGGCTTGTCCTTTAAGCCACTAGCATTCTGGGCTTCCAGGGTTGCCTGGAACATTCCTGCCTTTATACACCATCCCAGGAACTCATGCATACATCCTGTTTCCCAAGTGCATTGATCCTGGTGAGTCCAACTGCCTTCTGACACTACATCTAACCTGGCCATGGGACAGATGGATGGATGGATACCCACCCACACACCCACGTCTATACAAATGGAAATCCACCACCAAGAATTTCCCTCCCCTCCATCCTCCAATGTCTATTTTCCTTCTGAAAATAGACATTTAATGGAAAAAACACAAATGTCCAGTTAATGTTAGAAAGGATGCTCAGCCTAGTAATTAAAGAAATGCAAAATAAGCCACTTTCATCCCTATTAGTTTGGCAAAAAAATCACCACGACTGACAACACCCAGAAGTCACCAAGAGCTGGGGAAATAGATTCTACTATAAGCATTGCTGGCTTCAGTGCAAATTGGTTCAATAGATTTGGGGTGGGAATGGCGCGGGGGGAGAAGGAAGACGGTTGGGGGGAGTTTGGCAAGAACTGCCCAAAATTTACCAGTCTCCCCTTTCCACTGTATGCCAAGAAAATGTTCAGCATGGTGGGAAAGATGGATAATAAGAAAACCAGGAACCAGGAGTATCAAGATTAATGAGAGGCGCTGCAATGCAAACCAGCCAGGGGAGGGTGCAGTATGTACCAAGCAGCAGGAGAGGTGGGCTGCTTTGCAGCATCCACACCCACATCTTAACAGTGAGAGGGGCCAGCCTGGCGGGCTCGCACAGAAGACTCCAGGGATGCAACAATTTGTTGTCTCGGCTGGAAAAAGAAAACTCCCAACCTCCTCTGCTCTCCGTCCTGGTTCTCAGGAACACCAGAGCTGGAGGGAGAAGCAGAAATGCAAGTGGGCTCAGAGGCATCTGCAAGAAGCGAGCCCAGCCCCCCAGGGCAGCAGACACTGTCCCGACAGAGGGCCCTGAGAGGCGGCAGCCACATCCCTCCCTCCCGAGTCTAGCGTGCTGGGCCAAGCTGGCCGCAACCTCCTGCACAATGAGGCCCAGCAGATGGCAGGCCAGGAGAGCTGCTCAGTCACTTGCTCTTCAGCAGATGGCAGGCTCCTGTGACTGTGCGTGCCCCTCCCTCAGCCCGGCGCCAGGCCAGATGGTGGGACAGTGGGAGTCCAGCCTGAACCCCACCAATTCCCCACCAATTCCTACGCCGCTGCAGCATGGGCTCCTCAACCCTCGATGCCCACTGAGAGAGGAGGCTGGAAACAAGGCGTTCCCCAACAGCCTGGCCAAACCTCACGCCACCAAATGCTGATATAAATGGCCTGTTCCTTCCAAGGACTCCCTGAGCTCAGAGCCATACCTCTGCCTCCACTAGGTCTACATTGGCTGCATTCTCAGCCCTCAGCGTGGCCTCCACCCAGGGGGAGCTCACAGCTCATGTCTACCAGGTTTTGAGCAATTTTTCAATAAAAACCAAGGCTCAGTGGTTAAAGTGCTTGTTTAGCAAGCGCTAAGTCAAGCACTAAGTGCCTGATTTCAATTCCCTAGTACCATATAAGCTGGGCGTGGTGGCACACACCTGTAATCCCAGCACTCAGCAGGCTGAGACAGGAAGATTACCATGAGTCCAAGGCCAGCCTGGGCTCCATAGTGAGTTCAGAACCAGCCTGGGCTGCAGAGTGAGAAACTCCTCTCTCGTCGTTCCCCCTCCCCACGGAAAATCACCAGCTTCTCCTGGAGAAATGGAAGATCTGGTGACCCTGGGCCCATGTCCCTCACGGCACAAGCAGCCGCTGGTTAACATGAGCCCCACTGGAGGGGGCACGAGCTCAGCATGTCATGCTGCATCCAGCCCAGCCCTCTTCTTGAAATTCTCTGTCCAATTTGCAGCTCTTGACCTGAGAAACTGCCCCACCCCTGACCTCTGACCCCATCCTATGTTGTCACTTTCCCAGTCTTGCTCTTCTCTCAACATTCCCTCACTGTCGCCTCCCTGCTTCAGAGGCCTGCAGACTACAGGATCCTCATGATTTCCCAGCCGTGCCCCCCAAACTGGCTTTTCCAGAAAGTCACAGCTTAGACATCTCATGAAGTTCTTACTACCTCTCCAGAAGGGAATGGTCCTGCCGGGGCTTAGGATTAATCTGTGACCCCTTTGCTCCTTGTCCATAAGAAGATTATCTGTCATGACCCTAAGAGTAGGTGCTTGGGGACTTTCATGACAATCAGACATTGACGCCCAGGGCTCCATGAGATCCAGGCCACCTCCTTGGTCCAACCCCTTGGTGCTCTAAGCCCCACCTCCTCCATCTCCCTGGTGACTCCTCAGCCTTGTGGCATGTGTTAAGATCACCATGGCAACTGTATCCTCTACAGACGCATGACAGCTGTGGCAACTGGACCCTCAGCCCAGTATGGCAAGCTTTCTTATTTTTCTATCTTGCAGTGAGTGACAGTGGATTGACCAAGAGGCAGGAGCTGGATTCCAAAATAAAACAATAACAACAAACAAAACAACAAGACTACATACAGAAGCAAAGCCTCTCAGAATTAAAAAGGCTCCCACTGGCTATTCTTGAAGTGAGCACCGAAAGAAAGCAGCTTGAGTTTAATTCCATGTCCACAACTGAATCAGAGTAGAGTTAGGTGTGTCTATTCGGTGAACAACAGGGAAACTGAGGCCAACTGAGGACATAGGAAACACCTTAATCCTCCTATTCCAAAGACTCCATCTCTGCAGAGGATAGCAGGCAATGCCCTGAAGCCACTGGCCATTGCTCACTACCCATGTAACCACGCAAGAAAAGAATAAAGGGAAAAATCCATCTTTAAGTCCGTAACACATTTCCCACGAACTCTGTGAAACCTGATGCATCTTCAAGATCTCGATCTGATTTCCACTTTCCTCCTCCCGGGAGATGTCTCTCCAAGGATGTGGGACCTCGGGCAAGCAGCCTACTCTCTCCAAGACTCAGTTCCTAAGCCACTAAATGTTCTTACTGGGTGCTGTAGACAAATGGCAGCAAAACACTCTCTACGTGCAAACCACCTGGCAAACAATAAACTGGTTATTTTTGTTCATCCCTGACACTAACACTGACAAATCAACTGAATGAGCCTTACTCCCTCTACCTCAGAATTCTATGCATTTTTACCTAAATGTATTTCTTTTTATTGGTTTCAGCTAAAAATACATACAACTCCCTTGCATTTTCCACCACCTCCTCTGTAGCCTGGAAACCAGAAGCCCCAGGAGGGTGGGATAGTACCCTCTATGACCCTGCTGCAGCCCAAGAGCTCAGAACAGGGCTCAGCGTATGCAAGTGCTGGGTGGGAGGCTGCTGTGTGCGAAGGAAAGGAAGGAGGGGGCGGGAGGAGAGGGAGGAGGGGGAAGAGGACCATCAGGATAGGAAGACACATGGAAATGTACCTGCCATAGAACTAACTCAGTACTACCCCAGCAGGTACCCAAATCACATGAACTGGGCTATGGGAAGTCAAGGTGGTACTTGCCCTGAGGTGGGATTAGCCCTGGGAGAGAGCTGAGAGGAGATTCTTGGTGGGTGTCAATTCTATCCTGCATCCTGACCTGGGTATTGGTCACACAAGGTGCTCCATGTGATAAAATTCACTATGTGAGCTGGGTCTGGTGGCACATGTCTATAAGCCCAGCACTCTGAAAGGCTGAGTCAAGTCAAGAGGATTGCAGTTTAATGCCAGCCTGAGCATTTTAACCATTTGGTAAGACTGTCTCAAAACACACACACACGCACACACACACCCAGAGAGAGAGAGAGAGAGAGAGAGAGAGAGAGAGAGAGAGAGAGGGAGAGGGAGAGGGAGGGAGGGAGAAGAGAGCTCAGTGTGCAGGCCCTGGGTTTAATCCCCACTATCGAAAACTAAAATAAACCCACCAAATGCTACCATCAGGATTTATACATTTTCTATATCTTTTAACACAAGTTGAGGGGGAAAGGAAGGAGTGAATATGAGGGAGATGAGGAAGAGGAGAAAAATGTATTACCAACTGCAAAACCTAAAGTACACATGGCTCCTGCTCCTGCCAGGTCATGAGAGGCACACAGCCCACATGCCAAGACCCTGCCATCCTGTAAGATGCAAGGCAGCTTCAGCCCCGTCTCCTGCATCTCCTGAAACACCTCTGCAGGTGCTCTGCACAAGTGGTCCCTACCACAAGTTACTTTCTCACATCTCCTGTCCCCAGGAGGTCACCGCTCCGCACAGAGCCACCAGCAATGGCTAGGAACAAGCGAGCCCAGGTTTCAAGCTGAGCAGACTCCCTTGCTAATCAGTTCGCTAACTCTATCCCTCAGACCAAGATAAACTCCAAATGCATTAAATATTTTAATATGAGACCATATAAACACTCCAAGAGAATATCAGTGTTTGCGTTTATAATTTTAGAGCAGGCAAGCTTTATTTAAGCATGGCACAGAAACTAGAACCACAAAAGAAAACAGGTCTGACTAAGTAATGATTGTAGACATTCAAGTAATATTTTGAACACACTAGATGTTCCCTGCAATACCCCTGTGCCAAAAGATGAATGAGGCCAAGTGCAACAGCAGCTGCCACTGAGCTGACAGGCAGAGGGTAACACTCTTGGGACATGAGTTCTCACACATTATCTGTTTGAAACAAACCCACAAACAGGAGAATGGGCACAGGACACACAGAGGCAATTCACACTCATATTTAAGAAAGTACAAGTGAGAAAACACAAAGTAAGATGTTTAAATTTTTTTTTTAGTACCTGAGGATTAAACTGTGGGCTTGACACATGCTAGGCCAGCAATCTACCATTGAGCTATGCCCCCAGCCACACAAATAATATCTTAAAAGGAAAGTGATATATAAGATATATACTCAGTGTCAATCACAGTTACAAAAATTTAGCAGTCAGAACACACAGCTGACTTGGGTCCACACATAAAATGATCAAGGTTGCTAATGAGAAGCTTGCCTCATGAATCAAAATGGAAAAAGTGAGATGGGGATATAGGTCAGCAGTACAGCACTTGCCTAGCACACTATGCCCTGAGTTCACCCCCAGCAACACACACACACACACACACACACACACACACACACACACAAGTACACGCACACTGTACACACGTGCAGATGTATGTACGCACACACTGTAAACATACATACTAGTAATCATACATACTGGCAACATAAAAATTGAGAACTTCTACACAGGGAAAGCAAATAATGTCACAAACTAAGAAAAGAAACCGCAACAAATGTTTGTGACCTAGGAGAGATATCAGTTTGGGAGTCTTCCACAAAGCTTTCTCACACATTAAAAAAGACAAAGGAAAGCAGATAGACAAAATGTTAAGAACTGGCTTCTATGGAGAAAGTTTGTTACTGTATTCCCAATTAAATCAAAATTAGAACAGTAACAAGATTCCACTCACCAGCACACAAACAAGAAAAAAAATGTTTTAAATGCAAAACTCTTGCTTACAAAGAGTCATCATACACTTTAAAAACAAAAACAAGATGAAAGCCTGGATGAAAGAAAAAGGACAGAGGGCATGTGAACCAGACATGAGATGTTCATACCAAGGAGTCGGGAACAAGCAAGGACTGCGTGGCAGGACAATGACGAAGATGCCAACAGCAGTAACCAGCAAAGGAGAGGAAAACACAGGTGCAAAGATGACCCAAGTAATCTTTGAAATGCAAACGTGAAGATTCTTATTTTTCAAATTATCTAAGCATAAAAAAGGATAATTATATACTTGTTTGTAACAGACAGAAAGGTGGGGCAGAACAGCTGGGGAAGACGCTCTTGTTGAGAGAGACCTGGATGGCCTTGGGGCAGGCAAGCCAGGCAGAACCAGGCTACCGCACACCCTGGGGGACACTGCATGCCCTGGGAAGCAATGGCCGGACCAGGGAGGCCTGTTGTGGCTGACAAGAATCTTCAGGACCAAGTCCTCCCTTCTTTAGTCATCAGAGTGATGGAGACACTCCGACAGATCATGGCGCAAATACAGGCACGTGACAGAAAAGAAATGCAGTCTGGATGCTCCAGAGAAGGCCAGTCTCCACCCATGTGCACCCAGACCTGATCGTGGGAGCAGTGACAACTGGGTGGGGAAGCATGCTTCCTTCCCTCCCTCAGTCACAGAGAGTTCTGATCCCGTGCCAGATGTACAGTGGTACAAGAGAGCCACAAAATGGGAGAGGAGTGGAGTACGCAAAGATTCAATTCCTCGAACAGCAACAAAGGGCAGCTGTGAGCAGAGGAATTATTGTGCAGGGTAATGATGCCAT
Source organism: Ctenodactylus gundi (assembly GCA_004027205.1). Classification (NCBI taxonomy): domain Eukaryota; kingdom Metazoa; phylum Chordata; class Mammalia; order Rodentia; family Ctenodactylidae; genus Ctenodactylus; species Ctenodactylus gundi. Next base: position 351,766 of record PVKB01000692.1, read on the forward strand.
TGTAATACAGTGGAGTATAATACAGCATCCTATTATAACAGCTGCACGGCGAGTTCTGTGCCAGCAGTAAAATACCTTAGTTCAAATTAGTTCAAATCCCATCTGCCTTGTACCCACTGTGTGGGCCTCAGTAAGTTAACTGGTCTCCCTGGGCCTCAGTTTCCCCACTTGCAGAAAAGAGGTAACACTAGCACCCACCTGCAGGTACTCTCTGAGGTAGCAATACTTCTGCACACCCTAAGGACTCAGCCAGTGCCTGACACACAGGTGACCTGAGGAGCATCAGTCCTTTCCACCGCTGAGCGCTCTCAGCCACTTGGACACTGACTGCCACAGAGTGTCGCCCAGCATTGCATTACAACTACCTATCGCCACTTCATCCTGGAGTGTAAAACACAGGGTTTGGCTCTCTGCTGCGTGCTGCTGTCCAGCAAGGAACCAGCCCCCAAGGACACAGCTTCTGCCCAGAACAGCCAGGCTGACTCAATTTCTGGTACAGATTAGAATGTCAATCGAAGCGGCAATTAAAGGCTATTCCCAGTGTGACCGCTTCAGAAAGTCTGCAGGCCACAACGGCCTCTCTTCTAGAAGTCTCTAAGTGTCCAAGCCACAATTAGATGTCAGTTTAATTCTCTGGAGACGCAGGAACAAGTGGGAAAGTCCATCTGACCGACAACTAATTTTCTCAACTGACGGGTGATTATTCTAATTACAATGGGTTTTTGTCTTTTTCAAATTGTTAACACATTCCCAAACCCAGCACCTCACCTGACGCAATCACAGTGCCGGCCCACAGTGTGTTCTCAATGCTCAGGCTCTCGCTGATCGAAGGGTCACTGTCCTCCTGGAAAGGACCAGAGAGACTCATGTTTATCCATAGCTATCTTACTGTGTTCCCAGGGGACTGGCTCCAGGTCCCTCAAGGATACCAAAATCCATGGATGTGCCGGCCCCTTATATTCAAGGTTTCTGCATAGAACCTGCACACATCCCCCTTTATGCTCTAAATTCATCTCTAGATGACAGAGAATACAGAATACCAACTGCAGTGGAAACGCCACGTCAACAGCTGTATGGTACATCATGTAAGGAATAGTGTCTGGAACAAGACGTCTGTATACATTCTGTACAGAAGCAGTTTAAAAATTTTGGTTTTTTGATGCATTAATAGTAATAGCAGATGTAAAGCCATGGTGGCACATGCTTGTTATCCCAGCACTCAGGAGGCTGAGGCAGAAAGACCGCCATGAATCTAAGGCCAGCCTGGACTACATCGTGAGTTTGGGACCAGCCTGGACTACAGAACAAATTCTGTTTAAAAAAAAAAAAAAAAAAATTCCCCAGCAACACATAAAGCCAGGTGTGGTGGTGCACGCCTATAATCCCAGCACTCAGGAGACTGAGGAGGGAGGACTGTTGAGTCCACGGCCAATTTGGGCTCCATAGTGAGTTCAGGACCAGGCTAGGCTACAGCGTGAGACCTTGTCTCAATAAATACATAAATAAATAAATAATGGCAGATGTGGAATCTCAGATATGGGGGCATAACTGCAGTAAATTTTTGGCAGAATACACAGGCTGCCCACCCCTAGGTTGTTGCCAAAACAGAAGATGATGATGAAACGAGAAGTAGCTCACAGCTCAGCCAGGACAGCAGAGCCAAGCTCACCCACCACCATCCTTGGCGTTTTCATCTCTCATAGAAATGTGTACAAAAGCTGTGCAGGTCTCCAACACCAAAAAAATGTTTTGCTCAGCACGATGGTAATATGCCAATCTGGGCAACTCAGTGAGAACCTTTCTCAAAATAAAACTTTAAAGGGGGCTGGGAAGGTAGCTCAAGGGCAGAGCCTGTGAATAGTGTGAGCAAAGCCTGGGGCTTAATCACCAGAACTGGGGGGAGAAAGGGAAAAGAAAACAGGCAGAAAGAAATGCTTTACAAAGGAAGAACCAAAATGCAAAAACAAACCCATCAGGCCTCTGCAGGCCAGTCTTACGACTCACAGAGAGACTATAGATAATTAAATGAGGGTTCTATAAATCTACTATCGCATACTCCTAAACTAATTTAAATCCAAATTTAATTTCTACTCTGTAAAGTCCTAGTAGGTTAAAAATTTTTAAATGGCAGATAAGATTCATACTATGAAAAGAAGGTCTGGACCCAGGTGGAAATGTCAGGGTAAAACTGCTCCCTGACGTCACAGGCAACGTAATGAATCACATACTCGTCCACGTGACGGAAACTGGTCCCAGGCAGTGAGGAAATCTGGTGTCTAACCTCACTGAGAAATGACCTGTGACTTTCAAGGTGGGGCCTCTGCAAAGGGCAACTGGCATTAAATCACTCTCCGTCAGAGACCTAGTGTTATGGTGTGGAACTGGAGTGCCCCGCAAAAGCCTCATATTTGGAAGGTGATTCTACTGACTTCCTGTGATTCTGAGAGTGGGTCCTGGTCAGAAGGGACAGATCACTGGGACATGACCTGGAAGGACACATGCTAGCTCCACCCTTCTCTTGCTCTCTCAACTTTCTATCTTGCCATGTAGTGAAAGCTTCTCTCCATCCAGGCTTTCACCAAGCTCTTCCACCATTACCGGCTGCCTCTGAATAGACTGAGACCTTCCAAAATTGTGAGCTAAAATAAACTTTTCCTACCTTAAGTTGTGGGCGTCGGATGTTGTGTTGAAACAACAAAAAAGCAACGAAGCCATCCTCCAGTACCTTGCTAGTGGCCTCCCACCAGCCCACCCCAGGCAGGGACTCTCTTAAAGCAAGGTTACTTACCCTAGTGAAAGTCCCCACGAAGTTGTGAATGTCAATGTTGGGCTCTTCTGCATACACATACGACCGAATCTGAAGAAGGTCCTATTCAACCGAGGGGACATTGGGAATGAAAAAAACAGTGTGAGTCCAGAGCACAGGGGCTCCTACTGTTTTCCAATAGCAACTACATTTCCAAACAGATTCTCAAAATTAGAAGGCAGGTTTTGGAAAGAGGAGGGAAACCTTCTAAAAAGTTAGTTTAGGCATTGCTACATGCAATATCTTAGGGGCCTCAAAGATCTCAGTGCAGACACCTGCTAACAGGCCCCGGTCCCGCAACTTCCGACACTGACGGCGCAAGTGACTCTACACAGCTAAGAATGCACTTGACATGGGCAGATGCCCCTCTGCTCAGCTCCAGTTCACGAGGCTCCCTCATCCCAGTAACAATACTCACTTGTTCAATGCACACTTACTGGGCACCTACTGTGCAAGGTCCTGAGAAGGAGAATAAGAATATCCTTTACCCTCTGGGAGGGCTGCAATCAAGAGAAATAAATAAGCACAAAATAATAAGTGTTGGTGAGGGCATAAGGAAACTGTAGCCCTCACGCATGGCTGGCAGGAATGCAAAACACGGCAGCTGTTTTGGAGAAGAGCATAGCATTTCCGCCCAAAATTAAACACAGAATTGCCATGTAATCCACCAATTCCACTTCTGATTATACGTTCAAAAGAACAGAAAGCAGGGGCTTGAAATATGTGTACAGTCAGCTGAGTTATTCACAAACCCAAGAGGTACGAGAACCCAATGTTCATCACAAATGAATTAACAAAATATCAAACATTCATACAGTGGAATATTAATCTCAAAAAGAGAGGAAATCCTAACACATGCTACAACATGAACAGTAAGAACACTGCTGAGTGACATAAGACATTCACATAAAAGATAAATACCTGACTCTACGTATACAAGGTCCCTAGAGCAGTTGGAGTCACAGAGACAGACAGTAAGTAGAAGGGTGTTGCCAGGGGCTGGGTGACGGAGAACAGCAAAGAGCTCTGCTTATGGCTGCACGGCAATGTAAATGTAGTTAATTCAACTGAACTATATGTTTAATATAGCCAGCTATGGCAGTACATGTCTGTAATCTCAGAACCAAGGCAGGAGGACTGCAAGTTCAAGCCCAAGCCTGAGCAATTTAGTGACTTAGGGAGACACTGTTGCAAAATAAAAATTTAAAATAGGACTGAAGATAAAGCTCAATGTGAAGGCCACAGGTTCAATCCCAGATACTTGGAGGGTGGGGGGGTGACATAAACAGTCCCAGTGGTACATGCCTGCAATCCCAATCAGCCAGGAAACTGAGGCAAGAGGACCATAGTTGGAGGGCAGCCTGGACATCTCAGCAAGACTCTGTCTCAGAGTAAAAAAAAAAAAAAGGGGGGTGGGGATGAGATGTAGCACAGAAGTTTCCTGCCATGCACAAGAACCTGGGTTCCACACCTTGCACCATGAAAGGAAAAAAAAGAAAGATTAAATTTTGTTATGTATACATTTTTTAAAGAACCCAATCTTAAGACAGGGGACAAGGGAGAAGTCTTGTAAGTCCTAGGACCACCTTGGCGAGAGCTGTCTTTCAAAACAATACATTAAGGGGCATCGGAGCAGGTACACCGAGGAGGAGCCTTTCTAGAACACAGAATAAAGGAAAGGAAGAGGGCTGGGCAACAGGAAAGGGAAGGGCAGGAAGAAGACAGGGGTGAGGCTCCCCACACACCAGGAAATGCAAACAACGTCTGGAAGCAAAAAGACCCAGGGAGAGGAAAGAGGGGAAAGACGGTGTGGGGTGGCCGAGTTCCCCAGCGAACGTGGCAAGGTAAGGCCTAGGCACGGAGCAGATTCAAAGTCAAGCTAAAAACGTCTCCTTCTTGTGTCCTGGTATGCCCTCGGCCCTCTTATGTGCAGTTTCACTTATCCGCTGTTAGCCACAATCTGAAAATCTTGGTCTATCCGCAGTTAGCCACAATGTGAAAAATCTTAGTATGTCCTCGCTCCTTTGAGAAAACAGAACCACATCCAAACAACTTATTACAGCGTATCATTAGGATTATCCTGCCTCATGCCTCTTTGCTGGCCATGTCTCAATGCTACCACTGGGATGAGTGTAGCTGTTGGGGGCAGGGGTCCCCAGGTCCCCAGTCGCAGACTGGTCAGATCTGTGGTCTCGGAAGGATGGGCTGCAGGAGCAGATGAGCCGCAGCAGGAAGCGAATGGTCCAGAAGCCCCGCCTCCTGTCAACACGCTCCCGTTAGGTTCTAATGCCGCCGCTGATTGACCGGAGGCGGAGCTTCACTCCCTGCTCCCCTCCTTGGTAGGCGTATCACCCACCTTGGGAGAACAATACTTAACTAAACTGGGTCCTGGTTTCCAAAAGGCTGGGGACCACAGGTCTACAGCGTTCAGGCACCCGCTGAGGGAGGGCTTCGGAACACATTCCCCATGGGGGACATAGGGGACCTCTGTTCACCACAGAGACACTCACGCGTGTATGTGACTGACATAACTGGGAATTTTTCTCAAAGCAATTTTTCTCAAGGCTTCTGCTCCCTCCCATGCGGGCTACAAGGGCTCCTCCTGAGTTTCCACCCTCCACCAGCCACCGTCCTGATCACAGGCGCAGCTTTGTACACACGCTGCTGAGAGCAGACCCCAGCTCGCTCCCACCAGCCCTGTGAGTTCGGAGACAGCACCAACTCCGCTGGCCTCAGTCTCCTGTCCTGTGAAATGGCCACACACCACTGTACCTCAGAGGAGCAGTGTGGAGGAAATGAGACACTGGGGGTACAAGGTCCCCCCAGTACAGGAGGTGCGAGGTACAAGATGGCTGTCACATCAGCAGCAGCCTCTAGGGCAGAATGACAGGGAGGTTAGGTTGTTCCCGCTGTCACTACACCCAGCTCAGCCTCTGGCACCTGTTATCTGGTCTGGTTTTTCTCTTTTCCTCCTTTCTTGTTACTTTTTACTTTCTCTTAATTTTACATTTTTTTCAAAACCAGCAGAGCAGATTCTGGCCAGGATCCCCAGGTGCTCCAGGATCCCGTGGTGGAGGGATCCAGGCCCTCCAGACCCAGGAGCACAAAGGCACCTAACGCACCCGGCCAAAAAGGGCCACTCGGCCAGCACCCTGCTCTGACCCGACTTATCCTGCCGTTTAAAAATTTCTTTGTATTTTCTTTCCCCAGTGCTGCGGACTGAGGGGTCCTGCGCATGTAAGGCACAGGCCCTACCTACCATGTAGCTGTATCCTCTGCCTCTTAGATGTTTCCTTTTACCTTTTTGCATTTGACTCTTTAAAAGGAAGGAAGGGATACTTTACAGAAAAATGGGAGCAAGGATAAATCTTACTTTAAACCCAAGATTCTTTCAAGCCTGATGGTGCAGGCCCATAATTCCTGCATTTAGGGAGGTAAGGAAGGAGAATCACAAGTCCCAGCCCCATTTGGACAACTTAGCAATTTAGCAAGACTTTGTCTCAATTAAATAATAAAAAGGAGTTGGGGGTATAGCTCAGACTGTAGGAGGCCCTGTGTTCAATCTCTGGTACTGCAAAAACAAAACAAAACAAAAAGAACAACCCAAGATACCTAGTTATAGAATGTTAGATGGCTGTCAAACTGCCCATATACGTATATATTAATGGGTAGACTCTGGGGCCAAGGACACCACAGGGCACAAGGGTGAGGAGCAGGTGGACACTGTAGAGCTCCGGCTGCCCACACTCCTGGCAACTAACTAGGAGGCGCTGTTTGCTGCATGTCTGCCTGTGGCTCTGGATGGAAGGCAAAAGGCCCAAAGACACACTCAATGTGGAGGGGAGAAGTTGCAGAACAAGTGCAGGGTGATCCTGCTTATGTAACTACCATCCACAAACAAATCCTGTAGAAAGATCTGGAAAGGTCACCACCTACTTTACATGATCCTCTCCTTCTCTGGAGTAGAAGCTGTGGGCCAAACTTTTCACTTTCTTTTCCAGAACTTTCAATACAGTATTTTCCTCCACCAGGAGCCCTTGCTCCTGATCACTCTAACCAAAACTATATGTCTTAGTTACTTTTTCATTGCTGTGACTCAATATCCGACACCCACAAACTTAGGAAAGGAAAAGTTTATTTTAGCTCACAGTCTCGAAGGTCACAGTCCATTCAGGGTGGGCGGCAACAATCGAAGTACATGGCAGAGAGAGAGGTGGAGGCAGCTTCCCCGGACATCACAAACAGGAAGACAAGCTCGGGCTAGTTGAGACTAGTCCCCATCCTCCAGGAAGGCAGGTGCAGCTTATGCATCCTTTCAGGTCTCCGCCCAGTAACCAGTCCCTCCTGCATCCAGGTGTGGCCACTACACACCATTAATCCTAACTTAACTGCAATCCATCCCTCCACACCAAACCCCAATCCACCAACATCACATGGTTCCATTAAAATACATGAGACTTTTGGGGAACACTCCAGATCCTAACCACAACACTATATTTGTTTTAATCAAAACCATATTCATGTTTTTATTATTCAGGTAACATTTTTATGCAGCCTTCTCTTTCCCACTTCTCTCCCTCTTTTAAGACAGTCTCAGTGGTTAGTCTAGGCTAGCCTAGAACTCACTACAGAGCCCAAACTGGTCGTGACCCTGGGATCCTCCTGTCTTAGACTCTCAAGCGCTGGGATTAAAAGCACGCACCACTATGCCCAGTTTGCATGATTCTTTTAATCTAAAATTGTACTGAAAAGCCGTCACCTACTTAGGGGTTTCTAAAAGTAGAGCCAGCAGTATTTTTCTTTCTTTAAATCATAGTCTAGGTTCACACCAGATGAAGGCCAAAGTGAATGTTTGCTAGCCTGGGAGGTACCTCTAAAGTACACACCAAGAAGCAGGGCTCGTGCTGCAGGACGTGCTGGCCATCTGCACTCTGAACTCTGGAAGACCACAGTCCTTTCTTTAGAAAACTCTTAGCCAGAAAATGAAACAAATGTTCCAGATACAATCAAAACCACGTCCTTAGCTTACCTTCACCTCTCAGCCATGACACTTTCCAGGGCCTCCTAGGCTGCAACATAAAACTCCCTATCTAGAATTCCTGGTTTAGACTGTGGGTGTGCTCTGTGATTAAAGCACTTGCCTATCATGTGCAAGGCCTTGGGTTCAATTCCCCAGCAGCACAGAAAGATCAGCTGTGTGTGGTAGTGCAGGTCTCCCAGCACTTGCCTGCGGCTGAGGCAGAAAGATTGCTGTCAGCTCAAGGTCAGCCTGAGGTATATTGTGAGCTTAGGACTAGCATGGACTATAAAGCAAGACCTTGTCTCAAAATAAAAAAATATAAAAAACATAAATTCCTTGTTTAAAAATTAATAGTAATAAGGCAGCTATTTCCCTTTTATTAGCCACGAAAAATCATGAGCACAATGGCCTTGTTTATTGTTATAAAGATACAAAACTTCCACCTGCCCATCTTTCCCTTGAAGGACAGCATCAAGCCACATGACAGGAGCACAGGAAACACTGCTATGTGTCACATGACCCACAGAGACCACCACTGGGACCAGCTGATCTGCGGGCACTCACATTACATTACATTACAAATACTGTGACCATCCTCTTAGAGAGGGTCCCTGCCCCGAAGATGGCAGAGTGGGGAGCACACCAGGTACCAGCTCATGGGGGACACCGCTGGGAGGTGGGTGGAGTGGCAACACTAAGGGAGAGTGGTCAGGACATCGCACAGCAACCTGGGAAAGTGTGGGAGATGCCTAGGTGCTGCACAGACACAGGACACAAGACCTCCTGGTGCAGGAATGAGCAAGGGCCAATGTCTGAGGTAGAAGCGCACTTGCGTAAGAGCTTAGCGGGCAGAGGCGAGAGGGGCAGCCATTAGACTTGGAGGTGAGCTGCACACAGACAGGCAGCACAGAGCCGAGGACAGTAGGATGACAGAATGGTTCTTAGGAAGCTGAGGAGCCTTCAAGGCTTTGAACAAAGGAATGGTTCTGCCAGGCACTCTGCCAAAGTCTCTTGGGACTTTGATGCTCCCCTGAAAAAGGCTAGCTCTCTGCATGTGAGGTCTGCACTTGCCACAACCACAGGACAAACAAGAAGTGCTCCAGCAGCCCCACCTCACACTCGGCATCCTCACCAGCCCCGAGGGCACCTGTATCTGAGAGCCCCGCTATGACAGGTGGCCGGCATCCACCTCTCGGGGAAGATACTCACAGCGGCTGTGGGGAGCCTCTGTGTGCAGGCCACTGGTAGCCGTAACTTCCAATCTGTCTCTCCATCTAGCTGGTCTGTCCGTAAGAAGCAAGACCCTGTGGAGAGAAGATGAGCACCACCTGGTCGCCCAAAATTCCAGAACCCCTCCCCGAGTGGCCCTGGGAACTTTTTAGTTGGGTCCTTGTCAAAATGGCCCATCCATGGCCAGTGACCCAAAGGGCACATATATACATACATACATACTTCCCCTTCCTCTAAGAGCTCTGGGTCCAAAAGATCTAGGTTCAATTCCTCACTTTACCATCACTCACCATGGAATCCTGGGCTAGCTTTGTGACCTTACTAAACCACAGTGTGTCCTTGTCTGTAAAATGACAGAAATGCAGCCCTCTCCAGCTGGCCTGAAGATCCCAGGGTGCTGATGCAACACTGGCTGGTACAGAGACCAGCCTCCGAGCCATCCTGGACAGGAGCTGTGAGCCCTTCCTAGGAACCCGACCCCTTGAGTTGAGGTCTAGAAGCCACTTACTGGCTTCTTACCCAAGTGGCTATGTAGCCTCTCTGAGCCTCAGTTTCCCTGTGTTTAGATCCTGGATAATAGTGCTGCCCTCCAGGTACATCAGGAGGACCAACAAGCTGCGCCATGCACAGCTCAGAACCATGCTGAGAGGAAAGGCCCATGCCTCGGTCTGCTATTACAAGGCGAGGATCCATCATCCCAAACTTCAAACTACAAAATGCTCCAAAACCCAACACATTCTCCAACATCAGTGTGACGCCACAAGTGGAAAATTCTACACCATGAAACATGCACGTAATTACAAAAAGTATTACATAAAACAAACTTCAGGCTATATGGACAAGGCACACATAAACCTAAATGAATTTAATGTTAAAGATCTAGGCACCATCCCCAAGATCACTCATTAAGCATATAAACACTTCTAATGCTACAAGTCTGCTCTACTAAAAAAAGGTATTTTGGAGTTGCTTCCCTGATTCAAAAACAATCATCTACTTCTGTTACATTTTCAAATGATATCTGTGCCAAGCTACCCTTGTGAGGCTAATGGTTGGGTTCCAAATTGGTCTCAGATATTTACCATTTTTTTCTGAAGTCCTCAGGAAGATCATGTCAGCAGGGACCCGCTGGTTCTGCAGTGAGAAAAAAGAAAAAAATAAAACTCTTACCATGCCAAGCCTGCTTGTAAGGGAACAAGGGACCAAAGCCCACCCCTCATTTAAGTTCCTCCCTTTATCTAAGACAAATGTGGAGGTTTATTTTGTTTTAATTCTGAAAGATCTTACAGATTCCTGAGACTCTCCTTGCTCCCTGTCAAAATCTCATCTGATTAAGAAAATTTCTGGTTATCAAGCAGATTCTACCACCACCTCCTGAGAGCCTAGCCAGAGGACGCAGGGGTAGCCTGTTCCCGCCAGTGGCATCTTGCCAGGTTGTTGGGGACACCAGAGAAACACACTGCCTGTGCTTCCTGCTTCTACCAATTCTCCAACTTAATGCTTGGCTTTTAGCAGGATTTTAACGGGGGAGTAAAGTAGAAACTACAAAAGCCATTCTAAAAATAAAAAAGAGGAAATCTGGCAGCATCCCTGCATAATTATAAACAGGAGAGCACATAATAGTATTCAGGGGGGCAGTTCTGAGCTGTCACCCAAAAGTTTCACTTTCCCTTAAATCAACCTTGAGTTCTTGGATTTAATCCTTTTAAAAGAGCATAGTTCAGTTCCTACAGAAACATGAAAAGACAAAATCCTTTTCTGACTAAATATTTTTCCAGGCCTCTCCAGGGCAACCCTAACGATCTCACACCTCCCAAGTGCACACAGTAAAAATGGGATTTTTGCTGAGGTAACAAATGTTAACACTGCTATTCTTAAAACTGCACCTTGGGCAGGCCTGGTAACTGCTCTGGTGGTACGCTGCACCCCTGTTCCCCATAAATGGGTTGGCAGGCAGGTGCCTGAGTCAGAACGTGCAAGCGAAAGCGACTCCAAAGGTAAATCAGATAAATACTAAGTGCCAGGGCAGCAAGCCAATGTCTAGGATAGATTTCACAATGTTTTTAAACTCAAAACAATAAACACATCGAGCAGGACATCAAACATTAATACTTGTGCTTATAAACAGGATTTCTAGCTACCAAGTATCCACACACCTTAAAAACAAATGTTTGCGTTTGTCTTGTAGGGGAGAGATTTTTCTCCTCAGGGAAAGCTGGTGGATGGAATCCCTAAAAATGGCATCGAGCTGGCCTACCCAGCACCCCCAGAGGCCTCACCACATACGTGGTGGGGAACCTCCGCACACTCTCATACTCAGCTCAGCTCGTGATGCGCCACTGACTCACCTTCTCAACGATGATGAGGTCGCCCACCTGGATGTTGGAACTCTTCACCTTCACCGTCCCTGCAAAGCAACAGGTCCAATGCGTCACCCCCTCCCTTGCAGTTTGGCGCAGCTCTCAAGTGCCCACCAGTATCACCTCTCACCCCTGTAAGGCTGGCTTACCTGCTGCAGAGGCCCTCGGCCTCCACTTCACAGGCCCTGAGAGAACCCATACCCTTCCAAAAAGAGCATCTCTTCACAGGGAATTAGCTTGTCTAAACCCCAGCCAGGCCAGGCATGGTAGTGCCAGCCTATAATCCCAGCACGTGGGGGGCTGAGACAGGAAGATCAGGAAGATCAGGCATTCAAGGCCAGCCCACACTCAAAACATAAACAACAAACAAACAAAAATTTACCCCATAAGAGGTTCTATTCCACCTTGGGAGGAAAAAAAAATGAAGAGTCAGATTCACCAGGAAAACTCAACTCTTGATCTTCAATATCTCCCAGAAAAGGACAAGCTAACACAAAATGAGGAATTTACTTTTCAATTGGCAATTGTTAGACTGCTTGCATTACATGATATGATTGGGCTACATTATTTCTGGTGGGTGTTTGTCTACATCGACAGTAAAAGCTAACATGAAACACTAATGCTGTGCTAAGTGTTGCACAGACACAGGGGCTCTGTTTACTCCTTGCAGTGGGCATGAGTAGACAGCGTGCTCATCTTCAGTCTGCGGGTGGGGACAATGGGGGCAGGGCATATCACTGTCCCCCAAAGTCTCAGAGCAGGTCAGCACCAGAGTCATACCCACGTCTGCCTCCATATCACAGAATAAAACACTGTGAATTATCTTCAACTCAAAAGCATTCCCAAGTGCTACATCTGAGGAGCGGAAAGATGAAACACGGTCCTCACAGCCTCCAAAGCTCACAGGCTAGTGGGTCACGGACACAGTCCTCTTGGCCAGCTAGCAAACGGTGCAATTTTGCTGGCCAAGAGGTAACATGCTCTATTCTCCTAGCAACTGCCTTCCTGAAAGGGCTACCAGACTGTACACTTGTATTTTACATGTTAAAGAGCAGAAGCCAAATGGAACTCAGTGGCATTGGCCACTGGAGGCTGAGGCAGAAGGTCTATCAAGGTCAAGCTCAGTATGGGTAACTTAATGACTTAGCAAGAACTTTTCCCAAACTCAAAAGTAAAAATAAGGCTTAGGAATGTAGCTCAGTGCCAAAGCATGGGGCTCTATCCTCAGCACCACCACCGCCACCCAACCACCCCCACACCGAAAGAGAGAGAGAGAGAGAGAGAGAGAGAGAGAGAGAGAGAGAGAGAGAGAAGCCAAATGGGTATGGTGGCTGATGCCTATAATCCCAGCACTCTGTGAGGCTGAGGCAGGAGGATCACAAGTGGGAGTCCAGTGCAGGCAATTTAGCAACTTAACAAAACCCTGCCTCTAAATGAAATTTTAAAAGGGAACTGGAAATGTAGCTCAGTATGAAAGCCCTGGGTACAACTCCCAGTACCACAAGAAAGAAATAAGGAACTAGAACAGCGCCCCATGGACAGAAAGCACCTGGTCATGCATGCAGCATTAAAGCCCCATTTACTGAATGCCTGCTGTATACCAGGTGTCCCAAGGGCTCGGGATACAAAGAACTCAAATTCTAGCAGAACACAGGAGGCAATAAGCAAATCCTGAGTGACTGAAGGGGAATGTACACTGACTCTTCACAGGAGAGCTGAGGTCAGAACTAGTCAAGTGAAGGAACCTGTTTTCTTAGGATCTGATGAAAATGTAGTATGTGAATGTGGTGTGGGTCCTCACCATGTGCATATGGCCAAAGGCTGGAACCCCTTCCACAAGACCCAAAGCATCATGGGAAGGTAGAGAGCAGCAAGAGACAAAGGCAGAAGGACTGGCTGGGGCCACGGGCTGTGTCACTCTCTGAGCAAGCCCACAGAGGAAGTGGACCCATGTCCGGGTAAAGGGTCAAATTCCCTTATGAGAGAGCAACGCCATAAAACTTTTTATTGATTACTGGTGTCCATAATAAGCTCATTTACTTTATAAATGTTCAGCTGTAAGATGAGCGTGACAGCACACGCTTGTAATCTTAGCATTCTGCAAAGCTGACGCAGGAGGATTCCAAGACTTGCCTAAACTAAGCAACGTAGCGACATGGCAGGACCCTGGCCTCAAAATCTAAAGTAAAATGGGCAGTGGATGCAGCTTATTGTGAATGCCCTGGGTTCAATACCCATTACCAAAAGAAAAAAACCTACTGTGAGCAAAACCTCAAAACTCTATGGCACAGAGCAGGAGTGAGATGCAAAGTGGAAACCATCTATGTGCCATGGATTCCTTCAGCACGTTCACACAGCTCCCCACAAGCACCCAGAACTGGCTAATATTTTGGGGGCAGAGGAGAGGTCAGGGTCTTTGAAATACACTATATACTCAGCCACTGCCACCTCCACTCCTTTTTTTTTTAAATTTTGAAACAGGCTCTCACCAAGTTGCCCATAGTGGGCTTGAACTTTTGATCCTCCTGCCTCTTCCTCCCAGAAAGCTGGGATTACAGGCCTGCCAAGCTGTAGTTTTAAAGAACTTAAAGACCGATACATGGAGGTCGCTCAGTGGTAAATTGCTTGCCTACTATGCACAGGGTCCTAGGTTACATTCCAAGTACTAAAACACAAAGCAAAGCAAAAGGCAACTTAAAGACACTTCTGAAATAATCTGGGTGCACACCCTACATTTTCGTGATTTCTCACCACATTCTACACTTTCAACATGAAGGCATGTCCTGGTAAGTAAAGCATTACTATGGAGATAATTTTTCCAAACACTCAGATAATCTCTACAGAAGCAACTCTCTCCAATTGGCTCCACGGGGCTTGACTCCACCAAAGTTTGTATGAGATTAAATGATTATAATAATAAAATTAATGCCTGTGCACAAACATTGCTACTTCTAGGAAACCTGGGCCAGTGGTAAGAAGCTGGACTGACCCTGGACCACTGCTAGGATTCCCTCAGCTGAGTGTCTCACCCAGGAAAAGAGCACTGAGCACTCCCCTTAACACATACTTAACAGATCAACGGCTGGAGCCCTGGCACACAAGGGAGACCCACCAGGCTCAAGCTCCATTACGCTTTGGGATCTGGTCTGTAGATTTCCAGAGAGATTAGAGGACATGCACTTACCAGAAGAGTAGATATGTTTATCCTTTCCCCTTTGCAGGGAAGTGGTTCCAAGATTCACCAAGGATGCTCATGGGCCTTATATAAAGCAGTGCATTTTCATAAAGCCTACAGGCACTCTCCTGCTACTTTAAGTCATCTCTACACTGCTTGTAATTAGTACAATGGGAACGCTATATACGTGGCTGATACACTGTATTAGAGAATAAAAACTCTGAACACGTTCAGTGCAGACACAACTACGGTGCACCTAACTACACAATATGCCTCAACAACAACGTAACATTTCTGATCCAAGGCTGGTCCAATCCTGAGATACAGAACTCGCAGTCAGGGAGGGTCCGCACGCTGAGAGATGGGTCTCGGGGGAGAGGGTCTAACCAGCGGAACTCTCCCGCTGTCTGCACCACTCTCCTGCCACTAGGGGGCACCAGTAGGAGCAGCAGGGTCAGGAGGCTCCTGGCGGGCTTAGGAAGGCCTTCCTAGAGGGGCAGGTCGTAAATCTAGCCCGGCCCTCAGTGCCAAAGAACTTTTCCTTCGCCTGAGTTTGCCCCAGCTTTCCCAAACATAAATTTACACGTTGTCTTTGGCTTTATTACTAAAATTTATGCTGCTCGCCTGACTCAGCCACACCTGGGTTCAGATCTTCCCGCCATAGTTACAAGTTTTCAGCCCTAACTCAAAGCAGAGCAGAAATCTGAATCCCTACTAAGAAATAACTGTCGACGGATCTGCACTGTGCAGGCGAGACACACAAGGAAACTGGAGCGCCCGGAAAGGCCTGGCAGCGACTCTTTCTAAAGATGTATCTTATTTTCCCTTTCTCTGATATTTTCAAATTGTTCGTGGTTTTTTGTTTGTTTTTTTGTTTTTATAACAAGTATGACTGTTTTTCTAATAAGAAAATAAAATGAATTAGCTCAAAAATATTAAGCAGCCAGGTCCAGATTTCTCCCCTTCTCCAACTGAGTCCTGATTTACGACCAGTTAATGTGAACTCTGCCTCTCTCTGTCCATCTGCTCTACCTCAACAAAAACCCCTTTAATCCACCCTGTTCGCAGAACAATTTCTGAGTCCCCGGGGCCGACTGAGCGCTCCTACTGTACCTGTCCATCAGCCAACAGGCCACAGCTCTGCCACGTGGGGCAACCGGGGCCACATCACTGCCGAGTCGCTGGAAAAGCTTAGCTTGAGCTTGCTCGTCAGTATTTCACCGTGGGGGGAGGCAGGGGGCCTAGCTTTGCAACGTCAACGAAGACGGGTCCCCAAACTTTCACTGTCACCCCAACACAAGAGGGCCATCATAAATTTAGACTTCCCGCTCCGAAGCACCGTGCTTTGGGGAGGAATACCACCACTTTATTAGCTCAGGCTGCGTGCCGGGAATACCTGAGCGCTCATATGCGTGCGTGCGTGCGTGCGCGTGCCTGTGCGGCGCGGGCGTATGCGTAGCGTGGGTGTGCGCGCACGCGCGCGCACGTGTCGGGAGGTGTATGTGTACATTCTGAGAAAAGGCAAAACTAGGAGAATAAAAAGAAGCAGAAGCAGCAGGTAGTGCAGACAAGACACGGGATGGGGCTCCCAGATCAGTGGGGACGGCCTCACGGCAAGGAGAGCGGGGGACAGCGAGGGGGAACCGAGTCGGAAGTGACAGGCCGCCGAGCTAGGATCTACTACCCACAGGGGGGAAAAAATCAGGATTTTAATTTAACCTTTATTAACCTTAATTTAAAATTTCAACCACTGTCTTGAGTCTTCTGCAAAAGTCCTTGAAGGAGGAGAAGGGGAGACAGCTGTAGCAAGACGGAGAGGTGATGTGGCAGAGCCCCCCCACTTCCTAGCGGAGTCCGCCAGAAATGGGAAAAACCGCACGAACACAGCGATCGCTACCAATCTCAAAAGAACCGGAGCTCCCTCACTCTCCCCGCAGCCTGTCTAACGGGGGTCGCCTCTCCCCGGTACTAGGCAGGGACCCTTCCGGCTTTAGTTATTTTTCTCATCTCCCGGAACCTCTAGAGACCGAAGCGGGCCAGTGTTTCTGGGTACCCGCTTGCTCGAGGGCTCTACCATTTTCAGTGTGAAATTCTAATTTTTTAACAAGGAGCCCTGCGTTGCATCCGCACGGGCCCCTACGCTTTCTACAGCTCGCCAGGAAGGGCAGCAGCGACCCCAGGAGCGTCGTCATAGAGTACACTGGAAGATGGGCCCTGCCCAAGGAAGCCGGGACCGGAACCCGGCCATGCTTGTGCTGGTCCCTAACTCCTCTTTCTGGGCTCAGAGACTCCAGAAATTGGGGATGAGACTTTTGCAAAAGTAAAGTGGAAAATTCAGTACCCCTACCATCAACCTAAAACGTTAACTATCTTGTAATAAATTCATCTCTTTCAGCTTTCACCACTTCACCCACGTCGTCTCACCATCAGTTTATAACGGGAACTTCCAATTACCCTGCCTGTTTATTTCTATAGAGGCGGACCCCACGCCTTTCCTAAGCAAACGCACACAGAGCTTGCACCGTGCCCTTCATGGATGACAGCTCCAGAATAAGAGCAGCTTGTCTGCATCGCTGGGAGGAACCAGATGTTTCCCTGGAGTCGAAACAAGCACATGACAATTCAGTTGAACTGCTGAACAGCCTGCACACACACGCATATACACACAAAACCTTCTATAAATCCCAAGGCACTAGTCTGGGTAGGCCTATTTTTGGACCCCAAACACCTCCACCTATACTTCTGTTTTTCCCTGTGTGTTGGGGGAAGGGGCACCGAAGCTTTTGTAGATCTCCGACCACAATCTCCACGCACTAACCCTAGTTAATGTATCACTCTTTAACTCACTCTCTAATCTAGCTGTGACAGTGATGAGTTGTAAATTCGGCTCCCTGTGTACATTTCCTGGGGTGGACATGAAAACACCTCGTGGGACCCAGAGGGGTTCAGAGGTTGAAAGGGGCAATTTTCATATTCAAATAGAGTTGTCTCCATTCTTCAAGGTCTAAGAGAGACTTATTTGAAAGTAGGCACTGGGTTGAAAAGTATTATAAACATCAAATGCCATTACTGCTTCTTGGGGCTTTCATATAAAAACAGTGAGAACTACGGGGGGGAGAGAACTTCAGTTTAAATGTAACAATCTTATAATCAACAGACACCTTTAAAATAAATATATAAATGGCCTTGCTGGCCTATGGTGCCCCAAAATGCTGAAACAAGCTAACGACCTGTAGCAGGGAGAAATACCTTTTTTTTTTTTTTTGGAGGGGGGTGATATTTTTGAGGAAAGATAGCAGTGCATATGCATATGAGGTTTTTCAGGGTTTGACAGTTTTGTTTTTCATTTAAAAAAAAATACCAGTTTACCAGTGACCTGAAATAAAGTAAAACTGAGTACTTGGAAAGAAAAAATAAATTCGTCCTAAGTAAGAATCATTAAGTGCTGGTGCTGCAGATCCTACTGAGGAAAACTGGGGGACTCCTTGCTCCCTGAACAGTTCAAGGGTTTTAGTGAAAAATCTGTAGTTCTGCTGCCTTAAAACATAAATAGTATTTAGCTTAATGATCTATTGGCTAAATAATTCCTCACTGACACGTGCCTTCATATAGTGTGCCTTCTGATCAACTCCCAAAAGGAAAGTAATGGCCGGTGCGTGACTCAGTGCAAGAGTGCTTCTGTAGCATGGGAGGACCCCCGGGCTCTAGCCTGGGCACCTGGAGAAAAGACAAAAGGGAGAGGAGAGGAACAGAGGGGGTAAGGGGGATGGCAGGGAGGGGAGAAGAAAAAAAGGACAGGACAGAAAGGCACAGCATGGCACTTGTATTTTCAGGTCTCAAAATGTAGTCATATTGATTGCAATCGCAGATAATGATCCAGAACAGAGCTGGAACTAAACTGGAAAACAGGATCTTCAAAGGAAGGTAAGATCCAGGGGGCAACAGGGACTCCAGCTGGGAGAGGGTGGTTATTAGCCTCTGCCCAGAACACAGAGAAAGGGGGTAGGAAAAGTACCAAGTCGGACTTTACACCACATGCACCGAGGGGCAGGGTGGGGGCAGAGCCCCCCTCTGGTGCAGACTCCTGGCTCATGACTTATGGTGACCCATCTGTCCAGATGTCCCCCACAGAAAAGCAGAATTAGCAATTGTGTTCCTTATGCTTCCGTCCACACCTCTTTCAAAGCTAATTACCTGCTGGCTTCATTTTGCCCTCGATCTGGTTAGTTCTGGGAAGACACTCCTGCTATAGACACCTGTGGAATTCATCTGGTGCAAATGCACATGCCCACCAGTGCTGCCAACCACCTGAGGCAAGCACCCACACGCCCTCCAGAGTGAAGCTTCTGGTGTGGGGAAAGAAAGTAGAAAGAGACGCGATTGCACCAGGTAGAGTGACCCATGCCTTCAATGCTAGCTACTCAGGAGGCTGCACCAGGAGGGCCGCAAGTTTGAAGCCAGCTTGAGCAACTCAGGGAGATCTTCTGTCAAAATTAAAAATAGTAAGCCAGATGTGGTGGCTGCAGATGTCCCCCTGCACTCCTGTAATCCCAGTACTTGGGAGGCTGAGACAGGAGGATCGCCCTGAGTCCAAGGCCAGCTTGGGCTCCATAGTGAGTTAAGGACCAGCCTGGGTTGCAGAGTGAGACTTTGTCTCAAAAAACAAATTAATTAAAAATAAATGTGATATAGCTGAGTGGTAGTGCTCCTAGGTTCATTCCCAAGTACCAGAGAGGTAGAAAGAGAGGAAGAGAGAACACTCACTGATTATTCTTTCTTGACCCACCCCCAATCCTTTCTGTTGCTTTTCCCAGTGCTGGGGATCAGGCAGACCTTCTGACTCGCACACTCAGTTGTGCTGGGTCTGCTGCTAGGTCCAGGACGTCTTCGCTTTATTTCCAATACCACTGAGTGCTACTAATTTTGGAAGACAGCGCTGTAAAGACCTCATAAAGATCTAAGAGCTGTTCTTAAACCCCCTCCCCCACCCAACCACCTACTTAAATGTGGATTTCCCCGACAGCATTTCTCTGACATGGCTTTCAACAGCTGGTCTACCTCAGGACGGGGTGGCTGCGCTGACAGGCTACTTTAGCTTCAGGAAGGTGCTTTAAGGTGCCTGCAGTCCTCGAAGCTGACTGTGGCATGTGCATTCTGCCTAAAGCGTGTGATCACTGAGCTAGCACATGCAAAAAGCGTTCAGCCAGCTCCTGAACACAGTAGGTGTCTGGCCCTGGAGGGACTAGCTTGAGTGTAAGTCACCACAGCTCTGCCCTTGCCTGACTTTCTTCTCTTTTATTACAGGGGCCTCAGTTGTGGCTTTAGTGGTGGGTAAGAAAAAAAAAAATTGTTCCCTCCTTCCCCACCTGTAAAAGTTATCTCTGCAGGGCTGTTTCAGATATCACCAAATAGCTGGGCTTTGTTGCATAGGCCTGTTATTCCAGCACTCTGAGAGGCTGAGGCAGGAGGGTCATTAAGTCTGAATCCAGCATAGGCAATTTAAGGACTTAGCGAGACCCTACCTTAAAATTGTAACTTAAAATGGGCTGGGGGAAAAGCTCAATGTTAAGGTCTTGAGCTCTATCCCCAGTAGCACAAATTAAGGAAGAAAGGAAGAAAATAAATAAAATAAAAACTAACAATAAAATAGCACCAGCCAGACCTTACCCACCATCCGGCTGGCTTAGAGTAGGTTCCGGAATTTTTCTCCTCCTCCTCACTCTTCTCACTTTGGGCCAAAACCAAGCAAAACCAAACCAGTCCCGACGCCTTTCTCCCCATGGCCCTCTGGTGTGTGAGCTCCGGGACCACAGAACCAGGCTTCCTGGAGCCACAGGTGCTACCTGCTCTCCCGGAAGGAAGAGGTTCATGGCTTGTGTGCAAAGAGCCTACACTCACCGCTACCATAAGCTGAAGTCTCACTCTTTACAGGGCAGACTTTGTGGGTACACATCTGGGTACTGGCCTGGGTCCTCTGTTCAGAAGGCCCATACTTGGGCTGAGTACACTGCTCTGCTGACACCATCTTCTTTGTTTGTTTTTGAGACAGGGTCTTGCTCTGTAGTCCAGGCTGGTCCTGAACTCACTGTGGAGCCCAGGCTGGCCTCAAACTCACAGCAGTCCTCCTGCCTCAGCCTCCTGAGTGCTGGGATTACAGGTGTGCACCACTACGCCCAGCTTATGTGGTACTGGGGAATTAGACCCAGATACTTAGCCACTGAGCTGTCCTTTAGACCCTGATGGCTTTGAAATTGTTTCTTGAAATAGTTTCTCTTTCTCTCTGACTTGGGATCTCATCATGTTGCTCGAGCTAGCCTTGAATGCTCCTGGGCTCAGATGATCCTCCTGTATCAGCTTCCCACATCACCGAGATTACACGAGTGTGCTGCTGTGATGAGCTATAAATTTCTAGTAATATCTGACTAAGGGCCCCACAGGTTATTGTGCACTAGGCGCCATAAGTCAGAGACCAGTCCTGTTCCCTTCCATCCTGCAAAACTCAGGAGCAGAGGTCACCTTCTGAAAAGACATCATCAGCTCCTCTCTGATGGCCGCCTATTGCCCCTGGCTCAGCACCAGCCATTTTTTCACTCACCCCAAGCCCTGGTGTGATGCTGACGGGATGCAGGGGGACATCTGCCACAATGCTCCCAAGTGGGCACTGTATCATCTGAGACTTACTAGGAGCTTGCAGGACCTAAGCAGATGGTGAGATATGGGGAGACAGGACTCTCACATGCAGGCACAGCACAAGCTTGGAACCGCTAGCTACTTTCTACAGCCAGGAACTGCAATCACAGCAAAAATGCAGTGTCAGGAAAGAAAAGAGGACAGTGCTCATGAGGTCAACAGGCCCTCAGGCAGAATCACTAGTTCCTGTTCTGTGACCACTGGCTTACACGCCTGGGTGCCTCCTGGCGTGATGACTTCCATGAAGCCCTAGACCCTTACATTTATTTCAGGAGTAGAGACATCTACCACACATATAGCAAGATGGAGTCTCAAACATTTATTAAAAGAATAAATAAAAACCAGGCATGGTGGTACACACCTATAATCCCAGGATTCTAGAGGCTGAGGCAGGAAGAATTCAAACTGAAGCCCAGCCAAGCTAGTGACTTAGCAAGATCTTGCCTCAAAATGACAGATGAAAAGTAAAAGGGTAGCTCAGTGCAAAGATCACAGGTTTAATATACAACTTTTTTTAAAAAAATTTCATATGAATAACTTATTTTATTATCAAAAAGCCATGAAAGTTGCAATAAAAATCAACCCAATTATTCTGTTGTTTTAGACAGAGATTGAACAAAATAAGATGATCTAATATACTAGAAGAAACTATTAAAAAAAAACCCTGCTACACGGGCCTGGATACACCTCAGGAGCAGAGCACTGGCACAGCAGACCCAAGTCCTGCCATCCCCAGCAGAGGAAAAAATAAAAAGTCTGTCAACCATTTTTTCCTCTCAGTGATGTGTTCTAATTATCAGCTTTAGTTCAGATGGTTAAAGTCAGAAAAGATTTCTCAGATTAAATTGGAAATTTTCACAATTCAATTAAAGCCCTTAAAATTTTGGCCATATCTCAGCAAGACTTTGTGTCACTGGTTCTCTTAAATGTTTACTGATTCCTGTCTAAAATATATATCCTGAGTTGAATACTGAGGTCAGCTAAGGGTGAACTGAAGGAAGGCAGTGATAAAATGACAGGCCTGAAACCAGCCTATCCTCTTCCAGAATGCCAACGTCAAGGCTGGTGTATATACAGCTCAGTGGTTACAGCTCCTGTGCAGAATGCACAACGCCCTGGGTTCAATTTCCTCTCACCATACAAAAAGTATTTGGGTGTGGTATTATGCGCCTGTAATCTCAGCACTCAGGAGGCTGAAGCAGGATGATTGCCTTAAGTGCAAGGCCAGCCTAGACTATATAATGAGGTAAGGACCAGCCTGGACTACAGAGCATGAGACCTTGTCTCAAAAAAAGGCCAATTTCAATGGCAGGGAGGACAAAGAAACTCAAAAGGTGAGCCACGTTAGAGGAGCCAATGAGGGGGAAGAAGTAAACACACAGGCAGACGTGGGCAGGTTCCTGCACCAGGAGAAAAACCTGCAAAAGGAATTTTCTGGACAGCTGGCAAAATGTTAGGATGGTCTAAACATCAGTAGGTCAGATCAATAACACTACATTAGTGTTAACTTTTAACTGATTTTGGTAACTGCACCACTACATAAGACGAATACTCTATTAGGAGTTAAACAAAGACATATTTAATGATAAAAAAAAGAATTACATCAAGTAGGCAAGTTGCATGCATCTGTAATCCCAGCTACGTGCAAGGCTGAGCCAGGAGGGAGGCAGGTTTGAGGACATCTGGGCAATTGAGTGACGTCCTGTGGTAAACCGTAACTTTGTAATGAAGGGCCATTACAAAATTGGAGTGTATGTGTGTGTGTATGTGGGCACAGCGGACACAGAAAATACTCACAAGTCATGTGCTAAATGCTAATAATTGGTCCACCCAGGAAAACGGCTTATAAGAGTCTCATATAATTATTGTGCCTTTTTTAGTAGTTGAAAATTATAAAACAAAACTTCATTTTTAAAAAATCTATGTTAGTACAACGACCACCAACTATGAATCAGGAAATTATGTCAAACTTAGATAAATATCATGGCCTGTAACTGACTGATCATGATAGTCTGTTTCTGAAAAATCCTAAAGTATATTCTTCTTTTTCTTCTTTTTATTTTTTTGAGACAGGGTCTTACTCTCTAGCCCAAGCTGGTCCTGAACTCACTGTGTAGCCCAGGCTAGCCTTGGACTCATGGCAATCCTCCTGCCTCAGCCTCCCAGGAGTGCTAGATTACAGGTGTGCACCACCACACTGGGCTTATATGGTGCTGGGGAATCGAACTCAGGTCCTTGTGCTTGCTAGGCGAGCACTCTAACCTCTGTGTCATTCCTCCAGCTCCTGAAGTATGCTCATAAGACTCCATGGGATAAAAAGGAAAGAGCCAGGCGTGCGCACACACAGATCTGTGCTGTTTCACTTCTGCACTCATCACATGCTGGTGGAGAGCGTCCCTAACGGGAGGGTCACAGGAAGCCTTCGGGAGGGTCACAGGAAGCCTTCCTTCGCTTCCCCTCCTTGCCATCACCTTCCAGTGTGGGCTTGTGGCTCAGGCCCTCCCACAAAGCGCATCAAATAACTGAGCTCCCGCCTCCCTAACTTCCCGGGCTGCCAGCTTCTGTGGTGTTTTGCCAGGCTTCCAAGGTGACAGGCAGAGTGGGGGCCGGGGCTCACATTCCGAACTGGTCCCAATTTACTCTCCTGCCGCACTGGCATGACAACAGGGATTACAGGCTACAAACAAAGAAAGACCAGTCTTTAATGCCAGGGCCACCTGCCAGTTCTCCTTAGCATCTTTTCCAGAGCGAAGCCACCACGTTAAGGCGGGAGCCACAAAAGGGGCTGGGTGTGCAGGATGGAGGGCAAAAGAGTCATTACGGGGAAAGCCACTGCAAAAGAAACGCGGAAGGGTGGGGCCTGTCCAGATGGATGAATGGAGCCCGTCCCGAGGCCCCTGTTCTTGAGCTCCAAAGAGATCCACGGCCCTCTCTGATGAGGCTTATGTGGTTGCGAGGCATCTTAAAGGTTATAGTAAGAACATGTTATTGAGGAAGGATATGATGTCCACGACCACAAACACGCACCCTCCAGCAGGGTCTCCTGACTGCCTATGTGGGAAGCTCGAGCCACCTGTCTCTACAAACATCACACTGGCTTTATTTGAACCCCCTTTAAGTTGCAAAATGACCTAAATAAAGTAGCTCTGCATTAGTAAAACATTTCTACACCAACTTTAAATCTCCCCTTGTCCTGGGAGACAAATTTGCAAGTGTTTAACAACCACCAACCATGGAAGCGGAATCAGCCACATTAAAAATTCCTCAGAAATGTTCGTAAATTTTCAGCTGGGGGTGGGGTGGAGTTGGGGATGAGGGTGGAGGGATGGTTATTATGGTACTGTTTTGTTTTATGATGCTAGGGAGGGACCCAGGTAGGCCTTCACACAGAGCTATGTCCCCATCTCGTTAATGATTTTGAGACAAGGTCTCATTAAGCTGCCCAGGCTGGGGTCAAACTTGTGATCCTCCTGCCTCAGCCTCCCAGAGTGCTGGGTACAGGTGTGCACCACAGGGCCTGGCTCAGCTGTGCTTTTCAGCCCCAAACATGGTATCTCAACATTTTTCCTGGAAGTAAATTCTACTCAAAACCCTGAAGCCAGGACACACAGCACGTTAGGAGGCTAAAGCCCCATCACCGGGCAGCTCAGACGCTGGCTCCTGTGCTAAGTCCCATAGACATCTACATATCATCTCCCCCAGAATGCACAATTTCCTGAAGACAATGCGTAGATTTAATTCCCCCTTAGCCTCTCCTAAGACAGTTTTAACCCCAAGTGGGGTTATGACCTTCAGGGGACAATCGTGGCATCTTTCTTCACACAGCTTACCCAAACTTGGGTAACATTCTCTCATTCCCAATGCAAACTTAAATTTATTGTAGTTGGAAACTGAAGGCAACCTTGGCTGAATGGTTTCATGGCTTCTTGATGGGTGTAGTCAGATGGGTTTTAAAAATTCTATCATTTCAGATGTGTGATGGGTCTTGCAGGGAGTCAGGAATGGAAGGTTACTGGTCACTTCTCTCAGCTCAGACCATCTGCTTGCAACGCTTCAGTAGGGAGGATTTACAAGGTGCCTTCAAAGATAACTTCACAGATGGGCTACCTGGGTAAATCTGTTGCCTTTGTAAAAGGTAATCACAGTTGAAATAAGTTGTGTGAAAGCTGGGATGTCCCCATGGCTATAGGAAGGCCTACCTCCTGTTAGCCAACAGAGGGAAAGTGGCAGGTGGGTGGGAACCAAGAAGGCACAGGATGTAATTCTAGATGGAAGGTGTCAACATGCAATTCACGTGACTGGACTAACTCTTACAGCCAGGGTGGCAGCCCGGGGCCAGGGATGCTGCCTAAGTGACACAGGCCCCCGGCACAAAGAGGCCTCCCTGGTGGCCCAGCAACTGTGTGACTGGCCCACCACCGGGCGCACCCATGGCCGAGCCTTTAACTCTGTTCCCCTGACTGTCAGGCCAGTCAGTGACTGAGTGGGCCGGGAGCTGGGAGGCTGACCTCTTGCTGTGAGCCGGCTGTAGACCTGGGAGTTGACCTCTTTGTCCCGCACATAGCATCGGATCTCCTCCACCGCCTCACGGATGACAGTGACGGCCAGCACGAAGCCCTGCAGAGAGAGGGGACAAGAGATGAGCCCTCTGAAACCAGCTGTGGGGCTGGAAAGGCAAAGGCCACTCAGGAGGGCAGCAGGGAAGGATGGGTGAATGACCCAGAAGAGCTCACGTCCCCGAAGCACCAGGGTCCGCACCTGCCTCAGAGAGCAAGTACTCACACATCCAGGAGAACAGCGCCTAGGAGAAACACCCACTGACCCGCACAGCCACCTTCGCCACCCAAGGTGGGGAACACCCCAACTTTTCTGCACAGCTGAGCGCTGGGCCGCTAGCATCTCGTCACTCACCCTGTGCCAAGCTCTTCACAGTGCTACTACCGGGAGCCCAAGAAGACACAGAACTAAGGTGAGGAGAGGCTGAGGAACCTTTATGCCCACGGGTATAAAGCAACCAAGTGTCAGCCGGTGTCCAAGCATAGGAATCTGGCTGGTATCTGCCAGGTAACCTGGGTGGAGAGAGCCAGGGGAAACCCCGGGCAGCCGCTAAAGACAGTAAGGTCCATCCATGGCACTGATGGCCAAGAGGGAATCAGCTTTTCAGAACATACAGGGTACACTCCTGCAATCCCAGCACTCTCGGAGGCTAAGGCAGGAAAGTCACACGTTTGAGGCCAAGTCAGTGGGAAGCTTATTTCCAAATTAAAAATGAAAAATGTGTTGGGGAGATAACTCAGCACCTCCCGGATTCAACCCCCAGTCCTCGAGGTCGGAGGGACCATTCTCACGAATCACACGGTAGGCATACCACTGCTAAATTGAACGTTCTCCGATGTCCTTAACTACAAACTGGATTCTAAAGGAAAGTACTCCAGGAGGAACTCATACAGATTTACCCTTACCTGCAAGGAGGGTTTTAAGTTTTTACAAAGAAACCAAACTAAAGAATTGACTATATAAATACCAACTAACAAAAATTAACATCTGCCCCAAGCCTCTTCTGGGTCCAGTATCCTAACTCATAATACCTGATGGGGCAGGAAGAACAGCCATAGCATGTATCTATTTACAATCTAGATTTTTCCTTTTGTGTCAATCCAAGCAGGAAAAAAACCCCTTTTTTTTTGGGGGGGGGGGGTGTTTCTGGTTATTGAGCCCAGTACCTTTGCACTAAATTACATCTCTAGACCATTTTTGAGTTCTGATTCTGAGACAGCATCTTGCAAAGTGACTAAGCTAGGCTTGAATTTGTAATCTTTTTTCCTCAGCCTCCCAAAGTGCTAGAATTTCATGTCTGTGTCACTGGGCGGGATCTGGCCATTTTTTTTTGAGACAGTCTTTCACTCTGAGTCCAGGCTGACACTAACCTTACTCTGTAGCCCAGGATAGCCGTGAACACATGGCAGTCCTACTGCCTCAGCCTTCCTAGTGCTAGGATTACAGGTGTGGGCCACCCCGTCTGGCTTACGTGGTGCTGGGGAACTGAGCCCAGGGCCCTGTGCTTGCTAGACGAGCACTCTCACCACTGAGCCACGCCCGCGGCCCCACTCATTTTTCTTACTCTTGGATTCACTCATCTTTCTCGTCATCCTTCGGCCCCCCACCTCCCGTCCGCTTTTAAAGCTTGCCAAGGCAATTCTTTCTTACAACACAGATGGCATAATCCCCCTGGGGCTGGTGGTTGTGACTCTGAGAATTTTAAGTTTCATACAATTTTTCCTATGAAATATATGAATTTTGACTAGAAGGCCTTTAAATCTCTGATGTCAATCTCGCAAGATATGTATTGCTTTGGGAAACTCCTCCAGAGACCAGTAGGTCTTACAATTAAGGATTACTGTTTCCAGTGACAGGGAAAGAACTCCCGGAAACCAAAGGAAGCTGGTGCATCTCACAACAAAGGCCGAGCCAGGCCAAGGGAGGAAAGGAACCCTGGGGAGGAGGCTTTTCCCTGACAGAACTCTCCACCTGGGGTGCCCTTCTGTGAATGCTGCTGCTGCTTGTTTCTTCAGATGTTTCTGTTTCTGAGTATGGCTGGCTGAATCCCATTGTCCTCAGTCAAAAGTGTGTGTTCACGAAAGAAATCTAACCACAGTGTTACTAATAAATACCACCTAAGTTATTGTACCAGCTACACACACACACACAGAGTTCGCATTAAAGCTAGAGGACACACTATCCCATAGGTTAGGCAATTCTTTTAATAAAGAAATGCTAATGAAATGAATGCCCAGTGTCCACATTAGGAATTCTTTAGCACCACAGATATCACAGGAAGAGCTTTAATGGGGGAGGGGATCCCACCTGGGGTTGTCTAGGCTTATAAAGAAAAGGCAGGTAAATAATTCTGAAGATGCTAAGCCTCTTTCATAAAGTTCTTCATCAACAACACATTGAAGTTCAGGTAACTCCAGGTACTCAGCAGGCTGAGGCAGGATAATTAACAATCTGAGCCCAGCGTGGGCAACTTAGTAGGTCCTTGTCTCAAATTTTATTGTATTTATTATTAATCTATCTATCTATTTATTTATTGAGACAGAGTCTCACTCTGTAGCTAAGGCTGAGGATGGCCTTGGACTCACAGCAATCCTCCTGCCTCAGATTTCCAGAGTGCTGGGATTACAGGTGTGCGCCACCATGCCCAGCTTCTGCGGTGCTGGGGAATGGAACCCAGGTCGTTAGTGCTTGATGGAGTACTTGCTAGGCAAGCACTTTTAACCAGTGAGCCTTTCCTCCAACCCCGCTTATCTCAAAAATTAAAAAAATAAAAATGTCTGGAGATGTAGCTCAGTAACAGAGCACTAAACTGGCACGAGTGAGGACCTGAGTTCATTCCCCAGCATCACAAAAGAGAAAACAGTAGATGGTTGAGATTTATGAAGCCAGGCATGGCAGTAGGTACCTTAAGTCACAGCTACTTGGGAAACTGAGGTCAGAAAATCACTTGTGTGCCCAAGTTTGGGGTCAGCCTGAGCATTATAGTTTAGACCTGCAATGTTCCCCAAAAGCCTCATGTCTGGAGAGTGACTCAATCATGAGGATTAATTCACGGAATTCCTGTGCTGTTAAGAGTGGGGCCTGGTGGGAAGGGGCAGATCAATAGGGCTTGACCCGGAAGGGGTGGATCACTTGGACGTGACCCAGAAGGATATACTCTAGTTTCATCTGTCCTCTTTTTCTCAGCTTCCTGCCTTGCCATGGTGTGAACAACTTCCCTCCAGCAAGCCCTCAACCACATTTCCACCACTGCTGACTGCCCATGAATGGAGTGAGACCTTATGAAACTGTGAGCCAAAATAACCTTTCTTGGGTATTTTGTCCCAGCAATAAGAAAAGGTAAAAGATATTGGGCAACACAGCAAAATCCAATCTCAAAAAAAAAAAAAATCACTAAAGCAACACTAACTATGGGAGATGGAAAAAGAAAAGTAGCTGTCTCAGAGGAGTTGAGCAACGACTGGAACGGGCAGGAGGGCACTTGCTGGGGTCATGGGGACTTTCTTGTCTGCTGCCCACTACCAAGACTTACTGAGTTGAAAAGTGAAGATGTGACATGTGCATTGTGTGGTACGCAGATTACATCACAATGACCAAAAAACAGACAGAGAGAGAGAGATAGATTGACTGGGTCACCACACAAATAATTTCAGCTGAGGAATTCCCCCTTTATAAAGTAGTACAACTTGAAAAGGTTACTAAAGGCTAAAACTTAATCCAAATAATGAACAACAGTGTCACCAGTGGCAGAATTTAAAAATTAAAACCAGGATGTTTCCTGAGAGGCCCTCATGTGCAAG
The DNA here is from genome assembly GCA_004027205.1 of Ctenodactylus gundi. Taxonomy (NCBI): domain Eukaryota; kingdom Metazoa; phylum Chordata; class Mammalia; order Rodentia; family Ctenodactylidae; genus Ctenodactylus; species Ctenodactylus gundi. Next base: position 381,404 of record PVKB01000692.1, read on the forward strand.
GGGCTCTAGGAAGCACTTTTCTTGCAATGACTCACTTCATTTTCTCAACAAGCCCAGTAGTAGTCACGACCACCCCTGTTTTACAGATGAGGAAACTGAGGCTCAGAAAAGGCTTGTTCAAAGCAGGCCGCTTCTCAATTGCAGACAAGAGCTGAGGCAAGCCACCTGTCCCACCGCCCTTACTCAGAACCACTGTGCTTAGATCTAGACCTGAAAGGGGAGGCCTTTCAGGGTGGCCAGCAGACATTTCCAGTGTGTTCCAACTGGATTTGGATCCTATGCACAAAAATCTGTTGGGAGAAATCAGCCACCACCTCCTAGAGTTAGAAGCGGCCTAGGTGGCCTCTGACCCCAACCTTCCTCTGTGGGATACCTGGGGAGAGAGGTAGAAGCCACAAGACTGACACCCTCCACCTGAACCATCCCAGGAAAAGCTTACTATAAAAGAACACTGTGGGGCTGGGGATGGTGTCTGGGGGTTACAGCACTTGCCTAGCAGGACTAAGGCCCTGGGTTCAGTCCCCCTGCACCAAATCATTATCCTGTCATGGTGGCACATGCCTAAAATCCCAGCGTACTACAGAAGCTGAGGCAGGAGGACTGCTAAACTTCAAGGCCAAAATGAGTTCAGGCCCAGCCTGGACTAGAGTAAGACCTAGTCTCAAAAAAAGAAAACTAAGTGAGGGGCTGGATGTGCAATGGAAAATTGGTGCTGTTGCTTTAGCAAGGAGACACCACCACAGCGAAGGCCACTCCCCGGCGGCTCTGGCCAGCTGCCCCACCCCATGGGGAGACAGGGGAAAGGGTGGCTGCCTGCCCTGCGGTGATGGGGGATATAGCAGTGCACAAGGAGCAGCAGGTGCAGTGAAGTCGCACGCACACGCCAGTCCCAGGTTCCATTCTGACCTCTCACCGTAGGAAAGGTCGACTCTGTTCTAATATGAAGAGTTTCAATGCCCATCTGACATATTTATTTTCTGTATCTAACTTCCAGAAACATACTGAGGTCGCTTAAGATATAAGTCTCGGCACTGTATGACCAAAACACTTAAAAAAAAAAAAAAAAAAAGGCAGGCCAGCTGCATTGGCACATGCTTTTGATCCTAGCACTTGGGAGGCTGAGGCAGGAGGATTGTTGTGAGTTCAAGGCTTGCCTGGGCTGCAGAGCGAGGTCAGGACCTGCCTGGACTACTATAGAGGAAGTCCCTGTTTCAAACAAAGTGTTTTATAAATATTTAAAAAAATAAAAAATAAAAAGGAATTCTCGGTGCCAAAGTTAACCCCTGTCCTCAGGGGAAGATCCTTCCGGACTTCTTTGTATTTACACACTTAAATAATAGTAGAAATACAATGGAAGGGTTGGGAGAGTATCATAAAAATTGGAGTTGGGTCTGGTGGTGCAGGCCTACAATCCTAGCACTCTGGGAAGCAGAGGCAGGAAGGAGGATTGCAAATTCAAGCCCAGCCTGTACAACTTAGTGACTTCCCAGGACCGTATCTCAAAACCCGAAGTCAAAATATTGAGCTGCAGTTAAAGCTTGGTGAAAGGGCACTGGGCTCAATCCCCAGTCAGTACTGCCAGATACTACTAATTATTATTATTAAAGTTAAGAAAATTAAGAGTGTACTATCCATGTTATTCTGTAACTTTTTATGTAATGAAAAAAAACATGATTTGTTCTCCCCATCTCAACACTCACTGAGCCATGTCGCCGCCCCTACTCGTGGCAGCCCGCCATCCAGGTGAGCCAGCCCACCACGCAGCTAGCTACAGTGGGCCTGTTTTCCTCCACTGTTTAGTAACACAAACCACACTGCAAAGACCATCTTATGTTCCACACCACGCAGACAACACCTTCATGTCCCGTACACAGATATTCCAAGCCTCTCTCCTTAGAGAGCCCTTGTCCTGTGAGCGTGGCTGACTCCACATCCTAGGGTGAAGCTGGGCAGATCCTTCACCCCACGTGCGCCCCACATGACCTTCCAATAACCACCTCTGGAGAGATTCAGCAGATCTACCAGCCATTTCCCAGTCATTCAAATCCCCTGCACAATTCCCTCCCCTGAGCCATATCTACACATGGTGGTGAGAAGGAAACATTTTTGTCAAGTAGGGCTAACATCTTTCCCCCAGCCACAGATCCTAGTTATATGTGTGAATGCTGCACCCCATGAGTTGTTCAGATGGCTTACCCCAGGCTGGGCAGACGGATATAGGAGGAGAGAGGGGGAGGACAGAGTCACATTATGCTACAGATACAGAAGGCAGGGGTGGGAGGGCACACAGATGTTTTTGTGGCACCTTGACATCTGTCTTATAAAACACAATAGGCAGGTGTAGTGGTGCACAACCATAATCCCAGGACACTGGGAGGCGGAGGCAGGAAGAGTGCAGACTGGGCAACTCAGTCAGACCCTATCTCAAAATTAAAAATAAATAAATAAATAAAAGCCAGGCATTGTGGTGCATGCCTGTAATCTCAGCACTTTGGAGGATGAGGGAGGTGGATTCATAGTTTCAGGTAAGTAAACTACAAAGTAAGACTCTCAAAAAAAACCCCAAAAAGTTGGCCTCAGTCAAGTTGTTGGTTTGGTCATAGTGGGATGTGGTTACTACTGCATTTTCTTTTTGCATTGTGCATCGTGCGTGCTGGAAGAACAGCCCATGAGCAGATGACTACTCACAGACAAGGACTTCGGTGAGCACTAGGAGTACTGGTGGGGCATGTTACCCAGAGAACTTTCCAAACAAGTACCCAAACGTCAGCTGATGTTTGAAGAGTTGCAGAGACAACCTGGTGTCCAACAGAGGCTAGGCCAGGCTTATCACATGATTCACGAGCCACAGCTACATATTCTACTCCTCTGATGACCTCTTCCAAAGAGCAACGAGAATGAAATATATCTGGAATTTATAGTTAAGATCTTTTTCAAATTTAATGTATATGTATATTTAAAACATACAAATCATTCATCCATACCTGTGCATAAGCTGTATTCCTCATACAACCGAGCTCAGTTCAATGCAACTGTACATCGTTTATTGTAATGCGTTTCTTCTAGGGGCTGAAGGAATGGCTCAGCAGTTAAAGTGCTTTGCCTAGCAAGTGCTAAGTCAAGTGCTAAGTACCCGAGTTTGATTCCCCAGCACCACACAAGCCAGGCATATTGGCACATGCCTGTGATCCTAGCACATGGGAGGCTGAAGCAGGAGTATTGCAGTGAAATAAGGCCAGTCTGGGCTTCACAGTGAGCTCAGGACCAGCCTGGGATACAGAGTGAGACCCTGTCTCAAAAAATAGAAATAAAATAAAATTTCTTCTAGACAGTTTTTCTCTTAATATAGGTGCCTATTTGATGTTGCCTGTTACTTAAATAAAGTTTCTATGTTGCTTTAAAAAAATAACTCAGGGGAAGCAGGGATATCACTTAGTGCAAACACCTTGGATTTAATTCCTAGTGCTGCAATAAATAAATAATACATGTATCTTGGTTACTTTTTCATCACTGAGATGCAATACCTGACATCCACAATTTAGGCAGGGAAGATTTATTTTAGCTACAGTTTCAGAAGGTCACAGTCCACTCACAGGAGCGTGGCTGGAAAATGAGGGAGGCACATGGCAGGGCCAGAGCCAGAGCTCCAGGAGCAGAACTCTTCACAACATGATGACACAGAGAGCAACTGAGAGAAGGATGGAACCAGCACCCGCCCCTCCAGTCAAGCCCCAAGCACCCGCCCTTCCAGCCAGGCCCCACCTCCCCACCCTACACAGTACCCATGGGAACATGAGGCTTTTGGGGGACACTCCTCATCCAAACTATCACAACATGCCTTTACAATTCTCTCGCTAAATAAATGTGTGTGCATGCACATGTACACGCATTCTTTGGCTGGTTGGCTGGGGTTTTTTGATACAAGGTCTCGCACTCTGTAGCCCAGGCTGGTGCTGAACTCACTTTGGAGCCCAGGCTGGCCTTGGACTCATAGCAATCTTCTTGCTTCACCTACCCAAATGCTGGCATTATAAGCCTGCACCATCACACCCAACTAAGTTTTATGTGGTGCTAGGGACTCGAATCCAGGTTTGACGGGCAAGTGCTTTGACTACAAGCAATGCCCAGCCCAGTTATCTCTATCTTCCTATAATGTGTGCTGCAGCATATACAGAACACATGCGTGTGTGAGACAGCAGGAGGGAGCAAGCTGGAAGCGCAAATGGGGCACCTCAGGTTAGTGGCTGCTCTAATGATTTTTAACTTCCTCCTGTGTGTTTTTCTGTTCTTCAAATGTTCTCCAATCATACAAGATCATTTATGATTGAAGAAGAAAAAAATAAGCAGAAGCTACTTGGGAGGCAATAGAAAGAGTGGCAGGATGTGGTTTACAGGTGACAGCAAGGGACAGGGCTTGATCTGGACTGTTCCTTGCCAGCAAGTGGTGGGAGCATCCCGATCCCAGAAGACAGAAGTACTGGGAACTTGCTCTTCTTCAAGCAACACACAGGCTGCAGAGGGGCAACCTTTGCTGACCAGCGGGATAAGGGTGGGTCCAGCTACCATGGTACCTTCTCTTTTTGTACATGAGTTAAAAACTTTTAAAAATCCTTAAATAAATACCAAAAAAATTGAAATCATTCCCTGTATACTTTGAGATCACAGTGGAATAACACTAGAAATCAATAGCAAAAATAACTGCAGAAACTATTTGAATACAGGGAAATTAAATAACACATTATTGAACAAGCAAGGGGTCACAGAAGAAACCAAGAAAGAAATCAAGAACTTTCTAAAGTCAAATGAAAATGGCAGCACAACATATCAGAATCTGTGGGGCACAATGAAAGCAGTACTAAGAGGGAAATTTGTAGCTATAAATACACAAATGAAAAAACAAAAACAGCAATTTGAAATTAACAACCAAATGATGTAGCTCCAAGTCCTAGAAAAACAAGAATGAAACAAGAACTAAACAAACCCAAAGGCGGCAGAAGCAATGAAATTGTAAGAATCAGAGCAGAGAACAATGAAACGGAAACAACAACAACAACAAAGACCAATAAATCAAAGAGTTGGTTCTTCAAAAGGATAAGACTGATAAACTCCTAGTGAAACTCACCAAAAGAATCAAAGAAAAAATTTACATCAATACAATTAGAAATGAAAAAGGTGAAATTAAAGACACTGTTGAAATTGAGAGAATTATAAGAAACTACTGTTAAAAACTGTTTTCCAACGAATTCACAAACCCAGAAAAAACCAATAAATTCCTTGATACATGCACTATACCAAAATTAAACCAAGAAGATACAGAAACACTGAATTGAGCAATAATCAGGGATAAAAGCAAGGCAGTAATTGAGGATCAATTAAAAAACAAAAGCCCAGGACTTGATGGATTCACAACAGATTTTTATCAGAACTTTACAGAAGAGTTAGTGACAAATACTCCTTAAAATCTTCCATGAAATTGAAAAAGAGGGAATACTACCCAGTTCCTTCCTGGAAGCAGGTATCTTGATTCCCAAACCAAAGACCCAACAAAGAAAGAAAACTACAGGCCCATTTCCTAAATGAATATAGATGCAAAACTCCTCAACAAGATACCTGCAAACAGAATGCAACAAATTATTAAAAAGATCATACACCACGACCAAGTTAGCTGCATCCTAGGAATGCAAGACTGGTTCAACACATGCCAATCAATTAATGTAACAGACAACATCAACAAAAGCAAGGAGAAAATCCACATGATCATCTCAATAGATATAGAAAAAGCCTTCCACAAAATACAAAGTTTCTCCTGGAGTCCCTACCTCAAGCTAATGAAAGCAATTTATGAAAATTCTATAGCCAACATCATCCTAAGTGGGAGAAAACTGAAAGCATTGATTAAAAACCACAAAGATGGTCTGGTGGATCAATGGAATAGAACTGAGAATGCTAAAACATCCCCGAGTACCTTCAACCATCTGATTTTGACAAAGGGGCCAAAAACATACACTGGAGTAAAGATGGCCTCTTCAATAAATGTTATTGGGAAAACTGGCTAACCACATGCAGAAAAATGAAACAAGATCTACAACTTTCACCATGCACCAAAATCAAGTCAAAATGGATCAAAGACTTAGATATTAAAATGGAAATACTGGGCTGAAGAAATGGCACAGTGGTTAAAGCACTTGCCTTGCAAGCACAAGGCCCTGAGTTTGATCCCCAAAAACCACATAAAGCTGGGCACAGTGGCACACGCCTGTAATCCCAACACTCAGGAAGCTGAGGCAGGAGAACTGGCATAAGTCCAAGGTCAGCCTGGGCTACACAGTGAGTTCAGGACCAGCCTGGGCTACAGAGCAAGACTCTTTGTCTCCAAAAAAAATTTTTTTACTAAAAAATAAAAGATAAAATGGAGACACTACACTTTGTTGGAAGAAAAAATAGGCAAAAACCTTGAAGACATGGGTGTAGGCCAGGACTTTCTCAATAAAACACCCTATGCACAAGAGCTAATACCAAGAATCAACACATGGCCGCTGGCCGAGCACGCCATGGGCCACAGGAGCATCTGCTAGGTTGGCATACTGAAAGTTCTCTCTAGTTCCCAGCATCCCACGTCACTCTCAAGTGACTCAGAGCAGGAAGAACACCCACAAAGCACCTCTGCTCCTGTGTGGAAGAAAGGATGCCCTGGCTCTCAGCACAGTGGGTCTGGTAGCGGGGCATGCACAGTGCCCGCTTACCCACCCCCCGCTCCTCAGCAGCCTCCTCTCGCTAACGGCAAGTACTTCCGCAATGATTCTTCGCATCTCTCACCTGCTATTAATAACATTTTTAATTGTTTTTGTTTCTTTAAGGAAGTCTTAAATCTTCTCTAATTGGACAATGTTCTCTTAACTCAAAAATTTAACAAGGTCTGTGACCATCTAAGCGTGCCGTTTGAGTTCTACTTGGAGAAAAATAAAATAGCAATTGTGTTTCATGAGATAGCTGGGCCTGGTGACCCAAGGCCTGTAACCCCAGTGCTCTGGAAGGCTGAGGCAGGAAGATCGTTGAGTTCAAGCCTAGTCTGGGAAACTTTGGGACTCAGTGACACTCTGTCTCAAAATCAAAATTAAAATGAGCCAATGTGAAGGCCCTGGGTTTGATTCTTAGTACCACAAAAATAAATGAATAAATAAAATAAAAATCCTAACATCTTTTTAGAGAAAAAAGACTAAAAGTTCCTCAGTCACAAACAGCATCTATTCTGTTCTTCAAATGCTCTAAGCAAATCTCTACCACAGGGTGTTTGCATTGCTGGGCCCCTGGAACCATGGCCATCCCTCCATGACCCCTCGTGAGGCCTTTCGTGGTCACTCTGGCCAATGAGGACCTGCCACGTCTCCACTCTCCATCCTCACGCAAGGAAAGAATATCAAACATGCCAGGTGTGTCTTCATCTCCCTAACCCATGCTGTGTCCTCTGCAGCCCGTGTCATCATTAGAAACAATTTTTGAGGCTTATTTTCTCAAATGCCAGTCCCACGGCGCAGGGATTTTTATCTGTTCCACCCACTGTGGTGTCTGCAGCGCAGAATCTGGCACCCAGCAGGCGCTCACCACCACTTACCAAAGGGAAGGAAGGAAGAAAAGGAAGCCAGGGAAGGGACAGAGAGACGAGTCAGCTGTGCTGCACTTGATCCACACTGAAGAGCAGATGTACTGTCTCCACATTCCTGTGGTCCTGGGGCTGAATCCAGGGCCTGTACGTGGAGCTGCAACCCCAGCCCGGTTATTTTATTTTATTTTTTAAGTTTTGATTCTTTTTTTTTCTTTTGAGACACGGTTCGGCTCCACAGCCCAGGCTGGTCCTGAAATCACTAGGTCCCCAAGGCTGGCCTTGGATACACACACAGCCATCATCCTGCCTCAGCGCCCCCAGTGCTTTTTAGTTCTGATTCCAAGACAAGGTCTCACTAAGTGTCTAAGATGCCCAGGTGGGGCTCAAACTTGCAATCCTTCTGTCTGAGCAGATTACAAGACAGGTGTGGTGGAGCACAGCCATAACCACAGCCTCTACAGGGCTGTGGCAGGAGGATCACAAGCTGTCACACAGCCTGAGCAACTCGGTGCCTAGAGACATAGCTCAGTGTAATGACCCCCTCCCATATTGCAAAAAAGAAGACTGCTGCCTTTCCAATCTCTCACACTGTGATACTGTACATAGAATAAAGGGAAAACATGCCCTCAGAAGAAAAGTCACACAGTACACCCCATGAAGACGGAGGATTTGCCCTTGTCACCTGCCACGTGTCCGCAGAGCCTAGAACCGTGCCATCGTCTAGAAGCAGGAAAATGACAAGCAGCGGAAACAGGATGAGCTTGGGCTAACAGGGCAGGTGGCGCGGGCCCTGCTCGAGTTCACTCCTGAGGTGCACAACCTGAAGCCCACACGTGAGATGTCCAGTGTGCTCAGCCCGCAGCTGGGCAGTGCCCAGGTTGGGGACGCGGGATGGGGAGGGGGAAGCAGAAGAGAAGCCTCTGAGGCCAACGCTGCCTACTCACCAGGGGGACCCAGTAGGTATAGAGGGCGCCCAGCCTCATCTCAGGAACAAACTGGGAGCAGGCGAGGAGGAGGAAGTACAGGTTGAAGAAGTACTTGAACTGGTTGAACAGCACCTGGAACGCGGGAGCAGAAAGGCGACATCACTCAGTGGGAAGCCTGTACCGCTGGGCAGCACTTGGCTGCAAGAACACAACGTATAGGCTACTATTCACCCCAAACTTACACACTTCCATATTTGGGGAAGAACAGGTATACCGGGGATTGAACCCAAAGGCCTGCGCACAGAGCTACACCCCCAGTCCATTCTTTTTCTTTCTTTCTTTCTTTCTTTTCTTGATACAGAGTCCCACTAGGTTGCTAAGTTGCCCAGACGGGGCTCAAATTAGTGATCTTCCTGTCTCACAGACTCCTAGAGTGCTGGGGTCACAGGCCTGCACCACCAAGCCCGAGAGGCAACCTGAAATATTGTTTAGGAATTAGTTTTAGTAGGAAATACTTATGCCACAAGGTTAAATTTAAAAAAGCAAGACAGTTATGTCCACAGTATAAGGAAGGCAGCTTCACCCCAGCCCAGGCAGCTCAGTGAGATCTTGTCTCAAAATAAAACGAAAAGGTTGGCAAATACAAAATAGAGGTAGGTGCCTGCCCAACATGGGCAAGGCCCTAGGCTCAGTCCCGTACTGGGAAGAAAGGAAGAAAAAACACATGGTGGGAAGACAGAAGGGTGTGGGGGCAGTGCACCTACCCCGGGAAGAAAGGTGAAGAAGTTGTACTTCTGATTGTTGATGACATTCCGAGGATACCGCTGGTCCCTCTTCTCTGGGTGTCCCAACCACACAGTGCGGGGTCGGGGCTCCCCTCCACCGCAGCATCTCAGCCACTCGCAGCACCTGTGGGAAAGACAGGCCACCACGTCACGGCCACGGCCCCGCGTGCCAGGCCAGCCACAGCCGCATGGGTCCTGTGCCCTCAGAACACCTTTCCCCAAGGCGTCCTGGCTGGGTCCGGAGCACAGCCACACGGGGCTTCCTCCTTCACTGAGACGGGAAAGCGGAGCAGAGGCTGCTAAGGAGCCGCGGGCCAAATAAAAGATGCTCTGTCTCTAAACCCAAACCAGCACCCAAAAGCTGTAGAAATAAAAAGACTTAGGAGAGTACATAAATCTCAACGAGCACTATGACTGCTTTCTGCGTCTTACAGGTGAAGGAAGGGAGAAGAGAGCCGAGCCCCCAGGTTTGCTGAGCTGGGAGAAGCAGCCGCCTGAGCCTGGACTGTGGGGGTCTCCCCTCAGCGATCTTCCATCACCCCAGCTGTGACAGCTGGCGGTTACACTGAGCTTAGTCCATAAAGGAGAAAGGGAGGTCCCCCCTGTGCTGGCTGTCCCCTGTAGCAACAAGGCAGAGCTGCAAGCAGGACAATGTCTCAGAGCTCAGGACCTGGACACGGGCCAGAATGGGGACTGTAAGTACACTGACTGCAAGTCCCACCCCCCAACTGTACCAACTTCCTGCACCCAGCTTCGGCTCCCGGGTCACCTTCGCACAAGGCATAGGGGACACCTGGGAATATGAACTGCAGGCAAGATAAAGGCGCTCTGAGAACCTCCCCAGAGGACAGCTCCTCCTCCAGGACAGCATCCACCAAGGAGTTCAGACAGCCCGGGCCCCATGCCCTCTGCGACCATGGCCACCCCGGCTGGCTAGCTCACCTCTCTGCCCAGCCCACACAAACTGGGAGGAGAAAACCCCAGCCCTGCCAGCCCTGCCAGCCCTGCCAGCCCCAGGACAGCAGGAACCGAAGCAAACCAACCAGGTACAGACAGTGCGACTTACATAAGTAAGCTGCCACCTGGGCCGGACCGCCGCGGACCCTCCTCCTTCCTGCCCCACCCCCCAGGCCCGGTGTGGCCGAGCTAAGGGGCAGAGCTGGGCCAACCCAACCCAACGTCACACCAGGACCGGAAAGCTGAGCCAGCGGCCAAGCTGCCTGCTCAGATGCTCAAAATTTCCATGATGAAACACAATGCTCATTCTTAAAAATAGCATCCTCGTTCCAGTAACCTGGAGCTGGACGGCGTGGGCTCAGGTGAGAGAGGCGCCCCTTCCAGTAACTCCCTCCTGCGGCGTTTCCCACGGGGGACCAAGGCCCCAAACACACAGACGCCTCAAGGAGTCGGACCCCCTCCCCACACCCGCTCCGGGGCGCGGATCACCCACGCTGGCCACAGGGGACGCTCCCAGAGCGTGTTACATGAGCATGGGGAACAGGGAGGAGGGATGGAGAGAGGACGGGGAAGGGGGGGTGTGAGGGGTAAGGGGAGGAGACCAGGACATGCAACAAGCAGCAGGGGCCTGCTGCAGAAAGCCTCCCGGGGCTGTGACTCCTCTAACTGCCAGTGATTCGCTCCTGGTCCTACTTAATTTTAATTTTCAATGACTATTATAATAATTAATTATATGTTTCTAATGAAAGATAAAAGTGAATTAAGCCATCTACATGGTCGGTCTGACTTCATGCACAATTTTCCCCATTCTACTTTGGAAGAATAAAGAGCTACAGAATAAACATCAGCTAGCGGGTGTCACTCTTTCTTACCATGAGCCCACAGTCGCGCCCAAGTTCACAAAGTGCCAGGGTACTCAGCGCAGCACACACTGAGCCAGCAGGGGGCGAAAACAGAACCTACTACCCCTCAGAGGAAGGCTGAGAAATACCCAGGGACCGCCCTGACAACGGGATTTTTAACAGCCTTTAAATAATGAGACTGAAGGATAGCACAGCAGTTAGGGCACTTACTAGTAAGCACAAGGCCCTGAGTTCAATTTCCCAGTACTCCATGAGGCACACCTGTAATCCCAGCACTCGGGAGGCTGAGGCAGGAGGATTGCTATGAGTTCAGGACTAGCCTGGGCTACAGAGCGAGACCCATTCTTTAAAAAAAGAATGAAGTGACTCCGTTTTCAAGACGTGCTAAGTGGAAAAGCAAGAGTGTTACGGTTCAGATCTACAACGTCCCAGGAAGGCTCAAGCACACGGAAGGGGACCGGATCATGGACCCATATTCATCAGCGCAGCCATCACTGGAAGCACTGTTAGGAGGGGCCTGGTTGGAGGAAGGTGGCCTGGAAGGGCGTGTTCCCGTCCCTAGCTTCCCCATTCTCTGCCTGCTTCCCGGGTGCCCAAGGATGAACAGGGCGCCACCACACATGCCCACCACACGTTGCTCTGTGGATCCAGCTGGCTTGGGAGCAAACCCAGTGGAAAGTGAGAGCCAGGTAAATCCTTCCTCCTTTAAATTGTGAAATGGCGGGTATGCTGCCCCAGCAACAGCAAAGTGACACACAGACGCAGGCCAAAAGGTCTGTGTCTGGGTTACTATTCTTCACACAAGAGCAAGAAGACACATCTTCAAACTGCCGGGCCAGTGCCCGGGAAGTACCCACGACAAGCCCACGACATTGGCTCCCTTCGGGAAGGAACTGACAGGGACACCTCTTCCCGAACATCGTTCAGTAACACTTGGGTTTCTACATGACGCGTGCATGGTTTAAGAGGCTACAGGTTTTTCAGCTAATGTCAGTACTGCAAGCAGCCATTTATGAAACATCTAAATGCACAAAATACTCCCCCAAGCCCTGTGACAACCACACACAGGAACAAGAAGATCCTAGCCTTCGCCAGCCTCAGAATCTCACAGCAAACCAGGGACATGTGTTTGGCCCAGGATACTCGGAAGCCAGGTCCGGCGACTTGTGCCTGTAACTACAGCACTCTAGGAGACTGAGGCAAGAGGCTTGCAAATTTACGCCTAACCTGGGCAACATAAGGTCTCAGTGAGACTCTGTCTCAAAGTAGCTCTATATGCAAAGGCCCTGGGCTCCGCACACATGTCCCACGCTACTCAATCTGACGTTCGGCCCACTTACTCACTTCCTCAAAGTGTGCAATGGGATTTGCACGCTCCCAGCACTGGGCTAACGTGACTTTCAGGTAAACGCTATTTGCAGAGTATGTAGTACCAACAACAAGGTAAGTACTCCTGGGTCGTTTACACCGTGCACCCACTCAGCAAGCATCCTCAGGCACACACACAGCGCAGCTCCTCCGGGCAGGCCCTGGGGCCTCAGTCCTGAACAGGATGGACAGGCCTATTCTCCCAGGGAGTTTAAGATCTACAGAAGAGAAGGGCTGTAACACCCAGCCCAGAGCAAAGCAGGCCAGGCTAGAGAGCGCGGGACAGGGCGAGGCTCCAGAGGGGGCGAGGGGGGGAACAGGGCCAAGTGACAGGTAAGAACAGACACGGAACCTGCAGGGCAACGCCATCAGGTGGGTGGTGATGAAGGGTGGGGGAGGGGGGACCAGAGATGGGACACCGGTGCACAGGACACACCGGAAGACTGCATCCGAGGACTGAGCCAGCTGGGCCATCACGCTCCAGGGAGGGAGGAAGGGAAGGGAGAAGGGAGAGAGCGCAGCTGTCACCAGGGCACAGAGCCTGGGGTCCACTCCGGGCGCACCAGGGACCCAAGGAGGCACAAGCCGAGCAGCAGCATGACCCGACCTGTAGCTACGGAAATCCCACCTGGCTGCTGGGCAGAGGGGGCACTGCAGTGGGAAAGACAGCAGCCAGGTAACAGACAGGACGTTTCTTGGGGGGTAATGGATTTTATTTTTTGTATTTGTTTTGGTGGTACCAGGATTGAACCCACAGCTTTCACACAGAGCTACATCCCTGGCCCTTGTTTTTGTTTTTGTTTTTGTTTTTTTTTCCATTTTGTAACACTTTCACTAAGTCACTAAGTTACCCAGGCAGGACTCAAACTTGCAACCTTCCTGCCTCAGCCACCTACAATGCTGGGATTACAGACGTGGGCCACCACCCCCAGTGAGTAGTGAAACGTCTTAACACTGATTCCCGTGACGGCTTCACAACCCTACAAACATGCTAAAAATGACTCAACTGTGTACTTTAAATGGATAAATTGCAAAGCAAGTGAATTACTTTAATAAAACAGCTATATTAATTTTTTAAAAAGTAACTTAAAGCAAAAAACAAAGGAAATACGGGGGTAGGGTGTGGGGAGAAGGGAGGGGGGAAGGTGGGGGGATGGACAGAAAGAGAGTGGGAAAGCCCTTGTGTTCTTGGCAGGATACGTATGTGCACAAAATGCTCAACTCCATTGTAAACCTTCAATTTTTCACGTATACATATCAATCAAATGGGAAAAAATAAATTTTAAAAAAAGCAGAAACAGGCCAGGCACCATGGCACATGCCTGTAATTCTAGCTACCTGGGAGGCGGAGGCATGAAAATTGCAAGTTCAAGCCCAGCCTGGGCAACTCGTGAGGCCCTGCCTCCAAATGAAAGATAGAGGGGACAGGGGAGGAAGCTCCGGGCAGCGCTCCTGAGCACGACTCCAGCTGGCAACTAGTTAATGAGTTTAAAGGCTGGACACGGGGAGATCACTAGGAGGCTGTCATCCAAGTTGAAAAAAAACAAAGACTGGCTGGAGGAATAGCACAGAGGTTAGAGCACTGGCACAGCAAGCACCAGGCCTTGGGGGGAGGGGTGAGAGGAAGCAGGGGGAGAGGGAGAGAGGGAGAATACAGCAAATGCAGACAGCACTCCAGGCGACAGTGGTGGCAGCGGGAAGGGTGACTGATGGGACATTCGCAGATTCTCCCCATGCTCTGGTTGCAGAAACTCACAATTTCTAGAACATTAAAAATAACTGCACCATCTCACACAATGTGCACAATCTTACAAACTAGGAGCCAGCATCATCCGCATTTCTGCAGTGGGAGTCTTGAGTCCTAGAGGACTCAACGGCTTGTCAAACCTAAACGTGGGCTAGGTCTCCTAAGAGGGGGACCCCACTCAACGGGGCTGCAGACTAGTATGGGTCCATGATCAGGTGCCCTGGAAGGACCAGGCTACAAGGAAGATGAGCAGATGGGGGCCGGAGAACTGAGAGCTAAGCTCCGCCCTCTGTCGGCGGGCTATTAGGCTGCAATGCCGTGGCTGACTGACAGGACATGGACAGTTGCTCCCGCACCCCCTCCTCATTTCAAAGCTGCCCCTTAACAACCCACTACATAACAAGTACTCCCCTCCTTCCTTGAGAGAATGGTCTTCAACTAAACAGGTCCCTGGTGTCAAAAGGTTAGAGGCCACTATGCAGTGGCCAGATGGAGCCGGGGCCAACCCCTGGCCTGTCTGATCCAGGCCCTGTGCTGCCGTTCACAGGCCGTTGGCGTGCCCACTCCACAGCTCTGTCTTGTTCGCCAGTCTCTCCTCACTGCGTAAGGTGGAGGGCACTTCATGGGTCAGGGAGAATGACAGTCCCTTCCACATGAGAGCTCTTCCAGAGAGCCCTCCGTGAGCTCCTGTCCCGCACCCCCTGGTCTTTCAGCACTGCAGCCTCTGGGCCTAAGACTCACCTTCAACACCTGCCCTTGAGGTGGCCCTACCACGTGCAGCACTAGGCTCTCCGCACACAGGAGGCTGCAGGGGACCCTGCTGGAGGGGACCCTGCTGGAGGAAAGCTCTCTTGGGTCCTAGGCTGGGTGGGGTGTGGCAGGCAGGCCAGTGGTGTTCTGTGAAGGATGCCTGACACAACCGCATGTGCCCAGCAGCCCACCCACAAAACACTGAGGCCTGGCAGTCACTTCCCCATGGGCCTCTCCACGGGGAAGACCTGCTCCCAGACCTCTTCCCCACCAGCACATGAACTCCCGCTCCACGCTGGTGCCTCTCGCCCTCAGGCTTGTCTCCCACGGCCCTCTCGTCACTGAGGCCCTCCCAATAGGGACACTGTACTATGAGCTCCTGGCTTCCTGTTCACACCATTAGCCACATACACATGCCCTACACGCACCCACCCCCCATATGTCCAACCACCGCTGGGCCTTTCCTGTCCTGCCTGCACCCCAAGGGCTGCTTCCTGCTGGCCCAACGCATGTGGGCCAGATCTGGCCCTGAAAGTCAGCAAAACCCAGCAGCAGCCTGAACTCCGCCATCTCCATCCAGGTCCGAATCCCAGGCTCAGTGAGGGTCCCCCTCCAACAGTGTCCTTCCCTGGCTGCACTCCCTGAGCCCTGTGCTGCTACACAGAGTTTTACTCCTTCTTGTACTGACCCCGTTTCCCTGCCTCTTTTCTCCATCAAGCTTAGCTGGGGCCAACCTCATTTTGTGTGTGTGTGTGGTGTGTGTGTGCATGCATGCACATGTGTGTGTGGCACTTGGGACTGAGCCCAGGGCCTTCACACTGAGCTACACTCCCGGCCCATTATTTTCTTTTCTTTTTTTTTTTTAATTTCAACACAGGACTTCATCAAGTTGCTAATTTGCCCACAGTGGGCTTAAATTTGCAATCCCCCTGCCTCAGCCTCCCAGAGTGCTGGGGCTGCAGGCTGTACCAATGGACCCAGCCAAGCCCGTCTTTGAGCTTTAGGAATAATGATACAGGATCCAGGCTTGGCCAAGCAGAGTCCTTGGCATTCTGGATATGATGACTGTATTGAGAGGGACCGAAACGATGCTTGGCTGGGATTTTATTATAAATACCTGGGAAGGAGCCGCAGCCGGGATGGGATCGGAAGAGAGGAGTGGGGCTCACTGTGCTTCCATTTGGGGAACACAGAGCCCAAAAATGAAGTGGACAAGCCCTCAACTACCTCGGAGAACATCTAAATCTGGCCACCATCTGATTGTCCAGTCTTAGGAATACTTACTTGTTTTGTTTGACTTTGCTGAAGCCAATTTCAGTTGAGTATCTGTTAATTCCTACCCTGAATCTCCGAAGAACCCGACTGCCATGTAGCTGGGTCATCCTCAAGGACTCACGGCCACTGCCAGCCCAAAGCTCCAACATTGCCCAAATAGAGAACGCCAGCTTTGAAGTAAGAGAGACGTTAGAGAGGAGGAAGACAGACGGGCCTATGCTGAACTGACTCACTCTCCTATCATACACTTATTTCAAATGGTAATCTCACACCACTCCCACAGATGTCCACAGCATCCCCTGCCTACGCTGAGGGGCCACCCAGCTCCCACGTGGACAGTAAGTGAAACCCCTGGGTCCCAGCAGGGGGCCGGGTCCTGCTGAGGCCTACCTCACCCCTCCTCCTGCAGACTGCCAGTCAGGGCCACAGACAGCCTTGGAAATACTGAAAGAAAAATGAAAAGGCAAGGCAGTATCTCATGAAGTGTCCCAGTGCAACTTAATTCCTGTCTAGGAAATCCCTGAAATTTATCATGACAACACCCAGAACTATTGCATGTCCACATTTCGGGAACATTTTTGGTAGTCTTTGAGTCTGGCAGCAAATTTATTGCAAAAGACCAAGTTTTTCCACATTTGTCCAAATGAAAACACCAGAGCTCCTACGGATGAATGGGACTTGCACGTGGAACTCCCACCTCCCCTGGCAGTGCCAGCCGCACCTGTTTGCCTACTGGGTGGAAGTCAGCACCCTAGAGGGAGGATCCAGAGGGCAAGTGCCTGCAACCTGGGGCAGCTGCCATCCTGGCTGCTTGGCAGGGATGCTATCACTGTTTCTAAACGTCAAACTAAACTGCCACCTGTTATGACCAAAAAAAAAAGCTTCTGTCCCCCCATTCAAGACAGCCTGGGGAAATGGACGCCAAGACGAAATCCTTGAGAAAATGGCAGACACTGTTTCATAACAGAAAATCACGCAGGCTAGGGTGAACTTGTTTTGCTTTGCTTTTGTCTTGCAGCACCAAGGACGGAACCCAGGGCCTTTGTACTAATTGACATCCCAGCCCTCTTTAATTTTTTTTTTTTTTTTAAATTTTAAGACCCAATCTAGGTTGCCCAGACTGAGCTCAAACTTGTGATTCCTGTGCTTCAGCCTCTCGGTATGGGATTTCACAGGTGGGGAAAGGTTTTAAGCCGACAGACCTGGCTGTAAAACTCAGCCCAGCTCCACACTGGCTACACGGCTACTCATCTCTACAGCCAACTTTTTCTATATACAAAATGACATTAAGTCCTACTTTGCTGAATTTCCTTGAGATTTAGGGATTTTATATGTACAGGAATAAGACAGATATTTACACATAAATTCACATGTAACAGATACTTATTGTTAAACTCACATATAATGATATTTAATGAACTACAGATAATTATCTCTTAGCTACTTTTCATATAAAATGAAATAACATTTTCATTTGTCGATAGAAACAGTAGTTCAATGAGATTAAGCTTGGCATATTGGCACATACGTGCAAATTCCAGCATTCTGAGAGACTGAGGCAGGAGGACTGCAAGCTTAAGCCTAGCCTGAGCGTTTTAGCAAGACCCCATCTCAAAAACAAAACAAAAAGAGCTGGGAATATATCTTAATTGTACAGCATCTCTCAGTGCAATCCTCAGTACCTTCAAAAAAGGTATGCTAGAAATAGTTTATACAACTCTGTTCAATAGTATTAAATAAGGAAAACCAAAGCAGATTTATTTTATTTTTTATTTATTGAGATAGAATGTCACTCTGTAGCTCTTCCCAAGTGCTGAGACTGCAGACGTGTTTCACCACACCCAGCTTACCTGTTGCTGGGGAATGAAACCCATGGCCTTGAGCTTGCTAGGTTAGCGTTTTAACTGCTGAGCTGTGCCTTCAGCCCTCAAAGCAGATTTTCTTATAGTTTGACTAAATGAAAATAGGGGTTGTGACTGCAGGCCATCTGCTGACAAGGTGGACACTGGTCTCATTCAGTCTGTCTGAAGTGCAGAGGAAAGGGAAGGAGACAAGTTCACAATGTTGCTGAAAAACGCAAGTAATGTAACAGGGCGTTGACCTGAGCCAGAATGGGCATCTGTGTTCTCGCAACCTGGACAGCCGCACTCAGAAAGCACTTGTTGGGCGTGTGGATCAGCGGTCCTGGGTCTGATCTCCAGTACTGCACAAAACAGAAGACACACACACACACACACACACACACACACACACACACACACACACCCCAACCACCTACCACATAACACAACAAAACTCTGCTCTTTTTAAAAAGAGGAAACAGCTCTGGGCTCCCTTATTTTCCTGACTTGTGCCAGAACTGGCTAACTTAAATTTTCAGGGGCCCAGCATGTAACACACAAGTATAAATGAACAACATGGGAAAAGGCACACCCCAGCTGCTGCAGAAGGACATCCCTACCCATGCCCAGCACAGCAGAACAAGAAGATAACAGGTTCTGAAGTACAAATTGGATCAAATTTTAAATGCCATGCAAACTAAAACCACATAGAGGTATCTTTTTTACGTAGCACAGTGACTAAAGTCAAAAGCCTCAAGAACACCTGTGTTTGTCAGGAAGGACAAAGGCTCCTTCCTTGCTGGAAGAGGCCTCAACTGGCAAGGAAGGGTGCTTCGGTGAGTCCTATAAAAATCATAAATGCATACGTGCAATCTACGCTCAAGATGAGCTCAAAGGCCTATGTTCAAGGTCCTTCACTGTGATTCTCCTCATAACAGCAAACTATTAGAAATAACCTACTTGTCCATTGGGGGAAGACTGGTTAACTATGGGCATCTTTGTCATACTACAAGGGCACTCAAATAATAATTCAAAAGTGGGATATAGACAGTTTTAGACAAGCCTGGTAGTACAGGCCCATAATCTTAGCATTCTAGGAAACTGAGGCAGGAGGTTCTCATGTTCAAGCCTACCCTGGGCAATTTAACGACTGAGAGCCTGTCTCAAAAGTGGGCTAGGGACATAGTCAATGTGAAGACCCTAGGTTCCAACTTTAGTACCACAAAAAAGAGATTTATATAGTGATGGAACAAGCCTAGGTGTAAACTACTCAGTAAAAATACAAACTGTATTACATACGGTGCACTAACAAAAAAATCTGTATGTCCCCTTAGCTATATAAATGTAAGGGACATGTGATTTTAAAGTAAGTGCTTAAAAATTCTACAGAACAAGTCCTAAGTTGATAAAAGTAATGGTCTAGAGAGGGGTACCAATGGAAGGTAGAACAAGATCAATGTGTGACTTCTGTACATTTTATACAGTAAATTATAACTGAGTTACTAAACTTTTTTTCTACTTAAACATCAATGAGGACTTGGAGCTATAACTCAGTGGCAAAGCCTTTGGCCAGCACATACAAGGCCCTGAGTTTAATCGCCAGCACCACACAATCAAATGAACCAACCTCCTACTGCTGCCCAGACAGCACCCAGCCCTGGCTGGCAGTGCTGATTTCACCACGCGCTCAAAGGCCACAGAGCAGCCCCACCCACCTCCCCAGAGCCTTGGGCAGATGGCAGGGCCTATGGGCTGGTCATTAACACCCCTGAGCCCTTTCCACATCCCAGGTGCCAGTACCCCATGCACATGCCCTGATGGAGGCCACTGGGTCATGGGTACTTAAAAAAAAAAAAAAAAAACAGGCTCTGAGCTGGTGCCAGGCCCTGGCAGCAGCCTAGGAAATGGAACAACAGAACCCTGTGAAAGGAGATTCCCCAGATAGGGAAAAACCAGCACACCTGTGTGCTTCCAGCTGCGCTTGGGCCAGGAAGCTTTCAACCAGAGTTCCTTCCCTGATTTGCCCAGCAGCCCTGAGGGCGGGCTTTCCCTTTACCCTCAGCAAATGAGAAAATCCTATGTCCAAGCCAGGCGGTGGGAAGGGCAGGGCCAGGCAGGGGTTCCAAAGGCCGACCCTGGAGCCACCACTCCTCAGAGGGCAGCCGCATCTCCTACTGTGGACTGTGAGGGCCAGCAACCTCAGGAGGAACCCAGGAGACAGGACACAGCAGGACACACCCAGGGCTCCCAGCGGCACTGCCCCACCCACTGTGTTCCTCCCTCTGGCCTTGTGATGGTGGCAGGCGCCACCATTGTACTCTCCCTGGGCCACAGCCTTGGGGTCAAAGAACACACACATTCAGTGGCTTCACACACAAGCTCCTTTCGTCCTCCAAGCCACAGAGTAGTGTTATCACTGTCTTTTATTCCCCAGTGCTGGGGATTGAATGCAGGCTTTTCAATCTGAGCTATATCTCCAGCCTTTTTTATTGTTTATTTAAAACAGTCTCAGAAGTTGCTAAATTCTGCAGCGTGGGCTTGAACTTGCACTCCCCCCGCCTCAGCCTCCCAGAGTGCTGGGATTATAGACCTGTGACACCTGGCCCAGCTATCATGGTCATTTTTTTCAGAGAGGGGAACTCACCTGCCTAAGACTGCCCAGCAGTCTTACTTGAATCTACACTCCAAACCCCCCAAGATTCTCCACAGCCCACCCTTGCCTTGGGCAGGTGCCACCTCCCCTAGCAACCTTTTCCCTCCTTGCTCCCATGGGTACCTGGGCAGCTGCCATGCCTACAGCACTGCTCCACCCTGGGCGTGGCTTGGGCATAGAGACAGCCACGGAGAATGATTCCAAAGGTGCCTGGACAATGCCAGAGGTTACCACACTTGTTCCACAGGGTAAGTTTGCCACTAGAAGTAGGAAGCAGAGCTGCTGAGGGTCAAAAGTGGCATCCACATGGGCGTGCCAGTGCACCTGATGGAGGACGCATACCTACAGGAGGCTCTGCCACAGAATACACCCCGGGCTCCACCCGCAGCGCTGCAACCACCTCCACAGAGATGCCAGATCCCCCAACAAGTCTCTTACCCACAACAGCTTTCTCATGGAAACTGTGCCTACAAAGACTTCCTTCTATTCAACAAAGGTGCACTGAGCTCACAGACTCCTGAACCGACCTAATCACCACCAACGTGCCACCGTGAACTCAGCTCACACAGGACATCAACAGAGCATCGCTGTGGAAGACCTATGTATGGAAAATGGAGCTTTAAAATATTCTAGTGGGCCGAGGATGTAGTTCAGTGGAAGAGCTCTTGCCCAGCATGCCCCTAGGTCTGGCTTGGTCCCTAGTGCTGTCAAAAGTAACTAAATAATAAGTTTGAGGCCAGCCTGGGCTATATAGTGAGACCACAACCTGTCTCTAAACATTAAACAAATACATAAATTGTAACAGAGGAAGGGAGTGAGAGAGAAGGCAGGTAGCAGGAAAGACCTCTATTCCCTTTGCTGTCTGCGCACAGGAGCCTCCATCGCTTCCCTGTCTCTGGCTCACCTCCTCCGTGCACACCTTCACCGGAAGTGCCCACAAGCCCCACCCAGCACTTACTGGAGGAACCGGGAATGCAGAGTCCCTTGGGATTAGTTAAAATTCTGAAGGTGCAGGGGACAGGACGACCTTAGTGGAACCCTGGCTCCCAAAGGGGTTTGTGCTAAGCCCTTCAACTCTTATAACCACACAGATAAGGACACTGCTCTCAAGGAAGCTGTATTTTGTTGGTAATCAGGACAGGATGGGGGAAAAAAAAAAAAACAGGCCAGATAAGAATGCACCATTCAGGGGCAGGGCATGTAGCTTTGTGGTTAAAGCAGTTGCCTAGCATGTGCAAGGCCCAGGGTTTGATTCCCCAGCACTACATAAACATCACCTGGGTGTGGTGGTACATGCCTCTGACCCAGGCACTCCAGAGACTGAGGCAAGAGGACTGCTGTGAGTTTGAGGTCAGCCTGGCTGCAGAGACCCTGTCTCAACTAAATCTGGAGGCACAGGTTTATAACCTCAGCACTCTGACAGACACAGGCAATTTAGCAACTTAATGAGACTCTGCATCAAAATTAAAAAAAAAAGGGGGGGGCTGGGCATGTGGGGACGTAGCTCAGTGTGAAGGCCGCGGACCTGAATGCTAGCAGTCCTCCTCCCAAAAGCAGCAGCCAGCAGCCCCTGCAGATGAGAAGGCAGCAGTCCAGAACAGTGAGTCCTTGGGCTAATCCCCAAGCCCCCACACGCATTGCTTTCCTGGGAAAGAGTAGCCATCACACCGAGCACCATGCCCTCCCTTACAGGATGCCACACAGAAATCCACTTAAATGCCTAGTACAGGGCTCCCCGCACCTGAGAAACCAGCACGCTGACCGAGATTCTCCCGCGAATCCCGAATGTGCTTCTGGAGCGTCGACTCTCGCTGGTGATTTGCCTCTGTGCTTCTGCTAATCCCCAGCATTAAATTAACAGAGCCTGTGCGCAGTAAATATTTATGGAGCAAATGAATGCACGACTCAGTGGTTCCATTTTTAGTCTTCGTGCTATAAATTGGCTGGCTCTTTTTGTGTGACTGTGTGAATCTCTGAGATAAGAATCCCATCCCAAATAGCTGGCGATCCTTGGAAATGCCCCGAACCCAAAAATAAAGCCTCTCAAGCGCGGCTTTCCACAAAGCTGTGTACAGAACCGCTCTGCGCATGTCCGGTGCCCGTCTGGCTCATCCAACCCCAGACAGTGGCTTCTCAGGCCTGCGCACCCCTTGGGTTTCCCTTTATGTTTGGAGTGACAGCTGTGGACAACCAGCATTCAAGACGACATTATAAAGCAAAAACACACATCAACGTGTGGAAAAACAATGTACTGGGTTTGGAGGAACGGCTCAGTGGTGAAAGCACTTGCCTAGCAAGCACTAAGACAAGCACTAAGTACCCAAGTTTAATTCCCTAGCACCACACA
Organism: Ctenodactylus gundi; assembly: GCA_004027205.1. Classification (NCBI taxonomy): domain Eukaryota; kingdom Metazoa; phylum Chordata; class Mammalia; order Rodentia; family Ctenodactylidae; genus Ctenodactylus; species Ctenodactylus gundi. The sequence continues at coordinate 404,519 of PVKB01000692.1, forward strand.
AGCTGGTGTGGTGGTGCACACCTGTAATCCCAGCACTCGAGAGGCTGAGGCAGGAGGATCAGTTTGAGTTCAGCCCTGGCAAGTCAGGAACTTCGTGACGCCCCGAGTCAAAATCGAAAACAGAAATTGGCTGGGAATGTGGCTCAGCATGCAGACTCTGGGCTCCATTCCCAGGACAAATAAAATAAAGTAAAATAAAAGACAAGAATGGTAATTCGATAGTGACATGTTCACACCATGATGCTATGTTTATGTCTCTCCAACTTTTATATGCTGAATCCTAACCACCACCCCCCCCCCCAAAAAAAAAAGGGTGAAATGAGACACTGGGGCCACAGGGAGGTAGGTGATTAGGTCTGGCAGGAGGAGCTCTCCTGAGTGGGATTATCAGGGACATGGTAAGGGGCCAGCCTGCCTCTTCCACCTGGGGGCAGACCAGGAAGCACAGCCACAACTCAGGAGGAGCCTCCAGGCCAGAGCCAGGACATGCCGCCCCCTTCACCTTATACTTCTAATCCTCAGAATGTGGAAAAAAAAAATTCTCTTGTTTATAAGACACTAAGCCTGCAATACTCTGTTACAGCAGCCCAAACAGTTCAAGATAAATGACAGCCACATGGCAACAGGATGAACTACACGCAATGGGCAACACGCTCAATCTTCCAACATTAAAAACAAAAGCCAACGGGCATCAATGAGCACACCCTGCATGATCTCACTCATACACTGCCTAAGATCAAAGATTACTGTGGTGCACACCAGAAATCCCAGCTATTTAGGAGGCTGAGGCAGGGGGATTACAAGTGTGATTCCAATCTGCACAAGTTACTCTGCCTTGAAACTAAAAATGAATAAAAGGCTGGGGATGTAGCCCATGGAGAAGGCCCTGGTTTCGATCTCCAGTACTGAAAAACAAAACAAAACAAAACAAAAGAAAAGAAATCAAACACAATCTCTGGGCGTTGAGGATGTAGTTCAGTGGCAGAGCATCTGCCAGGCACACACATGACCCTGGCTTCCATCCCCAGTACTTGGCAGCGGGGGTCAAAAATCAAGTATTTCCCATTACAAGACAGGATATGTTAAACTAGGGAGCAGAACATGAGGATGCTACTGAGGTAGTAGCCAATGTCCTTATCAGCTGCTGGCTCAGAAGTGCATTCAATTTATAACGACTCATCACGCAGTATGCTTGTGATTTCTGCACTTTTCTGTGTTTGAATATGTACGCACGTATACATCACGTTATTGACGAGTGTATTTAAAGGCAAAATAAACAAAACTGCCAGGCACAACTGTTCACTGTACTACTTTTAATCTGTGCACGAGAGTCATCCCCCATCAGGGAGCCTCTTCTGCCTCTCGTCTGGGGAGAAAGGAGGAGGGAAGACAGAGAAAGGGAAGTTCTCTGCTTTTAAATTTTATTTAGGGACTGACTGTACAAAAGCTAAAAGCTATTTGGAGTCAAATGACTTCCCCTAAAGGGGTGTATAGTAAGCGTGTAAGACATTCTATTCTATCAATGTCTATGAGCTTACAAGGAAGGATCAGGATGTACAGAGACTGTTTAAATGTTTACAGGTGGTTTTTTTTCCCCCTAGGTGCAGGAGGGAGAGCAAAAGCGAGATCAGTGGCCAGCAGGGAAACGGTCCCCTTCTCCAAGGTGGGCTGAAAGGACCACCAGCCCCTTGACAAGCTGACCAGCTGCCCTCTGACGGCTGCTACCTCGTCAGTGGGGCAACCTTGGCCTGTCCTGCACCTTCAGGGCCGCCCTGCAACTCAGTAAATCAGGACTGGGAAGTGGTGACATTGTGATTCTGTAGATACAATGGCTGCTGGCCCAGGCACTGACGTGGAACTGGATGTAGACGTCCAGTGTTCCCAGAGGCTACTGAGTATGAAGGCTGTGTCATACCCCATAAAGAACCATGCCACACAATCACCTACAGCAGAGGTGGGCAGTTAACAGCTACTGGATGCACAGGTGCATCTGGGAAGACACTTGGCAAAGAAAGAGTGTTGGCCAAAAGTGCCCGGCCGAGGGCAGTCATGGTGAGTGAGACGGCACAGCAGCACATGGTACACTGTCCGCTGAGTCCAGCTCTGTGACCTCGTGGGCCAAGTCACACGTCTCACTCTTCACCCGACACAACAGATCCTGGCCTCTAGCTCAAGGGATAATACTCTTAAACTATATGATTACTCCAAGCCATCTGCAAAGGCAAAAGGCCCTCAAATACATTCAGGAAGCTGAGATGCCACATCCTGTTCTCCATCCCTCTGGAGACAGGTGCTGGGTGGGACTCGGCGTTCTACCCTTCACCCTCGTGATGTCACCACCTTTCAGTGCTTCATTCCTTGTGGTCCTCAGGATCAACAAACCCGCACTATAGGCTCCGTGAATCACGATCTTGAGCCAAGACGTACGTAGCAAGGACAGCTGCTTCAAATTATGAGACTGTGTTTCAGATGGATGCGCCACAACTTCCGGGAAAACACAGGACAGTGCTGAAATCTGTCCTGCCTCTTTTACCAAAATTTCTAAATATATTCTCTCAAGTGGAAAAGACAATAGCTAAACATTGGGAGATATGAAGAGGATGGAAAGGGGCTGCAGGAATAGTACAGTGCTTACAGCGCTTACCTGGCAAGCACAAGATGCTGAGTTCAATTCCCCAGCACCACCTAAGCCAAGCAAGGTGACTCATGCCTGTAGTCCCAGCAATAGGGAAGCTGAGGCAGGAGGACTGCTGTGAGTTCAAGGATAGCCTAGGCTCCATAGTGAGATCAGAATCATCCTGGAGTGTAGGGCAAGGCCCTATCCGCCTCCAACCCAAAAAAAGAGGACAGACATGGGTGAGATCTGCTGGTGTGGGTCCTCATGGCTGTCAGGTGCACTAGCCACAGACCAAAAGGGCGACCAGCCTGCACTGCTGGGCAGAGGATGACCGAGCAGTGCACCCGCTGCCCCTGAAGCTGCACTGTGTACTTGCCCACCAACCCCAGCGTTATGACATGCAGTGACTTCAGAGCAAGGTCTGGACCCCAGAGATCAGCCTCCGGCTGAACCGACAGCACAAATAGGTTCTGGTCTTGAGGACTCTGCCCTTCTTCCCATGGCCTGTCACCAACTTCAGTGGTCAATCGTTTCTCCATCTCTGACACTTATGCTGCCATCTGTCTACATCTGTGGGTACAAGAAGAATCTTTCTGCCTTGATGGAGAATCATGGTGGAAAAGATTGGAAATCAGATCTCTGCAGTTCTGCATTCACTAATTATTACAGTGGGATTTTTATTATCTTTATAAATACAGGACTTGGCCATTTCTTCTGAGTCTCTTATCATTTGAGGAAGTATAAAATATTAAAAGTACTTCCAGATGGCAAGTGACTCTGCCCTGAAGGAGTTTCCATGGTTCCCCTGCTGCTTCTGGCCTGCTGGGCCCCACCCTCTTTGTTACCCACCTTGCAGGTGCAATTCTGGCAAGTGAGTGGGCCTGCATCTGCGAGAACCTGGGGTCTCATGCCGTCCTGAACCACCTCTACCCCAACATGACCTCACAGACAATAAAGCTCAAATCAACAACTTGGTGTTTTTCACTTCAACATAAAATAATGGTCTTTTTCTTGAAAAACAAAACGATTACTGTAAAAGACACGATGCCATTAACCCCCTCACAATAGTCTTCCTCACTTCAAACACACTCTCCCACCATCCCGCCACGTTCTGGAGCCTCTCTGAACATCCTCTGTCATCTCTCTGCAAAGTGCGATTGAAAAAAATGTGGTGAACGCCTCTGTCCAATGCCACCCAACAGAAAGGCAGGCTCGTGGAAACGCTAGGTGGGCCACCCCGTCCTGGTCCCTCCTGGCGTGGCCAAGAGCTGCTTTTCTTTCCCTTCCCTCCAATGGACACCCACTCTCGGCTTCTCGGCAAGAGCCTTTCTTTTCTCTTCGTTTTATTCAATAAACTTCCGCTTGCTTAAAACAAAACAAGCAACACATTAGGGTATACCGTCACGTACCCTACTCACCAGATCGGGCACCGAGCAACTGCGGGCTCTTCCCAAAGGCAAAGTGACCATTCTGAATCAGATCAGGACATCAAGACAGCTGCCACAGTGTAACTAAAGACACCAGCACAAGAAGGCTTCTAGAACTGCTTCAGACAGACAGCAGCGAGACTTGGGAGTGTGTCTGAAGCGAGAGGAAAGAGTCTAAAGGGGATTACTGGCCATGTATCACTTACTGTAATCAAATGTTTAAACATTCATCATATTTTGGGTCATACTCAATAAATATCACCACAGAGGAGGATTGAAAAAGAAAATAAATATCAATACTAACTATAAGTAAATTCTATGTTTAAAAGAACTTACAGCCTTTGAGATAGTGTGAAGTTTCTGGAATATTCCACAGTCACACATTTCTGCTAATGATAAAACTTAAAAACTGAAAACCTAAACCAAAACAACTGTTAAAAATAAAAAAATTTTAAAAAGCTGCCATTCATCAGTTTCCCCATTTGTCAAATAGGGTTGTCTAGAGAATAAAGTAGGTTGATCTGTATAAAACAGTTGGAATCATGCCAGGCAACTGATAATTACGTAGCAGTGGTTAGCAACTACCATTATTCTGATTGAGTTAACACAACCAAAGTGACAAGAACTGTCAACCACCCACACGAAACACAACCAGGAATTGAGACTATAATCTCTGTATTTTTTTTTTTTTTTTTTTTTTTTTTTTAGTGCTACCAGGATTAAACTAGGGCCTTGGCACCGAGCTATACCCCCTGCCTTTTTTGTTTGATTTTTTTTTTGTGTATTTATTTACTTACAGATCGATCAGGAGGCCTTCACTCTGAGCTTTATCACTAGCCCACCCCCTTTTAGTGACAGGACCCTGCTAAGTTGCTGGGCTCAAATTTGGGATCCAGGAGTGCTGGAATCTCAGGTGTGTGCCGCCATGGCCAGTGTGTAAACTTTTTATGCAGAAAGAAACATCTGGGGACAGTTCCTGTGCTCTGCAGAGCACAGAGTATATACATTTAAGGTTACTCCTTAGGGTGTAGGGTGGGGACTAAAGGGTCCAGCCCCAGGCCACAGGACTTCACAACACTTTTTTTTTTTTTTGAGGTTGGGTATCACTCTGTAGTCCAGGCTGGTTATGAACGCACTATGTAGTCCACGCTGGCCTTGGACTCAGAACAATCAGCCTGCTTTGGCCTTCCAAGTGCTTGGGATTACAGGCGTGTGCCCCCACACCCAGCTTATGTGGTGCTGGAGAATAGAACTCAGGTGCTTAGTACTTGCATAGCCCTTTCCAAACAAGCACTTTAACCGCTGAGTTATTCCTCCAACCCCAACTTCACAACATTTTTATAGACAGTTCTTAAGATAGAATAATCTAAATCATATTGTCAGTGAATTCATTCACACCAGTTTAAAATAAAGGTTTGTTAAGAACCTTAAGAGAGGGCTAGAAGAATGACTCAGTGGTTAAAGTGCTAGCCTAGCAAGCGCTAAGTCAAGCACTAAGTACCCAAGTTCGATTCCCCAGCACCACATAAACCAGGCATGGTGGCGTACATCTGTAATCCCAGCACTAAGGAGGCTGGGGCAGGATGAATGCCATGAGTCCAAGGCCAGCCTGGGCTACACAGCAAGACCCTGTCTCAAAAAATAAATAAATAAATAAATAAAAATTAAAAACCCTAAGAGATGCCACACTTATCAACATTGAGAAACAGCTTGGGCCACAACAAAACGTCATAGGCCAGGGACTTGAGTAACAGATACTTATTCTGTCCCAGGCTGGAGGCTACTGGCACAAGACCACAGGACTGCAGGTCTGGTTTCCCCTGAGGCCTTTCTCCCCAGCTTGCAGATGCCTGTGTCCTAAAATGGTATTTCCTCTGGTGTCACTCTGGACGTCTTAATCTTCTCGTCTTAAAAACAGGACCCAGTCAGACTGGATCAGGCCATCCTAAGAACCTCATGTTAACTTAATTACCTCTTCAACAGCTCTGCCTCCTACTATGGTCACACACAGCCAAGGGAGTTAAGGCTTCATGCATGAATGTGGAGGTTGGGGAATATAATGCTATCTGTAATGTTTCCCAAAGATTCTCTGCTGATAGCTCAGGGCTACATTGGTTACTAACCTGGAAAGCTGGCCCCAGAGTCAGGGACAGGGGAGCTTGGTGGCAAAGGCCTGAAAGGCCCAGGCAAGAGGACTGCCAAATTCAAGCCCACCTGGGACAGCTCAGTGACTTAGCATGGCCCAGTCTCAAAAGTAACACAGAGCCCCGGGCTGGGTCCCCAGTACCAAAAAATTCAAGAACAACAGTCCAGGGGTGAATTTCTAACCCAACAAGGTTTTTTAAAAAAAAAAAATTTTAAAGACAAAATGAGTCACTTTAAAAGGATGACAGGAATATGGCTTCTCTTAAAGAGCACTCATTATACCAGCACAGGGCTCTCACCCAGGAAGATACTGGCCTATTGGGGACTCTAGCAACATCTGGAGACCTTTGTGGTTGTCCAGAGGCTACTGGATTCTAGCTTGTGGAGCCTTGCATGCTCCTGAGCACCTTGTAGTGCTCAAACAGTCGCCAACAGACCTGCCAACCCAGCATATGCCAGAAATGCAGACATCCGGGGGCCTAGGGTCCAACTGACTGCTTCTGACTGACTATATCTGTGTCACCGCAAAATGCCCAAGGGGGCTGGTGACCTTGCTGGGCCACGTTCCAAGCAGGATGCTGGTGACACGACCCACAGCTTCTTCCTCAAGGACAGCGGCCAACAGGCTGCTCCTTGGCATTCAGTAAATGTCAGAAAGTCACGTCAGAAGGAAGGGCATCCACATCGGGCCCTGCCCACCTTGCCCACTCCCTTCAGAAGCCTGGAGGATAAGTCTGTCCCACTGGCATCCCTCAGTTCCCCACAACAGTTAAGCTGAAAATAAAAGCAACATTAAGATTCCCCAGTCAACGTCGAGGGCAGCGGTGCACACCTGTAATCTCAACAACTCGGGAGGCTGAGGCAGAAGGATGACAAGTTGCCCAGCCTCACAACTCGGAGACGCAGGGAGATGCTACCTCAAAATACACAAAACAGACCGTGAACATAGCTCAGTATGAAGGCCCTGTCTCAATTTCCAGTACCGGAAAATAAATATATATATAAATAAATGGTATTTCTCAAGGACAAGTTGACAAAACACAATTTTTGAAGGGGGCAATATTTGTTTTTTCTTTGAGGCAGGGTCTCACTCTGCAACCCAAGCTGGTTGGTCCTAAACTCACTTTGTAGCCCAGGCTGGCCTTGGACTCACAGCAATCCTCCTGCGTCAGCCTCCTGAGTGCTGAGGTTACTAGCATGGGCTACCACATCAGGCTTTATGTGGTGCTAAAGAATCGAACTCAGGGTCTTGCGCTTGCACGGAAAGTGCTTTAACTGCTGTGCCATTCCTCTAGCCCCACAATATTTTTTTAATTCTGTGACCTAGATGACAAGATTATCCTCTGCCCCACTGCAGCATAAACCTTATGCTTTTAGAGAGACTCCAGCATAGGCCATGACCTCGGAAGTCCAAGACAGGGCTCAAGCAAGGATGCTGCTACGGACAGAGCCTGGGAACATTACCAGCTCCGTAATGGTTTCTTTTTCCTTAAATGTTTTCTAAAAGGATACCTCCTGTCACCTCTACAAACACAAAGCCATATGACTTGACTCAAACAGGCATCAGATAAACAGCCCCCACACTTTACGATCTTTACATGCTTGGCCGTGACCTATGGTGATGTGCCCACTGGCCAATCTTAACATACACAGACCCAGATTTCAACTCACACAAACTGCACAACGCAGACTAGCTAATAACACAGGCACCTTCTAAGCATGCAGGTGAAAGTCTGAGGTAAAAATGTCATAGCTAGTTTTTTTTCTTTCTAAAGTGAATCAAAGTTCAGGGGCTGGGAATATAGCTCGGTGGCGGGTCACCTGTCCTGCATGCAGCACAGAGCTGGGTTCCATCCCCAGCACTGCCAAAAACAAATAAATACTGCCCTCATTTTTGCTGTGATGCAAAGGCCCTTTCTATCCAGTGCTGGTCACTTTTATCATTTGCATCTGAGTAAAGATAACAACTTTGGAGTCAGGTGTGGTGGTGCACACCTATAATCCCAGCAGTCAGGAGGCTGAGGCAGGAAGACTGCTATGAGTTCTAGACCAGCCGGGGCTACACAGTGAGTTCAGGACCAACCTGAACTATGAAGTGAGACTCCATCTCAAAGTAAAAGAAAAAAGAAGAAAGAAAAAGAACTTTGTGTTGTGCACATGCTTATAATCACAGCATTCGGGAGCAGAGGCAGGAGTGTGGCCAGCTCAAGGCCAGCCCATGCTATGTGGTGGGTTCAGAGCCTGGCCAGCCTGGACTACAACACAAGAGCCTTAAAAAAAAACAAAAACAAAAAACAAAACAAACAAACAAACAAAAAAAAAACGATGGTTTGATGCCTTGCCTCTTAACCTGCTGCCAATGTGGCTAAGGTCAGTGTCAAATGGCTACCCTACCCCCTTGGGAACAAACAGGAAAGGGACTCTGCTTACCTCCCTCACTAGTACACCCCACAGAGGACCCCTGGCAGGTCCATCAACCCCGAGCACCCTTCTGGGTGGATAGTGGACATTCCCTGGCCTACAAATGGACAGGAACACTTGGTCAGGTGTTGCGGTCACAGGCAGTGGCTGGCAGAGGGCACACAGGGCACTTCCTGATGGCTCAATGCCAAGCCTCCTCTGTTCTCATCCAGGGGCAGCGTGTGCAGCGCTCCACCCCGTCCAGAGAAGGGAGACTGGGCTGGCCCTTCACCCACACACAGGCTTCTCCCCCAGCACAGGCCTGGAGGCTGTGACGGCAGATGGCCTCCGGCACATCAAAGCAAGGAACCTGAAACACACACTGCTCTGCGCTACATCCCTCACATTCCCTGGTCTGTGAAAGAAAGAACACTGGCAAAGCTGGACCTAGTGGTCCAAGTCTGTGGTCCCAGTACCCAGGAGGCTGAGGCAGGAAGACCGCTTTGACTTCAAAGCCAGCCTGGGCTGCACAGTGAGTTCAGGACCAGCCTGGAATATGGGAGCAAGACTCTGTCTCAAAACACACACAAGCATATTCACACCCGTACACATGGCTGATCCCCATAATTCAGTTTTCGTATCTGTTGAGTTCACTTATTGCCCCCCCCTCCCCCCGCCGCCAGTACTAGCAATCAAATTCAAGGCCTTCGCACTGAGCTATATCCTCAGCCCCCCACCCCACCCCCCGTTTTTTTTTGCATTTTGCATTTTGAGACAGGGTCTTGACAAGTTGCCTAGGCTGGGCTCAAACCTGCAATCCTCCTGCCTCAGCCTCCCAGAGTGCTAGGACTACAGGCCTATGCCACCACACCCACCCTGCCTGCCTGGCATTTATAAGCCCAAAAGTCAATACTTGGAGCATGCTTTAGTCATTCATAAACAGAAGCAGGGCAACAACACGCTTGAGTCATCCCAGACCCAGGAGCTCTCGGCTGCAAACGTGGTCTGCCTTCTTTCTGCAGCTCTCCAATATAAATACAGTAATTTGGGGGCCCATTTCGTGGCTTTTTTCTGTGTTATTTCTTGATGATTTCATTGTTTATAATGGCTGGACATGGTGACATATACCTAATATGCCATTTGTTCAAGAGGCTGAGAAAGACTGTAAGCCACAAGTTCGAGGCCACTCTGGGCAACTAGGTGAGACTCAGTCTCAAAATAAATATAAAGAAAGAGCCAGGCCCCGGGTCCCAGGTCTATAACCCCAGAACTCTGGGAGGCAGAGGCAAGGGGACATCCAGGCTTGAGCCCTGCCTGGACGAGTTGACACCTGGTGAGACCTTGTATCACAACATAAAATATTTTGGGCTGGAGTACAGCTCAGAGAAAACACCCTGAGTTTGGTTCCCTAGTACCACAAGCAAATAAATAAATAAAAATTCATAAGGGAATGGAAATGTAACTTGGTAAGAAAGTACGGGGGGATGGGGAGGTCGGGGGGAGGCGGGGCGCTGGAGGAATGGCTCAGCTGGTTAAAGCACGTGCTTAGCAAGTGCTAAGTGCTAAGTGCCAGAGTTCGATTCCCCCATACCATGTAAGCTGGGCATGGTAGTGCATGCCTGTAATCCCTTGGTAGGCTGAGGCAGGAGGGCTGCCATTGAGTTCAAGGCCAGCGTGGGCTACACAGCGAGACCCTGTCTCTAAGTAAATATAAAGTGCCCTTGGTTTTAATGCCTGGTACCAGGGGCGGGGAAAACAAACAAATAAATGAAGAAAGGCTTCAGCTGGGCCTGGTGGCACAGGCCTATAATCCCAGCACTTTGAGAGGGTAAGGCAGGAGGGCTGAAAATTCAATCCCTGCCCAGACAACTTAGTGAAACCCTGTCTCAAAATTAAAAACTAAAAGATTGGTGGAGGATAGAGCACAGCGCACAGGCCCTGGGTTCTATCATATCCTAGTTACTTTCTTGTTGCTGGGACAAAATGCCTCACATCCACAACTTAAGAGAGGAAAAATTTACTGTACCTCCCAGTTTCAGAAGGTCTCGCACAGTCCTCCGTGAGCAGCCAGCTAAGGTGGATGCACATGGCAGAGGCAGGAGAGCTGCTCAAGGCATCCAGAGAGAAGCCGAGGGAGGAAGGAGCCCGCCACTCCATGTCTGGAGACTGGAGCCAAGGCCAGAGCTTTCCCACAGGGAAGCTGTGACAATATGTCTCTTCTCGCTTCTTTTACTTACTTCAAGCTGGCAGCTGGGGCCCCCACATTCAGGGTGGGAGCCCCTCCCTCACTTCCTGGCCCACAAGTCAATAACACACACCTGAAAGCTCTGCCCTGGATGCACCCTGATATCAACAAGCTGACACAGTCCCTCCAGGTCAAGCCCCTGGCACCGGCCCCTTCTGGCCAGGCCCCACCTCCCAAGAGCACGTGGTTCCATATATCCCACTATATCCAGATACACAAGGCTTTGGGGGACAATCCGGATCTAAACCACTGCACATCCCCAGCACCACAAAAACAAATTCATTAATTAAACTTAAAATTCAAATAAAAAGTAAAATAAAGGCTCCTAAGTGTGGTGCTTAACGCTATCTGACGCTCCTAGGCACAGGAGGGCTGGAATACGAACTAGGAAAGGAAACATAAGCTGTGAGCTCAGCGTTAACAAATCAACAGTCTACAGTACGGGGTCTTCAACCAGAAACACACAACGGTGTTCTGGATTGACCAGTTGGCAAAAATGTGACCGGAAGCTTGTGGAACCCAAAGCCTGTGTCCCCTAAGAGCCACGAGGAGGTACTCAGTAACTCAGGGCTCACGGCAACTTTGTAGAACCTGTCTTGTGAGCAAGGAGAATCACACCCAGTGCTGCCTACATGACCTCAAAGAGAAAAGGGGAGTGTGTGTGCGTGCTAGTCGGGGTGGAGACCAGTGCCTTCACACTGAGCTACACCTCCACGCCACATTTTACTTTTGATCTTGAGATAAGGTCTTGCTACACTGCCCACACCAGCCTTAAACTTGCCACTTGCCATCTTCCTGCCTCCACCTGCCAGAGAGGTGGATCTCATGCCTGCACCATCAAGCTCTGGTGGGACACCTGCCTAGCATGGACAAGGCCCTGGGCTCGAGCCCTGGGGCTTGAAGGGGGACAGAGTTTTAAACTAGACAGACTTGTTGGCCACAGCAGCACAGACCTATAATCCCAGCATTCTGAGGGGGACTGCAGGAGGATTGCAAGTTCAAGGCCAGCTCAGACTACAAGGTGAGACTGTGCCTCAAACCAACATACGAGATAAGTAAATAAATAATAAAAGAAAATAAAAATGAGCTGAACAGACCTAGCTACAGGAAGAAGTTCCTTTAGCAAGACTACTTTTCTTCGTTTGCAAGAGTTTTGAGACCCTCCTTTCTGATGGCCCTGGCCCTAGTCAGCATAAAGGATGGCTGCGAAGGAGCACAGGCCTGTCGAGCCATCACTCGAGGCTCAGTCAGGGATACCGACGTGGGTCCACGCTCACTGCTCGCGGAGCCAAATCCGGCCATTGCTCCAGCCTCCGTTGTTCCCTGTGTTCTAGGAGAAGTTCATGTTCCCTGGGACTGGACCAGACCAGACCAGACCACACCAGACCAGACCACACCAGGCCAGACCACACCAGACCACACCAGAGCACACCAGACCACACCAGACCAGAGCACACAGAGAGCATGTCCTGCCGATCCTCACTCTCCAGTGCTCTCCTGCTTTCTCACCACATCCCCATTTTAAAGCAGGGGAAACAAAGGCAGTGACTTGGGGTGACCCAGGCACAGACTAAGTATCTCTAATCTCAAAGTCACAAATATCTCAAAATCTGAAACTCTCTGAGTGCTGGCAAGACCCCACCAGTGGGTAATCCCACATCACAAAGCAAAGCTTCATGAACACATTTTATTTAATATATAAAGCCAGGCAAGGGGGCTTGCCCCTGTAGTCTCAATAAGAAGCTGAGGCAGGAGGGTGGCCTGTGTCCTAGATTTCAAGGTCAGCAATACAAGAAGATGCCATCTCAAAAGAATTTAAAAATAAATATTGTATACAACTATCTTCAAGCTATATAAGGTATATATGAAACATTAATAAATGTTTTATATTGACTTGGATCCTAGCCCCAAGATAGTCTATATTAATATATGCAAATATTCTCAAAATTTTAAAGCCCTAAATCTGAAATACTTGTAGTCCTCAGTGTATCACATAAAGGGCAACCAGTAGCAAAATGGCAGAAGAGATAGGTTACCTAAGTCTGTAACACTTGAATCCAAACATTCTCCCACAAAGCAACAAGCCAGCATCATCTTCTACGGTGCTGTGGGTTGGATTTAGAGACTGGAGATCTGGAGTGTCCTCCAAAAGTCCATGTGCTTATGGATACCGTGTACTGTTGGACCTGGCTGGAAGGGGAGGATACTTGGGACTTGACCTGGCGGGGTATGTGCTGGTTCCACCCTTCCTCCAAGACATGTCTCTGTATTGCCATGCTGTGAGGGGCTGTCTCCGGAGCACCAGCTTCTGCTCTGGCTCTGGCCCAGACACAGCTCCAGCCCTGCCATGTGATTCCACCATTTTCCAGCCACCCACCTGCAAACGGACTGAGACCTTCCGAAACTGCGAGCTAAAATCAGTCTTTCCTCCCTAAAGTTGTGCACGTGGGGTACTGAGTCACAGCAGCAAAAGTAGCTAAGACACAGAGTTTAGAAATTAATAGTCAGCTATGTATCCCATATATAGATATCAGTAAAATGAGGGGAAAAAATAAATAAATAAAAAATCGTCAGGGCTGAGGACATAGCTGAGTGGCACAGCACTTGTCCAGCATGCAAAACAAAAATTGTTTAAAATTATAGTTTATAATTTTTGTTATAGCTTATATCCGTGGTAACCCCAAAGGCTCCAGTATTATCAAAGGATCAAGGCTCGAGGTAGAGAAGTTCAAGTGAAGCTTTTGGAAAGTGACCAGATCAGGAAGGATTTAATTTCACCAATGGATTAATAATCAACTGATGGATTCATAAGTTGATGGCATTTCTGAAAGGTGACAGAAACTCTGAAGCTGGGGCCCAGGTAAAGGCAGTGAGGGATGGGGACACTATCTGGTCCCTGGCCATTTCTTCTATAGCTTTTTTTTTGGGGGGGTGTCATTGTTTGTCCATCTGTTTCTTTCTCTCTTCCCCTCTCTCCCTTATAGCCAAGAGGTAAGCAGCTTTCCCCTGCCAAGACTGTCCCCCACACTGCCCTGTCTCCCCACAGGCCTATAGATAATGATGCCAAGTTACCATGGACCAAAACTGAAAGCCAAAATATATCTTTGTGCCTTTAAATTGGGTCCCCCCCCCACCACCACCACCAGGTATTTTATCACAGTAATAAAAAGCTAACGCAACCATTTTTTTTTCTTTCTCTTTTTCTGAGACAAAATCTTACTTTGCAGTCCAAGCTGGTCCTGAACTCATTATGTAGCCCAGGCTGGCCTTGAACTCACAGCAATCCCCCTAACTCAGTTTCCCAAGTGTTGGGATTACGGGCATGCACTACCATGCCTGGTTTATGTGGTGTTAGAGAATTGAACCCAGGGCCTTGTGCTTGCTAAACAACAGCTCTCATCGCTGAGCTACACCCCCAGCAGTCTTTTTCTTCTCTAATATGGGTGGCAGTGTTAGAAATACAGTATGTCTTTTAAAAGTGTCATTCCTAGGGCTGGGGGTGCAATTCCGAGAGGGAGCGCTTGCCTGGCATGTGCGAGGCCCTGAGTTCCATCTCCAGCACTGAAAACAGGAAAGAATATGTATATCTGTATCACCCCCAAATTCCCCTGCAGACATTTGGCAAAAACATTAATTCACTGTTACGGGTGGGAACACAAATAAATAACAGGAACAAACAGCACTGATGGGCAGACAGCCCCACAGCCTTCCAGCCAGCAGCCAGCCCTCCCCGGCCGACTCAGCTCTGCAATGATTGGCTCCTGCCACTTGCTCTTGGCCTGCATTCAATGCCTCAGTTTCCTTGCCAGTGAAACAAGAATTTAAAAAAAAAAAAAGGGCTGACATCAAAGGGCCACTGTGCAACACAAATAAGAAGCTGCTGGCTCAGAACCAAACCACCACAGGTCTTAAATAAATATCTGCTTCCTCCCCCATGGTCAGGTAGAGTCACACGAACATGTCAGTGTAAGCTCTGTTCTCAGGCAAAAGGTAAGTGTGCGCCCTGAAGCACGCGTCCAAGCAGGGGCTTCCAGTCGAGGCCCCATCTCTGCACTGGCCTCCCCCCACAAGAAGCCTAGTGTAAGGCTCTATCTCCACGGCACCAGCGCAGACCTGGCCTGAGTTTCCCCTTGTTACTGTAAAAACCCACCACAAATGCCGCAGCTTAACACAACTATAGTCCCTTGTAGTTCTGGAGGTAAAAATTCAAAGTGGATCTGCAGGAGCTAAAATCAAGGTGGCACAAGAAGGTGACCCTCCCAGAGGCTCCAGGGGAGGATGTGCGTCCTCGCCTCTCCCAATATCTAGGGGCCGCCCACATGCCGTGGCTCGTGGCCCCTTCCTCTGTCCTCAGGCCAGCAGCACTGCAACCCCCATCTTCCCAGATCTGACGTTCATTCTTCTGTCTTTGTCTTTCACATTTAAGGCTCCTGTGACTACTCCAAGCCTATGAAGACAACTGGGGATTATCTCTGCACCTTGAAGTCACTAACTTCACTGCACTGGAAAAGTCTCTTTGCCACTAATAAGTCAACTTCCGAGGTGATTACAAAGTGGGCGGCTCTAGGACCACGATTCTACCCACCATACCACATACATTCTTATCTCTGGAAGAACCTATACTTCATATTACTTATGATTCTCTTCCGTTAAATGCTTGATTTCTTACACCTTCGTTAGTAAATCTTTGTGAGATTGTTTACATAAATTGTATTGTAAACAGCTTGTTAATGTTCTCTGTTATGATGTTCTGACATCTTAAAATCCCATTCTGGCTGGGGAGAGACTGCTCCAGATTCTGATCAATTATTTAAGACAAGAATTAGCCAGGTGTGATTACACAAACTGACCAATCCTGAGCCAAACCTCCTCAATCTGGCCCGCACACCAGGAGGCCATGTCTTCTGCCTTAATCATCCAGGGGCCAGGTGTCCCTGCAGATAAGAAACTGTCCCGGCTGCTTGAACTGAATTAATCAAACCAGCCAGTCCCAAGCCCCAGGAAAGGCAGCAGCACAGTGCTTCCCCAGGCTTCTGCCTCCTGACTACCCCCGTGCTGTTCCCTGTGGCCTAAGGCTGCACAGCTCACAAGCCTCCAGTCCCCAGAGCCTGGGAGGATAAGGGATCTTAATTCCTTTTCCTGAACCTCTTCTCTGCTCCTTCTGGGCTTTTCCCCCCAACTACTGGGGGCTGGACTTAGATCCTGCACACTGAACTATATCCCCAAACCTTTTTGTTTTTTATTTTAAGACAAGACCTTGATAAATTACTAAGCTGACAAGCTGGGCTGGAGCTTGTGAGCCTCCTGCCTCAGCCTCCCAGAGTACTGCGATTTGTGGTGTACACCATCAATGTGCCCAACTTTCTCTCTTCCTCTTCTGGTCTTACCTGACTGACTACTTGAAAGCACAAAAACCATCCTTCTACCCCAAAACCTTCGCTAGAACATGGGTCTCTTACTTAAAGCTGAATACTGAGGCGTCCCAAAAGCCACACATCCTTTACACTAATCTTCCTCAGTGGCAGGAAAAAGAACAAGGCACACAGAGGACCCGGGGACATCTCTGTCATTCCCTGATGCTGACAACTCCCCCCCCCCCCCCCCCCCCCCCCCCCCCCCCCCCCCCGCCAAACCCTATTGCTCTCACAAACTATGTGATTAAAGCACACAGACTGCAAACCACTAACCAGCAAAGACCTCTGAGCCAGCAAAAGACAAGGCCAGAGGCATCCGGACAGCGTGAGAAAACACAGCATCCCCTGCTTGTCCCGTCCAGAAGAGACTTTCCCCTTTCGTAACGCTTCTGTCACTCTTCCTCCTCCACACCAGCCAGTTACTAAAGAGCTGGGTTAAGATGGTGACCTGCGGGCCGGAGGAATGGCTCAGCGGTTAATGCATCTGCCTAGCAATTGCTAAGTCAAGCACTAAGTACCTAAGTACAAACTCTAGCACCACATAAACCGGGCATGGTGGTAAACATCTGTAATCCCAGCTCTAGGGAGATCCAGGCAGGATTGCCATGAGTCCAAGGCCAGCCTGGACTCCATAATGAGCTCAGGACCAGCCTGGGCTACAGAGCAAGACCCTGTCTCAAAAAAACACCGTAGACAAGGGGAATGAAAACACACCCCCGCGAGGACTCGAATGTTCTAGCAGTGTTATTCACGATAACCCAAACCTGGAAGCCATCCCAGATGTCTACCACAGGAGGGGATAAACAGAACGGGTCCATCTGCACGATGGGTCTCTATTAATAAAAAGGAAATTCCAAAACACTGGGCTAAAGTGAAAGAAGCCAGACACAGAAATCAAACTTGGATTCTATTTATATATATTCCCAAAAAGGGCAACCTTGCAGACACAGAACACACCACGGAGAGGAGGCGCCAACTATAAACGAGCAACAGGGGACTCTGGGGACAAAGAAACCTTCAGAAACTGTCACTCAGGTTTGGGGACAGGGCTCAGAGGTAGAGTGCTTGCCGAGCATCAGACACAGCTGTGGGTTTAATCCCCAGAACCACAAAACAGTGGAACCAGACTGAAGTGATAATGTCACAGCTCTGTCAGTTTACTTAAAAAAAATACACATTATATACGACATTTTAAAGCCTACTTCAGTAGAGCTGCTTTAGGAAAAAACAACCTTGTGATGGACGAGGTATCTGAATAGTCACCTCTTCTTTCTCAACACAGTTCAAATCCTAAAACTCCTGGCCCCTGTGGGCAACTGCAGCAAACATCAATCACCCTTCTCCAACGTAGCCACAGTGACAGCTGAGCATGGGGCACTGAGCTACGTACTCCCAGCTCTCTTGCTCTGCAGACTGGGGCAGGAGAAGGGAATGTTCGAGCCCAGCCTGGGCAACTAAAAAGACTTACTGAGACCCTGTCTCAAAAATTAAAAATTTTAAAATGAGGGGTGGGGGGGATGTGAGGGAGTGAGGGGGTGGGGGGGTGTGGAGCTGGGGATGTAGCTCCGTGTGAAGGCCCTGGGCTCGATCCTCAGTATTGCAAAATAAATAATAATGAAAATAATAAACAATACTAATAAAATTAAATGAATAAAATTAAAAATAGTTTTTATTTTTAAAAACAGGGATAGAGACCAGTTCAAAGACCTTGTATTCAAACCCTCACATGCAAAAAAAGATTTTTTTTGAGATAGGGTCTTGCTCTGTAGTCCAGGCTAATTCTAAAACTCACTATGTAGTCCAGGCTAGCCTTGAACTCATGGCAATCCTCCTGCCTCAACCTCCCAAGTACTAGAATTACAGGTGTGCACCACTATGCCCAACTCATGTGGTACTGGGGTATCAAACGCAGACAGGTACCCAAAGTTTGCTAGGCAAGTGCTTTAACCGCTGAGCTATTCCTCCATCCCCACATGCAAAATCTTAAAAAATAAAACTATTTTAACAAGGCAAAGTCACAGGAGCTTGCCTTTCCTACAACAGCAGGCCTCTGCATACCTGGATCAAACATTTTTAGGTACTCATTTTCCTGAAATAGATCAGGGAAAAACAACGAAGTCATGATATTTCTAAATTTCCCACCATCCAAGAGGGCCTCCTCTCAAATGGGCATCGTGCAGGTCCTCAACAGCCAACTTCACACAGCCAGGTAACCACTACTGGTAGCCCCAGTAAAGGCCTAAGGTGTACTGACACCCGCTCTCACAAACTTTACTCGGATTACTTCAAACAACCCTAACATTTATATATAACTACTGTTACTTACACTTTACAGATGACAAAACCAGGCCCGAAGAAGCTAAGGTAGGTTTCCCAAGATCACACAGCAAGCACCTCGGGGACAGGGCCTTTGTCAGAATCAACGGCCATCTGTTTTTGTTGTGTGGTGGTTGGGGGTGCTGGGGAATTGAACTCAGGTACTTAGCGCTTGACTCAGCACTTGCTAGGCAAGTGCTTTAACCACTGAGCCATTACACCGGCCCCTCATCCCTGTTTTTTAACCCTGAGTCCAAATTCCAAACAACCAGTCTGTGATATTTCACCCAGACAGAAGGGAACAAAGCACCGGACGTGATGTCATGCGATGGCTTCCAACAATGTGGCCCAAGACCCTTGTTTCCTAACCAACACATTTCGACAGCCTTCTCCCCACCAGGACGCGGTAATATCCTCATAACAGAAAAGAACTCTGGGGCCAGCAGAATCCTCCAGCAAATAAACTGCCCATTGGGGCCAGCATTTGTACCACTGTCCCCTGGGCCATGGGGCACCCTGTTTTAGGCTTTTTACCCAGATTCCCCCCAAATGCCCTGTTGCTTTACTGCCTGGGATCACCAGATAAAATGAGCAGATGGGGCTTAGATACCCCTCCTTCCCCCCCAATTCCCCCGACCTTGAACAAATTTTTCAGCATCATGGATCTCAGTTTCCTGGTCTAGAAAATGCAGAAATTAACCTTAAAAAACAAACGTGGTTTTTTTTTTTTTTTTGCGCCAATCCACCATGCATCTCAGGTGCCTGGCAGAGCCTGACCCCCAGCCTGTTAGTTTCCTCTTCCGGTACCTCACCCCTGCCCCCTACTACACCCCCTTGCAAGTCTAGTGTGGGCATCCCTTTCCACCTCTGACCTTCCAACTCCCCAAAACACAGATTATATAAGAAGCTACACACCAAATTCAGGGTATTTCAGAAATAGGATGTGACCCTGAACCCACGTCATTAGGAAGTAAATCAGTTCCAAAGCTGCAGAACTCTAGAGGTATTCTCCATTCCAAACCCTAATGTTTTGTATATACTTTAATATAAAGATTATCAACACTGCTCTCTCTGGGTCTCCACATTAACAGAGCCTATTTCTAACCAGCGGATTGTTACTTCTAAATAATTTTTGCATTCTTTTATGCACTGAATCAGAGATTTTTCAATCGTGACTGTATATTAAAATAATCAGGACTGACAGGATCTAGGACCCCTGCAGACACAAAAATATATGGACAATCACGTCACTTACAGAAAACAGCACAGGATTTGTAAAGAAATTATCCACCCCTCTACACTCTCCATGTCTAGATTGGGAGTTCCCAACCCCTAGGCCGAAGTACCAGCAGCATGGCCATGAGGTCAGGTGAGCGCTCTATTAGGTTAATATGGCTGCTGACTGACAGGAGGCAGAGCGTCGTTCCCCGGACCCCTCCTACGGCTGCTCAACGCTATGTTCCAACAACCCACTGCATAGCAAGTACACCCCTAACCCACCCCATCCTCAGGAGAAGAAGCTTCAAGTTATCTTGGTGTCAAAAAGGTTGGGGCCCACTGCTCTAGATGGCGTACAACACTTACGCAGTGTGCACGCTTCGTGTATCCCTGTTATACCGTATTGTGGAGGCAAGAATGACAAGACAATCACAGGTCCAGTCCCGAGGCAATTTATTTCAGGTATTTTCAACCAGCAGTTGGTTGGGTCCATGAACACACAAGGCCAAGGACAGAGATACTCAGGGCCTCATCTCAAAGGCCTAGAACGGGGGTGGAGGGGAAGCAAACCAGGTGATTCGGCGTCACGGAGAGGGGCCGGGCACCCACACCTGTGGAGCAGATCCTGTGGAGTCCAATTTAGCAGGTGCCTCATTACCGTTCAGAGCACGAATTAATCACGGCAGGATTTAAGAGTCTACAGATCACATTAACTCATTAAAGTCTTTCCTGGGGTTGAACTATGCACCGGGCACGGTTCCAGCCAGGCAGAGTCCTCGAGTGAGTGAGCTGTCATCACTCAGATACACGAGGGGGAGCGGCTGGGGATGTAGGTCACTGATAAACTGGTCGCCTAGTCCTGCGGAAGAGGGGGGCTGGGGCCGAGTCTGCTTACCAGATGCGGAAAAAAAAAAAAAAAACGAATAAGCCACGCAGCAATAAATAAACCACAAAACACAGCAGGAAATGTCTGGGGCCGATGACAACGATCCGACTTTTCTTTTTTTATTGTAATGGGGATTGAACCCAAGGAGTTTTATTAAACTCCATCCTCAGCCTGTTTTTAAGTTTTGATGTGGAGGCAGAATCTCGCGAATTCACTGAATTGCCCAGGCTGGGCTCCAATTTGCCAACCTCCTAGCTCGGCCTCCCAGGGCGCAGAGACTACAGGCCTGCGCCACAGCGCTCGGCCCACTCGGCGCGGCCCGGTCCGCCTCTAATTTTCCACTTCGCAGCATCCTCCCTGCGGCCCTTAACCTCATCAAGCTCCTTTCTCCTACTCTGCACGACGCAGCGGGGCCTCCTCAACGGAAGCGTCGGGGCACGCTGGACCCCACAAGATGGCAGTTGGCCTCCCGGCGCCTCCCCGACACCTGGCTAGGGGGCCACGCGCCCCACCCTTTCGTCCCGGATTCCGAGCTACTGACGCTACAATGGGCGGCGGGCGCAGGGCCGGAGGGGGCGGGGCGCGGGCGCAGGCCCCGCCCAGCGGCCGTTCCCAGCCTTCAATGGGCATCGCCCTCACCTGTGCGGCCTGTGAAAACGCGCGTTTCCAGGCCCCTCCCCCGAGAACTCTGATTGGCCGGCCTCGGAGCCAGCGAATTTGCATTTTCACCAGCTCCCCCCACCATCCCTACCCACACCCCAAAGTAGATGGTCCAAGCAATGCCCGAGTCTCCCAAAACCTCAACAGGTCACTGCCGCCTCCGAGCCGGACGGAGCGCGGCGCCAGTCGCCAGCCCGCCTCGCTCCCCCGCGGCCCCCACGCCCGGCCGGCGCCCCGATGCCAGGGCCTGGCCCTGCGGGGCGCCTCCCACCCCGGGGGCCACGGGCCCGCCGCGCCCCGCCGCCCAGCCCCTCCCGCCGCGGGGTCCACGGAGCCCACGGAGCCCAGCCCGGCTCTGGAGATGGCTGCACGCGCAGGCCACGGCTCGGTCCCGCCCACGGCGCGGTCGCCACGACACGGAGTAGTCGCCGAACAATGACACGGCGAAGGCTCGGCGAGCCTGGAGCCGCGCGGTGTACACAGTCCCGAGGGCCGGCCCCGCGCGGGGAGGGACCTGCGGCCCGCCGGCCGCCGCTCATGGCGACGCGGCGCGCGGCCAACCTGTCGGGGCCCACTCACCCGGCGCGGGGCCTGCTGTCCATCCGCTTCTTCTGACGCACCGGCTGCAGCGGGATGTTGTCCGTCATGTCGCCGGCGCCGCCCGCCTTGGTCGCCGCACCCGCCGCGCCGCCGCCCGCTCCGGCCTCCGCGCCGCCGCCCGCCGGCGCCGCACCGCCCCGGGGGAGGAGGCGGCGGCAGCGGGCGGGCCGGGCCCGCAGCGAAGGGGCGAGGTCGCGAGCGCCTGGCCACGCGCGGAGCCGCCCGCGCGGCCCCACGGAGGGACACGGGCGCACCATGGGCCCAAGCTCCGCGCTGCGCCCGCTCGCGCCGCGCCTGCCACGGGGGGCGGCCGGGCCGTGTCCGCGCCGCCGCCGCCGCAGTGTCCCCGCCCCCGGCCCGCGCAGCGCGCCCACCCGGCCACGCGCCCCCCGCCCACGCCTCGCCGTGCGCGCGCGCTCCCGCCGCCGCGCCCTGCCTTCGACTCCCGAAGTCACATTCGCGCACACGCACGCACACTCGCACGGTGCGCACTCTCCCCGCCTTGGCCCCGCGTTCACCACCACGCACGTGCACCTTTCCGCACACTCACGTAGTCATGTATGGTCACACTTGTTCTCCTATGTGCACTACACGCCAGCCCCGCACGTGCACACGCTCGGCCACGCTCCCCCTCCAGCATCGCAAATCCACACACGGTATCGGCCACGCTCATCCCCCACACTCTGCCTCGTGCACACGCGTGACGCCTCCCCAGGAATCAGTCCCACTGACACTGACCAAGGCTCCCACAGCTTTTCAGCCCACCCACCCGCCTACCCCATCCACACCTCCCCCTCCACCGGGATCCCCGGAATTCACAGTCGGCGCGGGCTAGCCGCCTCCATCCACACACCTTCCCGCGACCCGCTCGACTTCGCTCCTCCACGTGCTCCCCAGACACCTTTTTGGCCTTGCCCACCTGCCCTCCACTCATCTCAGACACAGGCACACGGCACCTGTACCTGGGATTCTGTCTCACACCTGACTCTCCTTAGGCATCCCCCGTCTCCCAGCCTCTCCACAGGCCTGACACGGCTTTGAGGAAGACAGTAGTGGCAAGGTTAAAAATCGATACCTAATTGAAGAGGCGTAAAATATCATGCGTAGGAACTAATCAGCAAACCACGGGCAACTAGGGCAAAGTGTGTGTGTGTGGGGGACTGGGGATTGAGCCCAGACCCTTCACACTGAGCTACATCTCAGCCATTTTTATTTCAGATTTTGAGGTAGCATCTCCCTAAATCACTCATTCCCCAGGCTGGTCTCTTATTATTAGCAAACCTCCTGCCTCAACCTCTTAGAGTTCTGGGGTTACAGGCCTGCACCACCAGGATGACTAAAGCAAACTTAAGTAGCTGTACCTAATAACCGCTTCTGTTAGGCGAGGGTTACCTTTTAATGTGTTTGCCTGAATATGAGGTGGAGCCATCAAATACCCCAGACAGGGACTTGGGCAAAGGAAAGAGGAACCACAAGGAACTCTGCCAAAAGCGTAACTTCTGTCCCAAACAAGTTGCTCAAGTAAGAAAGCACGTCATAACCAGTCACTGTATTGTACCTTGGAGAGGAAACAGCGGGTTTTAGCCAACAAATCTGGTCTGTCTCCTTCTGCTTGAAGGATGCTCCTCACACAACCTGGCGGCAGTTAACACTCAGATTAAGCCTGGCCGGTAGTGCAGGTTTGTAATTTCAGCCCAGTCTGGGCAATTTAGCAACGTAGCAAGAAAATTGGGCTGAAGATACAGCTCACTATCTTGGCCCTGGGTTGGATTTCCAGTACCTCCCGCCAAAAGAAAAGCTGCGAAGAGTAAACATAGTGTTTTTTTGCCCCCTAATATCAGGGGTTGAACCCAGGGATTCTCACATATTAGGCAAGCACTCTACCACAAGTCACATCCCCAGCGCTTTAAAAAAATGTTCTCTTTTTGAGACTGTCTTGCTATGATATTGTCCAGGCTGTCTTCGAACTTGTCATCCTCCTGCCTCAGCCTGCACTACCACACCCAGCTTTAAAACCTTACTGCATTGTAAGAGTGATCCAGAAGCTTCCGTGAGATAGGACAGGCACTGTGGGGTCCTCCAGAGCAGTGCTGGGGGCAGTGTTATGTATAACAGAATTCATTGTCATAATAGTTGTTAATGCCTAGCCTTTGGTGAAGAGTGACCCTGTGGCAGACTTTGTACTAAGTGCTTTTTAACATAATCTCATCACGGTACAGAATCCTTCCAACCCTGGGAGGGGGCAGGGCAGGGACAGCAATGGCCCATGGAGTTTTCCTGGGGTCCACCACAGGGCACAGAGCCTGCCTTCCTGTCACGGTCCCAGGAATGGCCACCTCATAGTTCTGCTTTCTCAGGAGCAGAGGCCCTGGGCTCCTCCAGGCCTTTACAAGATATGCCATTCTAGCCTAGCCTCTGCTTCCCAGGAGTCAGAGAAACATGGTGGATGACAGGCAGGGACCAGCACACTGCAGAGCCTCTCAGCTCAGCCCAGCCCACTGTGAAGCCGCAGTTCACAGATCTCCAAGTTGGCTGCTGCTGCTTAGATCTGCTCTGAGAAATAAATGAGTAATTATAATGGGCTGGAGTGCAGCTCCATACAGAGGGCCCGGACTCAACCCCTAATATCAGACACACAAGCACAAAAATCTGTGTAAATCAGACTGGCCTCCCCATGTGAGATGACAGGTGAGCACCACCACACCTGGCCTCAGCTCTCCTTTATTATTAATTTATTTTTGAGACAGAGTCTCATTCTGCAGTCCACGCTGGTTCTGAGCTATGTAGCCTCGTGGCAATCCTCCTTAGTGCTGGGATTACAGGTACATGTTACCACACTTGGCGTATGTGGTGCTGGGGAATCTCAAGGCCTTGTGCTTGCCAGGCAAGTGCGCTAACTGCTGAGCTATTCTTTCAGTTCCTCTTCCTATTTTAAAAACAATTTTTGCCTGGGGATATAGCTCACTGATAGAGCACTTGCCTAGGATGTGCAAGCTGTGGTTCCAACCCCAGTACTGCATAAAATAAGAGAGAGACACAAGCATAAAAACAATCTCACTGGCCTCAGAATTTCAACAATTAGCAACCCTAAGTTCCCCTAGGGCCACTACTTCCTGTTCTCTGAATTTTTGCAACATCAGAAAATGAAGAAGAAATAGATCTTTGATGACAATGATCAATCCAGGACATTTTGGGAATCTGGTGAAAGAACTTCTCCTACCAGGATGGCCTAAGAGCCATGGGCAAGCATTAAAAACAAAAACAAGGGGTGGTGCAGGCCTATAATCCCAGCACTCTGGGAAGCTGAGGCAGAAGGGTCATGAGTTTGACCCTAGCCTGGGCAACCTAGTGATTTAGCGAGACCATATCTCAAAATCAAAAATTAAAAATGGGACTGGGGGTATAGCTCAGCAATTAAAGTGCTTACCTGGGAAGTGTGAGGCCCTGGGTTTAATCCCTCAGCATCATGCTGTAGCTGGGCTTGGTGGCTCACACCTGTAATCTCAGCAGTCAGGAGGCTGAGGCAAGAGGATTGCCTTAAATTCAAGGCCTGCCTAAGCTATATAGTGAGTCTAGGACCAACCTTAACTACAGAGTGAGACCCAACCTGGAAATATAGAAAGAGAAAGAAAGAGAGATCAGAAGTGGGAAAAAAAAAAAAAAAACAGCAGCCCAGGAAACCACACCAGGCCAACTACAAACAGCTGTGAGCCACTGACATCCACAGACAAAGCTCACCCAGAGTCCAGAACCTCAGACCGAGATATGTGAGGAACCAAGAACCGGGAGAAGTAAGAATTGATAGCAGCTGGTAGCCCTGGCCTCCAGAAATAAGCCAGCAGGAAGAACAAGCTATAAACGCACTGACAGCTTCCCCTAGAAAAGGCTCCTGGAGTGTGGGCCAGCTTGGGAGAAGCAGCCAGCGCCTAGCAGTCATAACAGGAAGTGATATAGGCACAAGACGTTTTATTAAAAAAAAAAAACAAGAGCCTGAACCTGAACTGTTTAAAGAAGGATCAGATAGATGGGCACACCAGGATTTTTGGGGACACTCTTAAATAGTGCCCAGAAAGAAACTGGCACAAGAGACAGTGGAGGAAAGGAGAGAAAGGATGCTGACTTCCTGAACAGCTGGGAGGGGGTAACAGGAGCACCTCCAAGGGTGGACAGCCCGGCCCTCCGGGGAGGGAAGCCAGGACAGGCTGGAGAGCTTTGCTACTGGAACACAGAAACAAGGAGAAATTGCGATACTATTTTTAGACAAGGCAGACTTCAAACCAAAGCCGATCAGAAGAGACAAAGATAGTCAAGATAGTCACTACATAGAAGAGTTCACTATTATAAACATATATGCACCCAAAGTAGGTGCACCCAGTTACATACAAAAGAAACTTTTAGACATAAAGGACCAAACAGGCCCCTGTACAATCATACTAGGGGACTTCAATACCCCATTCTCACAGCTAGACAGATGAACTGGACAAAAAATAAAAAAAATCAACAAAGAAACATCAGAGCTAAATCATACCATGAAGCAAATGGACTAACAGATATCTACAAACTATTCTTTCCAACATCAACAGCATATCCGTGGGCATGCTTCAATAAATACAAAAAAAAAAAAAACTGAAATTATGCTGTGCATACTTTCAAATCATAATGGAATAAAACTAGAAATCAACAGCAAAAGTAACTACAGAAACTATTCAAATACATAGAAATTAAATACATTATTGAACAAGCAATGGATCACAAAAGAAACCAAGAAAGAAATCAAGAACTTCCTAAAGTAAATGATGATGAAAGTACCTCATACCAGAATCTGTGGGACACAACGAAAGCAGTACTAAAAGGAATACATACAGCTGTGAGTGCACATATGAAAAAAAAACATAGCAATCTGAAGTTAACGATCTAATAATGCAGCTCAAAGTCATAGAGAAATAAGAACTAAGCAAATCGAAACGCAGCAGAAGGAAGGAGACAATACGACTCAGAGCAGAGGTCAATGAAACAAACAAAAAATACAAAAGATCAATGAGTCAGAGTTGGTTCTTTGAAAGGATAAATAAGATTGATAAACCTCTAGCCAAACTGATCAAAAAGAAAAAAATCCACATCAATGCAATCAGAAATGAAAAAGTCGTGAAATCACTACACTGTTAAAATGCAGAGAATTATACAAAACTATTTTGAAGAACTATATTCCAACAAATTCAAAAAAACAGAATAGATCCTTGACTCATACAATACACAAATAATTATTCCAAGAAGATACAGAAATCCTGAATAGAGCAATAACCAGGGATGAAATCGAGGCAGTAATAAAGATCTACCAACAAAGAAAAGCCCAGGACCTGATGGATTCATTGTAGAATTTTATCAGAACTTTTGGGAAGAGTTAGTGCCAACGCTCCTTAAACTCTTTCATAAAAGTGAAAGGGAGGGAACACTGCCCAACTCCTTCCTGAAAGCAGGGATCATCTTGATTCCCAAACCAGACAAAGACGCAACAAAGAAAACCATAGGCCCATGTCCTTAGTGAATAGTGATGCAAAAATCCTCATTAAGATACTTGCAGATAGAATACAACAAATTATTAAAAAGATCATACACCAAGTCCAAGTTGGCTTCATCCCAGGGGGGCAAGGCTGGCTCAACATATGCAAACCAATTAATGCAACCCATCACATCAACAAAAACCATATGATTATCTCAATAGATGCAGTAAAAGCCTTTGACAAAATATAACACCCCTTTCTGACCAACTCTGATGAAAACAGGTGTAGAAGGACCCTACCTCAAGCTAATGAAAGCAATTTATGACAATCCTACAGCCAGCATCATCCTAAATGTGGGAAAACTGAAAGCATTTCCTCTCAACTCAGGTTTATCCGCTCTCACACCTATTCAACATAGCGCTCCAAACCTCAGGAGAGCCATCAGGCACAGACTGGGTGGGACAGAGACTACACAGAGGAAAGGAAGAAGTTGAACTATGCAGTGCCACGTAAGTTGGGAATTGGGTGTGGTGACACCTGTAATTCCAGCACTAGGGAGGCTGAGGCAGGAAGGCTGCTGTGAGTCCAAGGCCAGCCTGGGCTCCATAGTGAGTTTAGGATCAGCCTGGGCTACAGGGCAAGACCCTGTCTCAAAAATAAATAAGTGAATAAATAAATAAACCCAGCTTGGGGAATTTGGCAAGATTCTGTCTTGAAGAAAAAAAAAAAAGGCGGGGGGGGCGGTGCTAAGGATGTAGTATCTCGATGTGAAGGCTCTGGGCCTAACCTGCAGTGCCAGAAAAATAGTAATACAGAAAACGCAAAGTCTGATGGGAATCTGCTTATTTCCAGCAGTGCTGGGGGTGAAGCCCAGGGACCCACACTCCCAAGCGTGCCACCACCGAGCATGCCCTCGGCCCAGGGCTTCTCTACACGCATGTGCTCTACTGTTACGCCCACTTTCTTATGACCAGTACATTTGTTTCCTTATGTTCCTTTAGCCCTGACGGAACTCATTTTTGATACTTAGAAACAGCAATTTCTTCTTTATGCACATTTGGTGGTTTTGATCACTGAGAGCCACCCCATTTTCTGTAACAGAAATTGACATTCCTTTTCACATACTCATGTTTGGAAACAGAAAGAAATGGGGGAACTAATTTTCAGCCAGTGCTTTCCTCTCTGAAAAAAAAAAAAAACCACACTCTTTTAAATGAATATATTAAGGATGCAGAATTCGTAAAATAAGCCCAAGACACCGAAGGTGTGAGTTAGCTAGCAGGTGCTCAAGCGCAGCCGCAGCATCGACCAACACAGCTGCCCCGTGGCCTGGGCGAAGGGCCTGAGCCCCGCAGCCTTTGGCCTCGTTGTGACTTCTAAACACTCCCATCAGAATGTTCCCGGGTGTCTGTCTGTGACGGAGTAAAAGGTACACAGAAAAATACTAGGTCGGGCATGACAGCACAGGCCTGTCATCCCAGAGCTCTGGGAGGCCGGGGTAGGAAGATCCCGAGTTTGAGCCCAGCCCGGGCAACCTTGTAACTTGATGAGACACTGTCTCCCTGTGTCAAAATGGAAAATAAAATGGGCTGGAAGGATATTACTCAGTGTGAAGGCTCTGGGCTCCACGGTTGTACCACAAGTCAATGAGAAGTGGTAACCCTCACTTTTATTTGACGATCCGTAAGAAAGCCCACGCTGACTGGAGGTGCAAATCGGTGTTTAAGGCATTTGCCTAGTAAATTCAGGTCCTGGGTTTGACGGACTCCCCCTTCCCCAGAAAAGCAAATACACTTGAGACGTACCCTTTTTCTTTCTGCACTTTGTATTTTGATTTTATGTATTTATAATCTTGCTCTGTAGCCAAGGCTGGTCCTGAAATCACTGGTATAGCCGAGGCTGGTCTGACTCAGGACAATCCTCCTGCCTCAGCCTCCCAAGTACTAGGATTACAGGCATTCACAAGGCCCAGGTTTATGTGGTGCTGAGGAATCAACGCAGGGTCTTGCATTTGCAAGGCAAGTGCTTTAACTGCTGTGCCATTCCTCCAGCCCCTATTTTTTGTTTTGTTTTCAAACGGTCTTGCTCTGTAGAGCTCAGGCTGGTCCTGAACTCACTATGTAGCTCAGGCTGGCCTTTAATTCACAATGCTGCCTCAGCTTCCCGAATGCCGGGACCAAGGGTGTGCGACACCACGCCTGGCTTATGTGATGCCGGGGACTGAACTCAGGGACTCATGCTTGTTAGGCAAGTGCTCTAACCATTGTGTTATTCCTCCAGCCCTGCACTTTGTATTTTTAAAGCAAACGGGGAACAGTGAAACATGCCATTGTGGGGAGCCCTGTGTTTTGAGCTGTTCTCACGTCACCTTTGAGGGAAACGTAGTGCCTGTCCACTGCCACCTGCCTTCTGACCCAATGACTTCCCTTATCAGCCAACAAACTGCACCACAGGAACCTGAAAATTCCCAAGCAGGATAATTTAAGATTTTCAGAGCCAAGACTAAGGGTAGTGGCTACCCGGTCAAATGCTGCCCTTGTTCTAGAGTTCTCACCTGATCCCACATTCCTGTGAACTGAACAGCACACCCATTTGAAGGTGAGGTGATGAGCTAACACACTGCACAAGGAACGCTGTTCTCCCACAAGCCGCCAGCAAAGGGCTGACCTGCAAATTCTCCCAGGTGGCGATCTCATCACTACACATCCTTCCCACGCTGATCAGAAATTCTGTCTGGTCTTTCATGTACAGGCACTTGAGCAATATCCTGCTTGGGTTCAGAGGACCTGTTGAGCTGCGGACATCAGGTCATGGCCGCTGCAACCCCCATGAAGGACTTTTCTGTAAATCCATAGGCATTACTACCTTCCTTGATGTGGTTTAGCTTAACTGTCACCTGACTCAGCCTGGAGTGGGTCAGACGGACAAATGAAACATTCTGTCCTACTCCATGCACGGCAGGCTCTTAAGGTCCCAAACATTTTAGGTGGGAACAAAGGAAGTTTTTCTTACAAGTTAGTGTGAAAGGTAAAAACTGTGACCAAGAATACCTTATTTTTTGTGGTAGTAAGGAATTGAACCCATAGCCTGAGCAATGAGCTACATCCCCAACCCATTTCTGATTTTTTTTTTTTTTTTTTTTTGAGACTGGGTCTCTCTCTGTAGACCAAGCTGGTCCTGAATTCACTATCGAGCTCTGGTTGGCCTTGGACTCACCGCAATCCTCCTGCCTCAGCCTCCCAAGTATTTGGGATTACAGGTGTGCGCCATCATATCCAGCTTTAAGTGGTGCTAGGGAATCGAACTCAGGGCCTTGAGCTTGCTAGGCAAGTGCTTTAGCCACTGAGCTATTCCTCCAGCACTGAGGCAGGTACTTTTAAATGCTCACCCAGAAATGGTTGTACTTTGAAAGACATCTAAAATGTGTAAAAGGCCTGGAGGAATGGCTCAGTGGTTAAAGCGCTTGCCTAGTAAGCACTAAACCAAGCGTTAAGTACCAGAGTTCAATTCCCCAGCATCACATAAACCGGGCATGGTGGCGCACAACTGTAATCCAAGCACTCGGGAGGCTGAAGCAGGATTGCCATGAGTTCAAGGCCAGCCTGGGCTCCATAGTGAGTTCAGGACCAGCCTAGTCTACAGAGACCGACCCTGTCTCAAAAAAAAAAAAACAAAAAAAAAACAAAACAAGACAAAACAAAAAAAAAAACCTAAGAGAAAATACAACTTTTCACTTAAGTAAAACAATCCTTATACATGACTCTAGAAAGACAAATTTAAATTGCAGGATTGTATGAAACAGGAGAAAAGTGTACAAGTGGTAGATCCTTGGGATGGGGCTCATACAGTTTGAATTAAAATATCCATTTCAATAGTCTTCAGAATTGGGATAATGTGACTGACTCTCAGAGCCAGTATGGTGTTTATAGTGGCAGCTCCATCTACAATGGAGTTGGGAAGGTTCAGGTGCCACTCAGTGTCTACAGCAGTTGATCCCCCAGTACCCCAGAAAGATTAGCTGGGCATGGTGGCACATGCCTGTAAACACAGCACTTGGGAAGGTAAAACAGGTTTGCTCTGAGTTCAAAGCCAACCTAGGCTAAACAGCAAAACCTTATCTCAAAAAACACAAAAGCCCCTCCCACCGAAAGCTGAGGTCAAAGGACCAACAAGCTGTGGGGAGAGGTGGGTCTACGCACCTGCAAAGGAAGCTGACACAGTCACACGTTAGGTCACAGTCTAGAAATTTAACCTGCAGTCCTGCCCTCCATGGAAAAGAATTCCTATTCCCACCCATGGCGTGGCCCTCTGCTAGATTCTCCCTACGGGCTGTGAACAGGGACAAAACTCAGGAAGAGCAGCTTCGAGTACCTGTGCACCTCTGCACCACAAGTACCTTCCCCACAACCCACCTTCACCTCCGGAGGCATTAGATACCCACCACAGGCACTCCTTACGAATACTACTACAGTAAGAACACTTCACAGGACCATGCGCAGGGTTGGCGCACGCATGATCCCAGTTATTGGACAGACATACGTAACAGAACCCCAAGATTTGAGTCTAGCCTGGGCAACTTAGCAAGAGCCTGTTTCAAAATTAAACAGGACTAAGTTGGGCCTTGGGGGCACAGGCTTATAACCCCAGCATTCTTGGAGGCCGGGGCAGGGGAATTACAAGTTTGGTGAGAGTCTACTTCTAAAAAAGAAAAAGAAACAGAAGTGTTATCAAAAGCGCAGGAGGAGCTGTGTGTGCCCGCGCAGGGCCTGGCATGGCTGCAGCCAGATCTGTTTCTGATCCCAGGAAAGAGAAGGGCTGTGGGGCAACTGACACCGTTCTAGCAATGGATTTCAGGTTTGAAGCTGAAGGTACAACAAAGTCCATACGCACTCCTGGTGGGGGAAACACATTCAAAATTTATTTTCCACCAGACAGACAGCATCAGCAGGTACAACTACAGGGGTTCTCCGCAGATCGTACATTCACAGGGCGCTCTTGGCCGACAGTGGGAAGCCGCTGGTGTGTTCTCGTAACAATGTCCGCTTCACAGTGTAAACAGGCTCCATTCTCGCGTTCACTTACGGTCCCGGAAGGAAAGGCACAACTTGGCAAAACACTTATTTTTGTATCCTAAGGCTGGGTGCAATAGTAACTTAAGAGAAAACTTGGAGTAACAGTCTCAATCCATTTTTTCAGTAAAGGGGCTGAGACACCTGGGAAAGACACCCACGCCCAGAACTTGGGTCTTCCCCCTTCCTCCTTATCTGTTACATTAAGGTTCAGGATTATTCCAGAAATATTCCACGGACAAACGTACAAAAAAAAAAAACCACAAAGATATGAACACCCAGGTGTTCCCACCCTTCCGTCGACTCTTAGGGTTAATACATGACCCAGGAATACTTCAGCGGTCATAAAATAGGAAAATAGAGACTATGGCTACAAAAATAGAAAAAAAATGAGGTAGATAAATTAAAGCTTTCACACCCAGGGTTTGCCGGTTCCAACGTCATAGCCTTCATGCAATTCTCAGGGCTGGGCGGGTGTTGGGGGGCAATCTTCAGCATCACTGAAGTCACACCAAGGAAATTAAAAAGGAAAACAATGAACAAGTAAAACCGTGACGGAAGTTTGCCCTTCGGTGAGTTCCAGCAATAGAAAGCGCGGTGTACAACAGAGCAGGCATGGCAAACAACCTCAAGTCACCTGAGAATTCCTACTCTGGTGACTGCCTCTCCTGGGTCTGGGAAAAAGAAGGCATCCAGAAATGTGGGGGTCAGTGGCGCTCTTGGGCTTCAGATGAACTGTATTTAAATAAGCAGCAAACACAAGGGCTCCCTAAGGACCAGCAGAAGTGCCTGCGAGGACACCCTACTGAAGACCCTACAGTTGAAGGAATTTTGTGAATTCTGTAACAACCTTGGTTTTCTGGGGTTTTTTTTTTTCTTCCTTCTTTTACGTACATTCAAAAAAAAAAAAAAAGACATGGGTGTGTAAGGTTGGGAGAACCATATAAAACAGGTCACTAAACAGATGACAAAGACCTTTCATCCATTTACCCGCACACAGTCACACGGATGCACACAGTACCCTCCCACAATTAGGCTAAGGAGTTGTCTCTTCACTGTGGTTCAGTACTTTCCAACTGGCAAGCCCTGAAACAGGGGAAGTCTTTGGAAGAGTTACTTAAGGTTGTACAAAAGTTCTCTATGTATAGTTTGCTGCAAGTATTAAAGCTACTTTGCAAGACCCGCTTCCTTCCAAAAAAAAAAATGTAGTCTGTTTGTTTTGGTATGAATATTGTTTTTCATTTAGTTTTCTTTTGCAAAGCAGCATAGCAACAACTGTGATTGTAGGAATGCCCAAGTTGGGTCACAACTGTAAACATCATTTGCATATCAGTAAAAAAAAAAAACGAAACAGGAGGAGATGGGTTCTTTCTTAAGGAAAAACCCAAAGATTCTAGAGACCTCTCCATCCTTAAGCTTAGCTGACTGCGATTTTGTTTTCTTCCAGGAAGTGAGGAAACTGGTGTTTGGCAACACTGTCAGTGACGCCTGACTTTTCCACATCATTGCTGGCGCCTGACTGGGAACCATCCATCTTGGAGACAGTGGTGTTACTCACCACGGAGCTGGCCCCCAGGGACACGGGCAGGGTGGGGATGCCGCCGCTGTGGATCACAGAGATCTCATTGGTCTTCATGGCTAGGCCTCCGTTGAGCATGCTGGTGTACTGGTTCCAGACCACCGGGTCCACGCTCACCGAGGGGGACACGATTTCTTTGGGAAACATTTCAGAGACCCTCTTTCCGTCTGCACCCAACAGAGCCATGGTGTTCTCGAGGGCCAGCTTTCTCCCACGGCGGGCCGAGTTATTGTTGGCCCCATGTGTCATGTAGTGTACCTGTGGGGATAGGATAGAGGCCTGAGTCATGGAGGGACCTGAGTGCATCCCAGGCAGCCCCAGTCTGTGGGTGGGTGTGGTATCACGCCAACAGAACTTATCATAAATCTGTATTTAGAAATTACATTTTAGAAAAAAAATAAATTAGGTATCATAGGCTGGGCTCAGTGGCACAGACATTCATCTCCAGCATTCTGGGGAGTCTAAGGCAGAAGGATCTCAAGTTCAAGTCCAGATTGAGAAACTTGGTGAGACACTATCTCAAAAAATCAAAAATTAGGGGCCTAGGGCATAGCTAAGTGGTCAGAGCACTTGCCTAACAAACACAAGTCACTAGGTTCAATTCCCCAGCACCACATAAGCTGGGTGTGGTGGTGCATGCCTGTGATCTCAGTATTCGGGAGGCGGAGGCAGAATTACCATGTGTAAACAGGCCAGCGTGGGCTATATACTGAGTTCGAGACCAGCCTGTACTATAGGAGATTCCTGTCCAGTGCAACCAAGGTGGGGGCTCCACTTGTTTCAGCGGCCGTTCATGTGTGCCTTTTTGAATTACAAACACCTATGTGGCAGGCACTATTCCAAACGTGGACCTGGTAGTGTGGAACCAGGACACAAACAGGGTCAATATTTGCAAATACACAAACTTACACATGTAATAAAACCGTACAGGGTTTGACACTCATCTGAGAACAAGTAGAAAGGGGAACTCTGGCTCAGATCAGGAGGGTGTGTCACATCAATAGCCTACGTGTGGTATTTCATTTTAAGACACTACCACTGGAGAAACCAGGTAAAGTGTACCAAGATGGCTCTGTTACTCTGTGTGAATCTATAATTATTTGAATAAAATTTCACTTAAGAGCTTAAAAAAATAGACCCTGCTTTCAGAGCTGGTGTCAAAATCTAGCAATCAGACTGGAGAGGGTAAAGGAAGTGGCAGATTCTAAGCACAGGGCTGTGCACAGCGGCCACGTACTCACTAACATGCCCAGGGACCTGGGTCTGATCTCCAGCAATGCCCAAGTAAACAATGTCTCCAAGTGCTGGGCAAGCCCAGCGGAAGTAGGTCAACCTCTACTGGGCCACTTGTCTCTTCTGCTGCAGGGATCCTATCTGTCTGCCCAGCCTCCCAGTGTTCAAATGTTTTCTGCTTCCTAAGACTTTAAGGACCCTCATGGTAGGTAAGGCTGTTTTAGAAACTTTCTGTCATCTTTACTGACATACTTAGGAAGTCACCAGTTACCCGACTGGACTGCAAACAAAGTTACTCCCCGCTACTGTCCATGAGCACCTGCTGTAACTCAGCAGAAGGACACACACGGGGCCACTGGGCTGGGCTCCAGGCACAATCTGAAGCAC
Organism: Ctenodactylus gundi; assembly: GCA_004027205.1. Lineage (NCBI taxonomy): Eukaryota > Metazoa > Chordata > Mammalia > Rodentia > Ctenodactylidae > Ctenodactylus > Ctenodactylus gundi. Next base: position 440,216 of record PVKB01000692.1, read on the forward strand.
TCCATTGCATTTTTAATCCACAGGACAATCCTGCATCATTGCCAGGCCCAGGGAAGCCCAAGGCACGGAAAACCACCTGACCAGGCCTGTCACCGGTTCTGGGAGATGTCATTACTTCATATTTCGGCCATGGTGCTACTCTGCACCAGATTTAAAATGTTTAAATATAGATATTAGATTTTCTAGTATATACTTTTAATATTTAAAATGATGTGTAATGTTCTAGGTCAAGTTTAAGATGAAGTTTGAACCACTTTCCCACAGGAACAAAGAAAAGCAAAGAGACTTGCTCACGAGCTGTGCAGCCCCCACACACCGCCTGCCGGGCATGCATGGACCCCATGTTCAACCCCTAGTGTTCCAGAGCCCAAAGAGCTGCACGGAGAAGCAAAAGTGGAGCCACGAGGAAAAGCAGTGGCCCTTTACCCATCTGGTCTACACAGGCTGCTTTTAACCCTCAGCTGGGCAGATTTTTCTTGAGGAAATCAACCTAATAGTAATACCACCGGCTGCCCCTGAACAACCCAGATGGCTCAGGCTTGTTTTATTTTTCCCTTGTGTGGTATTGAAAATCAAACTCAGGCTTTCACACTGAGCCTCATCCTCAGCCCTTTCTTAAACGTTTTCTATTTTAAGAAGAGTCTCTCTAAATTGCCCAGGCTGGCCTTAAACTTGGTATCTTGCAATCCTCCTGCCTCAGCCTCTTAAAAGTGCCGATTATGTGGGTATACCCTGGTGCTCCGTTTTGAAAAGCACAGCTGATAACCTCGGGCCTATTATTTGTTTCAAACCAGAGTGACTGAGCTGGATGTAATGGCTGAGACAGAAAGATCACTAACACAGAGTTTGGGACTAATTGGAACTGGAGTCCGACACTGTCTCAAAAAAACAAAGTAAAACATAAAAGCCCTAAAACCTCAGTGGTACTGTATACATATCCATTTAACAATTTTTTGGGGAGTTGGGGAGAAAGGGAATGGGACTAGGAATTGAACCCAGACCCCTGCACGTGCTAAGCAAGAGCTAAATTATTATGTGGAGAAATCAGGGTCTCCTTAACAATACCCTTCTTGGACTGAAAAAGAAGCAATCCCTAGCTAGCTCTCAGGCAGCACTGCAAGCAGAGAACACATTTTATGTGTCCCCAAGGCCAGGCAAAGCCATTGCCAATCACAGATATAACGCTTTCTTATCCCGTGAAATACAAGGACCTCCCAATTTGAGATGTTGTGAGAAAATACACTTCAAAAAAAAATCAAAAAGCCAACTATGAGATGTGATTACATGTCCCATTTGGTGCCCTGGTTTCCTCTTTCCTTCTTTTTAGAGCACTCAGTACCAACCCCAGGGCCTCAGACCAGCTAGGCAACAGCTCTACCGCCCAGCCACACAACCCCCCAGACCACTGACTTGCTGGACCTCTGGCTATACTTGGGATTAACACAAGGGCTATGCTTGAGCTACATCCCCAGCCCATGTTGCTATTGAGACAGGATCTCACTAAGTTGCTCAGACTGGGCTCGAACTTGAAATCCTCTTGCTTCAGCCTCCCAGTGTTGTGGGATTATAAACCTGCACCAGTGGGACTGGCCCACTGATCCAAAGGGGAGAATCCCTTGTAGACTATACGTTGCAGCGATATCACTGAATACACAGGCCCGCCTCTCCGGAAAGCCTGAGGAAACTCACCTTCAGGTTGCCCTTGGTGGTGAAGGCGCGCCCGCAGATGCTGCACACAAAGGGCTTCTCTCCAGTGTGTGTCCGCTCGTGAATCTGCAGGGCGCTGGCGGACGAGAAGTTCTTCCCGCAGCGTGTGCAGCCATGCTGCTTGGCTTGTCGGCGTGGCTGAGCAGCTAACAAAGGCGTCATGCCTGGGGACATGGTGGAGGGTCCTACAAAGGTGCCAGGAACTTCAACTTTGACATAGGTGGGCTGAGCTCGAATGAACGCTGCCGGGAGGCTGCTACGACCTAGTACATGAGGGGGAAAATCCAAACCTTTATCATCCAACACCCGTTCATCTTGAAAACAAAACCAACCTCTGAAAATGACTGCCCACTAATCAAGGTGGCCCATGGGGAACAGACAACTCAAAATCAAAAGCAGCTTCTCCTTCCATTCTTTCTCTGCACAAAGATGCATCCACTTATGAAATCCATCATGCTGGTTTATAGAGATATGGGCAACAAAGGAACACATTAATTCAAATTTCTGTATCAAAATTACCTTTCATGTTTAGTTATTTTCAATTTATGCCCAGATACTACCTTTCTTTGGCTCTATAATATAGCTGTTACCCAATTTATCATTAACAACATCAACAGAAGCCCAAATTTGTGCATTTAAAATAGGATAAGATGGAGATCAGTGGCACAGGCCTGTAATCCTAGCACTTTGGGAGGCTGAGGCGGGAGAATTTCAAGTTCGAGCCCAGCCTGGGCCAACTAGGAAGATCTTGACTCAAATAACCAAGAGGCTGAGGGTGCATGCAACTCAGAGTGAAGGCCCTGTGTTCAACCCCCAGGACCAAAGAAATAAAAATAAAGATAAGGATAAGTCTTGTCTCCCTTCAGGAAAAGTGTCCACTCCTCCAACCATAGGTCTACTGGGATATACTTAGGATTATATCTCCTTGGTGTCAAAGACAAAAATAAAAAACCCAATTAAGGATCATTCTGTCCACATGTAATTTGCATTAACCATCCTAAATTTAAAAGGCATGTTCAAGGCTAGGATAGAGGTAGTGACTATGTCCCTCTACCTAGAAGAACAGAAAAGCTAATCAACCCTACAGAGCAGCTGCTTCCAATCACACTCCATCTGTCAAGTTCAACCCAGCTTCCTTTTTGATGACTTTGGGCCCAAAATGGACATAAGTTAAATCCAAAGCTCTATCACCTTCCATCTCAGTGCGGCTGTTCTCGGCGCCCTCAGCTCTCACCCCAGTATCGGGGGATCTTGACTTGACGCTTTCTGCTTGGCTATTGGCCGGAGACAATGCCTGGATGGACATAGTTTCCATGGGGTCCGGGCTTCGGCTCTGATACTCCTGGTCACCCAGGAGTGAGGTGGAGTCATTGGTCAGGCCATCGCTCTCCACTGAGCCATTTTCTCGGCTGCTCTGGCGCTGCAGGTCCAGAGGGGCAGGACCTGCCTTCCCTGGGGCATCAAGGGAAGCTGCTACAGCAAACCCCTGAGTGGGTGATGCCACATGGGTGCTGGGAAGTGGTGCAGGGACCTTTGAGGAGCCACCGGGGCCATCCTGGGAAGCAATTTCATCTACATCAATGCTTTCCACGTCGTCAAGGCAGATGGGGCCTGCGCTGCCATTCTCAACCATCACGGGCTCAGGCCCTGCAAAGTCACAGGGACTCTCCGGCAGGGGTGTGTTGGGGATCTGGCCACCCATGTGCATGCGGATGTGCTGCTGCAGCATGACCGCATTGGTGAACTTCTTCTGGCAGATGGGGCATGAATGCTGCGTCTTCACGGATGCGTTGGTCCGGTGGACGCCAAGGTGCGTCTTCAAGTTGCCTTTGGTGGAAAAAGCCCGCCCACAGATCTTGCACTGGAATGGCCTCTCCCCAGTGTGGGTACGGTAATGCATTTTGAGGGAACTCTGGCAGCTTAAGACTCGGTGGCAAATGATACATTCATTGGGGTCGGTGGTGGCTTTGTCGATGTTCTCCACCAGCTGTTGCAATTTGAGGGTCTCGGACCCTGGCTCGGGGGTCCCACTCCCCTGGAAGCCACCAACAACCCTTGGGGAATTATGATTTGGTCCCGCCCCGGGCAGTGTGGGTCCACCCTCACTTTCTGGAGAAGGCCCAGGCTGCAGGTCAGTGGGCAGTGGGCCACCCACAAAGTCCTTGGGGTGAGTCCCTGAAGGGATATTCTGAGGTAGCCCTATAGGAGGGGTCCCTGTTACAAGGACAGGTTTGCTGTCTAAAGAGGGACTCGATTCATCTATGGGGACAGGGACAGAGAGTGCACAGGGGATGCCATTGCCTGCCGCCACTTTGTCCTGGAATTCGGCAAAGAGCTGGGGGTTTGCCTTCACCTGGGGGTGACGGTGAAAGTGCACCTTGAGGTTGCCCTTGGTGGTGAAGCGGTGACCACAGACAGAGCACACGAAGGGTCTCTCTCCAGTATGGGAGCGGAGGTGGATCTGCAAGGAGCTATCAGTCCCGAAAACCTTGTTACAGTACTTACACTTGTGCTTGTAGAGGACTGCCTCGTCTTTGGGTTTGACATCCACTGCGGAGACGTTCGGGGGCTTCCCTTTCCCTTTCTTGGACGGGTCTAGTGCCACCGCAGAGAAAGGACTCTGGTGGAAGACCACAGAGCCCGGGGGGGCCTGAGGTAGCAAGGCGCCGGGAAGGCGGGACACAACATTCGGGAGCACCCTGGTCCCATCCGGCTTCAGGGCAAAGGGGGTCAGCCCAGGCGACAGGGAACCCGCAGCAGAAGAGATGCTGGTGTGAGGTAGCTTGGCTGGTTTCAGAGCATCCAGGGACAGAGCTTGGCTTCCGGCCTTCTGGCTGAGCAAAGCCACTGCAGCAGACACCTGCTGGGACATGTGGCTGCCCAGGGTCTTCAGGGTGTCGGCCCCCGCCACTCCTGAATGGAGGGCATGTGCGGCCCACATGTTCACCTGGATGCGGATCTGCTCCGTGAGCTGGATCTGCTGGAGCTGCTGCTGCTGCAGACACAGGATCTGCTCCAGGACCCACGGGATGCTGTTGGCGGCAGGCATGGGGGCAGGCGGCGCATCAGCACTCCGCTGGTTCACTGCCACCTTGGTACCCCGGAGGGCCTGCAGCGTCACATTAGTGTTGGCCACTTTGCCTTTGGGTAAATAGCTTATGTCCTGGGGTGTGGGTGGCAGGGCAGCCTCCGTCTTCAAGTACACAACCGGCTCTGCATTTGGCTTCTCCTTCGCGTTCCCTGAGCTGCCACTACTCTCCCTGGGACCGTCCCTACTGCTTGGACTTGGTGGTGGGTGGCTCAGCACCGCTCTGGAGAAGTCCTCGGAAGGCACTGGCCCCTCGCTGTCGTTCATGATGAGGACCGGTGGATTTTTAGTGCAATTTTTCTTATGTTCCAAGAACTCAGAGAGGATAAAGAACTCAGCACAGCACTTCTCACAGATGTGAGTCTCCTCCCGCCGAAGCCGCTTTGCCGAGGTCTTGTCACCGTTTGCTTCGTCACTATTCCCTGGGTGATTCATTGCAACACCTGTGAAAAGACAAGAAGCTAAGAATCCTGCCCCCAAAAAGATGTAGGGACGGAGGTGGGGTGGTCACTCAGGAAGCATGACAACTTGCATTGTAACAGATCCTCATTATCTGTGCTCCTCCAGGCAGAAAATTATGTATAAAAGTGAAGTCCTAAACCCAAAGCGAAGAGACTCAAGACAGAATACAGCCGCGTGATAGCAATGACAGAAACAGGTGTGGGTACAGGCCAAGGACTGCCAGAGGCCAACAGGAAGCGCTGGGTGCACTCCCTCCGAGCCACCAGAAGGACCCAGCCCTACTGTCACCATTTAGACCCTCAGTTACGAAAGCCTCACAAAACGAATATGATTTATTAAATAATCCATCCTGTCCCCACCCTCAGCACCTCCCTCCAGCTGTTTCATACAAGCAAACAGATGTGATGCAGGCAATTAAAGGACACCGAACTTGATAAAAACTGGCTGCTGACATCCATTCATGGAAAGCAAAATACTCCTTCCATCAATTGAACAAGTGCCACAAGCAGGGATGACGCCAATAGTGATGATGGTGGCCCTAAATTTCAACTCATTCAAATATGAGGAACAGCACGTTAGGTGAATGGTGACAGAAAGGGAGGCACATTCCCAGATGCGAGACTGGTGGCACATGCGGGGAAGCTGAGGTCGGAGGACAGCCCAAGTTCCAGGCCGGCGTGAGCAATTCAGTGACTCAGCAAGAGCATGTCTTGAAATAAAGGAAAAAGGGGCTGGGGATGTATGTAGCTCTGGGTGAAGTCCTGGGTTCAATCTCCACTACCACAAGGGGAAAAAGAAAAGCTTAGGATTTAGAAGAACATTCCTAGATAGGATATAAAATCGGTACTAATGGTCAGAACACTCAAATGCTCTACAGATTCAATGTAATCCCCACCAAAATACCAATTTTTCACATAACTGGAAATAAACCCAAAATTCACATGAAAACACAAAAGACCAGCACAGTCAAAGCAAATCTGAGCAGCAAGAACAACGCGGCGCATCCAATCCCTGCTGTCAACACACAATACCAAGTCACAGTGACAAACACACACGGTGGTTGCACGTCATGGACACACTGGCCAATGGAAAATAAGAGGACAAACCGACTAACACAACCACAGTTTCTCATTCTTGATGGCAAAGTAAAAAACACACATTAGAAACCTGATCACCTCCTTAGCCAAACCACCGGTTGCCAGGATGCGGTAAATCATTATGTAAGAGACTGACACTACACGCCTGCACAAGCATCAGTTCAACATAGATCCCAGATCTGAAACCTTGACACTGCTAGAAGAAAACCAGCAAACACCTGATGTTTCAGGCACGAACTCTAACAACATGGGGAGCAGCAACAAACGGGATGGCACCAAATTAAGGTTTCTGCACAGTGCAGATGGCTGACAGAATGGAGAAACCTCCAGCAGCTACACTTCCTTCCTACAGGATATCTAGAGTATCATAACAACCTCTAGCCCAGAGTCAAACAGACTGCTCAAAAGCAGCATAAATGCCCAGTGAATATATAAAAAATGTTTATCATCTTCAGCTAAATTTACTGAGATTCTGTCTCATGCCAGTCAGAATGGCTACCAGAAATACAAGAAAAATATATTACATGCTAATAACTGGGGATGGTAGCACACATGGGTCAACCCAACACTTGAATGCTGAGACAGGAGGATCACGAGTTCAAGACTACTGCGTGTAAACAGGGATTTAAAGACTCTGCCTCAAAAAATAAAAATGGGATATGGCTCAGTGTCAGGGCCCTGGGTTCAATTCCTAGTATTGAAAAAAAAAAATCACTAAAATTAGAACTACCATTTGATCCTGCTATACTAGTCCTAACCCCAAAGGAATTAAAATCAACATCAGTTGGTACACCTGCATCCCACCTGCATCCCACCTACGGTGGCAAACTCACAAAGAGCCTGGATGTGGGACCAGGCTAGGCATCCATCTATAGATTAAAAAACCGTAGTGTGGCGTACAACAAAATATTCGGCTATAAAGAATGACATTCTGTTACATGCAGGAAAACACAGGCCTGGTGATGTTTCACAAAATGAAACAGACTCAAGAGCACAGGCCTATAATCCCAGCATGCCAGGAGGCTGCGGCAGGAGGGTTGCAAGTTAAGCCTAACCTAATTGACTTAGCAACATCCTGTCTCAAAGTCAAAAATAAAAGTGGACCAGGGATGTAGCTCATGGAGGAGGCTTTGGGGCTTGATTCCCAGTCCCCTCCCACCCTAAAGACTCAGAAGAACAAGAACTATATGTTCTCCCTATACATGGAAGCAGAAAAAAGATGGATGACATGAAAGTCGGTAACAGGGTTGGGGCACAGCTAACAGAGCACTTGATTAGCAAGCACAGGCCCTGAGCTGATTCCCCTGCACCACATAAGCTGGGTGCGGTGGTGCATGCCTGTGATCTCAGCACTCAGGAGGCTGAGACAGGAGGATTGTCACGAGTGGGAGGCCAGCCTGGGTTCCATAGTGAGTTCAGGGTCATCCTGGACGACAGAGTGAGACTTTGTCTTGGGGGGTGAGGGGGAAGAGAAGAAAACAGACTATTATTAGACAACAGAAAGAGAGTAAGGAAAGGTAACACAGTAAGTATAATAAAAACAGATTATACATACTGAAACCCAGTATTTTATAAAATTAGCAGGTACTAATAGTAAAAATTCAAAAACATTATAAAATTTAAAAGGAAACTCCCAGAAATAATCTGCATATTGCTGGGCACAGTGCCGCACACCTGTAATCCCAGTATCTGGGAGATTGATGATAGCCAACTTCTAGCCTTGCCTAGGCATTCAGTGAGACCCTATCTCAATTAGAAAGAGGGGGCCTGGTGAAGTAGCTCAGGGCAAAGGTCCTGGGTACTTCAAGAGAAAAAAAAATAAAAATCCTTCATATATGAGAAAACAAACAACTCCAAGAGACTGCAGTATCGAAGGGAGGCAGGACTTTCCAGATCATGAAAACCCACTGAAGTATTTTAGCATTTGTACATTAAAAAGGACAATACGCCACAGAGAAAAGAGACATAGGACAAGAATAGATGGATTTTTCACTACTCCCTCATCCCTATTACAACTTCTCCTAGTGTTGTAATTCTATTTCCTGGAATTCAGATGATCCCCAGTCTGGGCTCTAGGCTCGTTCAACTTTCCCCCCCCAACTTACAGTTTCAGCTTATGATGGGCTCAACAGGATGTAAACCGAGAAGCAGCTGTCTACAAAAAACAAACAGCCCTATTTTGCACAAAGTTACTTTGTGTTACTGAGAACTTGCACACTGACCTACCATCCTCAGCCCATTCTTTTATTTTGAGATGGCCTTGTTAAAAATCACTAAGTTGCTCATGTGGGGCTTGAACTGAGATCCTCCTGCCTCAGCCTCCCAGAGAGCTGGGACTATAGGTCTGCTACTGGTCACTAGAGCACACTTAATCTTTTTTTCCTAAATAATTAAAAAGTTTATTAAACACAGAAAAAAAATTCCTCAGAGTCAATTCTTGTTAAGTTTCCTATAAAATAATAAGCTTACAGAACATTTATTTCTCATGAACATAAAAAACAATGACAGGTATAGCCAAATCTTCTAACAGTGCTGCTCTTGCCCCACCTGTCTGACATATACACAGAAGCAGTGAGCACAGGCTCACAGCCAGCCACCCCTGCACAGGGCCAGCTGAGCCCAGTGACTCAATCTTCTGTGTGGGACCAGCAGCGCACCCTCCAGTGCAGGCACCTGCCAAGGTGGTGCAGGCTGTGCGCCTTGTTCCACAGCTGGTGGCAACTGCTCAGCTGGGAGAAACCCCTAGGCTCATGCTAGGACACCCATTAGTGCCTCCAGAGGTCGAATTGGGCCCACTGAGGGGGAACAGTGGCAGGGCACTGGAGATCACCAGCAGGCTGAGGAGCTTGGTCAAGTTCTGAGGCTGGAGAGACTTGCCACAAAAAAGCCAGTGTTAATCAAAGCTTAATCAAAACTTAAAAAAAAATGCACCGGGGATGCTGTTTACCATGAAGGCCCTGAGTTGAATCTCCAGCACCTAAATACACAAGTAAACAATTGGAGCCACGTGTGGTGGTGCATGTGCATCATCCCAAGTACTCAGGAGGCACAGCATCTGAAAATCTGAAGTCACCAGGGCAGTTTAGCTACTAGACTTATCTCCAAAGAGCTCAGTTGCAGAGCGCCCCTAGGGGTAATCCCTAGAATTGCAAGAAAAAGAAGAAAGATACTAACATCCACACTAACCACCATTTTAGGATTCTACTGTAGCCAGATGCCTGGGTCCTGTGCATATGCAGCCAGGTGGACAGTTTCTCTGTTCTCGTATCCCTCCGATCTTATTAAATATGCCCAGCCCCGGGTCTCAGGACAAAATATCTGGCATATCTCCCAGGCTCTGCAACTCTGGGCCCAAGAATCTAAACCATACATACATTTATACAAGCACACTAAGATCCACTTACTGACAGCCTGGTGGCACAGGCCTACAATCTCAGCATTCTGGGAGGCTGAAACAGGAGGTTCAAGCCCAGCCTGGATCACTTAGCCAGACCCGGTCTCAAAATACAAATAATAAGTGTGCTAGGTATTTAGCTCAGAGCAAAGCCTCTGGGTTCAATCCCCAGTACTACCAAGAGAGACTGAAAGACAGAAAGTCCTGGAAAAGGAGGAAGTTGTGTATGTTTTAGAAATTAGGTGAGACAGAGGTTACATACAGAATAGTAGGTAAAATATGACTATTTAAAACAAAGACTGTGATTGAATTGTACTAAATCCAGGGGAAACGGCCAGTAAAGTTCCACATTGCTTTTAACTAAATAATCAGACGTTTTGTTAAATCAGCATACTTTTTTCTTATCTCTCAGCTTCTGCAGCAACTTTCTGACACCACAGGCCGATGACTGAAGGGGCCACCAATAGCTGGAAGAGGGGCTGATCCTGAAGTATGACCTTGATAAACTGATTCAGCCTGTACTGATTTCAGCATGAGCAACACCATGATGTTTTGCAAGGTGTGTGGGTACAGGGTGGACCAGGACACACAAGAGTCTCCCAGGCAGGGCCAGTCTAACAGATAACAGGCTTGATATTGCAGCGCACGCGCGCACACACGCGCGCGCGCACACACACACACACACACACACACACACACACACGACCACTCCACAGGCAGATACCTGAATCAAGAAAAGTGATTAGATTTCAGAGAACAATGATTTATAACAAGTCAATGGGTAACTGACTCAAGAATACCTCTTACCTCCTACAGTGTGTGCACACAAGCCCGGCGCGACAGGTCCAAAGATGAACTCTCATTTGTACACTTTCCGTCATGTTTCTAAAGGCTGCAACTATGTTCTCTCTCACAGAAACCGGGGCAGGCCAGTAAGTCCAAGAATCATCAGCCTAGGGTACAGCATGACCACCTCCAGGGACAGTCCCAAGAGACCCCTCCTGGTTTACAGTCCAGTATCTCTGATTCAGTTCTACTTCAGAATCAAGTTTAAAAAAAAAAAAAAGCTGGGAGCTGGAGGAATAGCTCAGCAGTTAAAGCACTTAGCAAGCACAATAAGGCCCTGAGTTCAAATCCCTGCCACCACATACACTACTGGGCGTGGTGGTTTGTGCCTGTAATCCCAGTACTCAGGAGGCTGAAGCAGGAGAATTGTAGTGAATTTGAGGTCAGCCTGGGCCATCCTGGACTCCATTACAATGGCAACAAGACTGCCTCAAAAAGAAAAAAATTAAAAAATAAAAAGGCTGGGCCTGGCACTCCAGACCTCTAATCCCAGAACTCTGGGTGGTAGAGGCAGAAAGATTCTAAATTCTAGCCACCTCAGTAACTCAGTGACTTAGCAATAAGACCCCGTCTCAAAATTAAAAATAAGAAATGGGCTGGGTATGTCACTCAGCGTGAAGGCCCTGGGCTCAATCCCCAGTACCAAATATAAAATAAAATTCATCGATTCCCAATAGACAGAATTTATTGTACAATTTCCTAGGAATTTAAATGCTGTTCTTTGAGGGAGTGTTGAAGTGGCACAAACTTTCTGGAAAACTAATTTTGGCAACTCCGTATCAAGAACTTTTTTTTTGAAATTTCTCCAGGGTGAAACATACACTAACTAGGGTGGGGGACACCGAGGGAGGCCACCAGCCTGAGAGCTACTGGCAACATCTACCACTTTAGTGGAACTCTTCTTGGACTCACTAATTCTTTGTCAGGTAGGAATCTGCTTCCTGCATTACAAAAATACTTCTGACCACACCTCTCACCTAATAGCAACACCACAAGGAGACTCAACCCGTCTATCAATAAATTTCTGGTTAGGGGATGGGGGCGTAGCCCAGTTGCTAAAGCACTTCAAGCACTGGGCCTTGAGTTTGATTCCCAGCACCACAGACGCTGGGTGTGGTGATACATGCCTACCGTTCAGGAGGCTGAGGCAGGCAGCCTGCAGTGTTGGAAGCCAGCTGGGGCTACACACCGAATTCAGCCAGCCTAGACTACAAGACAAGCAAGACCATCTCAGAAGAAAGATTCTCTGGTTAAATAAAGTAGGGTATTTGTAGCCTACCAATAAAAGAAGAGAGAAGCCAGGCATGGTGCTATACACCTGTAAACCCAGAGCCTGAGGCAGGAGGAGCACATGTTCAAGCCCAGCTTGAGCAATTTAGTGAGATTCTCATCAAGGAAAATTGTGGGGATGTAGTATTGAGTGAATCTTGTGGATTCAATCCCATATCATGACAACAACAAAAAGCTACATTATATAAACTGTTCTCTAGACAACTGCCTAAGAATTATTTCAGAAGAATAGGATGCTTGTATAATGGGATCACATTTGGGTTTCCAGATAGACATTAAGTCTGTTCGTGGGGCGTGCAGGTCACCCACACCTGTGTTTTCCCATATGTGTAGTGAGGCCAGTGAGGCTGGGATCATGTTATAAGGAGATGGGGCCTGGGTGACTCGGGCAATCAGGGATTTCAGACCCAGGAGAAGGGGAAATCAGCAAGATGAAGCCCTCCCAGCTCCCAGGCACCCTGTCCTCAGCCCACCAGGAGGCTGAAGCCACAGCAGGCAACTGACTACCCAGGAAGTAAGAGGGAAACTGCTAGGCAAGATGTCAAGCCACCATCATCACGACAGGAAGTATATGTTGATTCCAAAGATTCTGTACCTTCCTGCAGGTAATAAAAGGTGCTGACCTGCCATCACAAAAGCCAAAGGAACTTAGACTGCCAAAGGGCAGTCCCTGTAATATGGATATTAAGAGTATTGCCAAAGGCAAAATTTCCACTGCAGAGGCACTATCTAATAATAACAATAATCATACACACTTTAGCCAGAAAAATGAACACCGCCTCACAGTATCATCTGGAACTGAAACAGGACTGTTCACTTTAAGCATTTTCTTACTTTTGAAGTCAAAATCTTTACTCCTGAAGACAAAGGCAATACAACTGAAACTAAGATAATCATAAAAAAGATAATCATAAAACTTCTTCTGTGTACTTAAAACTCATCGATTCCCAATAGACAGAATTTATTGTACAATTTCCTAGGAGTTTAAATGCTGTTCTTTGAGGGAGTATTGAAGTGTCCTGTTTATTTCCTCAGATTTAGCATATCAAATTATGTAAGTTACCAAAAAAATCCACCCATGGAAAACTTGAAAAGACAAAGAGAAACCTGCTGTTGTCCATCCAGCACCAGGAGAGGTGGCGTGGGAGCCTGGGGTGAAGGGGAACCAGAGCCAGTACACACTATGGCACAAGGACTTCCTCCAAATTCCATCAAGCATCCCCGGGACACACTACCCCGATATTTCATGGCAGAGCCACCATCGCCTGGTCCTCTCCTCTCACTTCTGTAAACCTCGGATGAGGCTCCCGTTACAATGGCAACTATCCCACTCTGGCTTTTTGAGGGCAAACCTGGACCACCCTCCTCCCCCACCCAAACCCAAACTTTCCACTTCAGACTCTCTGCAGCTGCCTGTTCCCACCTCTACTCCCATTTGTGCCGATGTGGGCAGCTGAGGCTCAGAAATAAGCGACTGGGGCTTGGGGAGTGGGATGCTCAGGGACTGGAGTGTGTGTCTAGGAAACTCAAGGCACTTGCGAGGCTGAGGCAGGGCGACTGCAGTGAATGTGAGGTCAATCTCGGCTACAAAGTGAGTTCGAGACCCACCTCTTCAAACCAAAACAAAAAACAACACACAAGTAGTAGCTCAAGGTGACAAATGAACACCAAGAATAACGAGCAACTATGAAATTGTCAAATTTAAGAGACGACGATAAAATGAGGCCTGGTTTGTAACTGCTTATTTTTGAGACAGGGTCTCACTCTGTAGTCCATGCTGCTCCTGAACTCACTTGGGAGCCCAGGCTGGCCTCACACTCAAAGTAATCCTCCTGCCTCAGACTCCCCAGTGCTGAGATTACAAAATGCCCGTATTACAAGCATGCACCACCACGTCCAGCTTTATGCTATGCTGAAGAATTGAACCCAGGGCCTCAGACGATTTACCTTCTACACTATTCCTCCAGCCTCAGTAACTGCTTCTTCTACAGCAGTTTATTACACTTCTCATTTCAACCCTCCATGGGTACTTCTGGCATTTTTCCCGACTTGTCCCCTCACAGAACTTTAGTAGCATAAATAGTGTTTTTATATGCTCATTATACACCGTGATTCCCTGGGCCACAAACCACTGTCACTCTGAAGCTTTCACCTGCCCACATTTTACCCCTCTCAGAAGGAGTAGCCTTTCAATGGGGGAACAGGCTTTTTGTTTCCAGAAGAGGAACTTTTAAAAACTAAGTTTCTTTCAATTAGTCCTGTAAGGAATGCACCAAAGTGGTATTAGCAGAACTTGTCTTATGTTAACACCAAAAGAAACTACAGCCATTTTCATGTGGTGTTAGTTACAGTTGCTGCAGTGCCGTCATGTGTTTATTTATTTAGGAGACAGAGTGTCAGTCTCACTGTATTCCAGGCTGGTCCTGAACTCACTATGGAGCCCTAGGTGCCCTCATTCTCCAAGTGCTGGGATTCCAGGCACACACCATCAGGCCAGGCTTGCTGCACGGACTTTAAGATTCTGCAGGATCCAACAGGATGCTACCTCTTGTTATTTATTCTTTGTTAATGAAAAAGTACGTATTACTGCAGTCTCCCTTAGGGTAAGGGTAGAGTATCGATTCCAGAATTTACCAGATACTGAAAACCATGGATGCTAAGTTCCCTTATATTAAAAAAAATAAGGTATAGGATTTGCTAAGACTGTGGCAGGAGGAAAAGATTTCAAGGTCTATCAGGGCTGAGTGACTCAGGCCTGTACTTCACAGCACGCTGGTAGGCTGAGGCAAGAGTATTACAAGTGTGAGCCCAGCCTGGATAACCTGGATAACTTAATTGTTTATCAAAATCCTGCCTTAAAAAAATGAAAAACTTTTAAGAATGGGTTGGAGGGCTAGAGGTATAGCTCAGTGGTTAAAGCACTTGCCTAGAATGTGCAAGCCCCTGAGTTCAATTTCCAGCACTGTATAAAAAAAAATTAGCTGGGAGAGGTGGCACAAGTCAATAATCCCAGCACTTGGGAGGATGAGGCAGAAGGATTGCCAAGAGTTCTAGGCCAGCCTGGACTACAAGGGAAATCCCATCATCTCCAAAAAGGCTGGATATACAGCTCAGAGCAAAGGCCCTGGGCTCAATCCCAGTTTAGTCCCCCAGCTCCCCAAAAGGCCTGGGCTACACAATGAGATCCTGTCTAAATCAATCAATCAATCAATCCATGGTGTGGGATTTGAACAGAATTCCCAACATGCTCCTATGAACTTCAGATCAACTCTAGCTGACATAACAGCAAAAGAGTTGTTATGTTGTCTTTTTTAATGGAGTAAGAAAATAGAAAGTCTGTACACCATTGAGTACAGATGCAAACTTCTGCTCTGGGGCAGTTCTGATCCCTGGTTGCTTGGGCCTGCCAAGATATGGGGGTGACGCTACTACACTGCCACAGATGACTATGTTTCTGAGAACTAACTTGTTCTCCTGGTACTCTACGTATTTTCAACATTATATTGCAAAGAGATCTGTGGCACCAAAAAGGTTAAGCTCTTGGTGCTAGAAGGATCCTCCAGGACCCAGAGTGATTTACAGCCTGCAAACCAGCTGCCTTCACTGTATACACAAGCCCGCCTGCCTGCCTCTACTGCAGCCCCTGAGCCACACCAGAAACATCCCACTTGAGTCTTGAAACGGCAGCATTCTGTTTGCTTGGGCAGTAAAAAGGACTGCTACATCTCACCACCATCGGCAAATACTGAAACCGTATTTGCCAAGGGGTAAGAGAACTCTGTTAGGAACAATTGCTGGGTATGCTTAAATTAACTCAAAAAAGCAAAGTTCAGAGGGATTACACAGCAACGAGTTCTTCCATCCCTCTACCCTGCCCCCACCCCGAATTTTAGGAATGTTATCTCTCAGCATCTAGTTATCCAATAAGTTGGAAGAATGCAGTCAACCCAGCAGGGGTCTTACATTCAATCACTGCCAAATGGATAGAAACTACTCTTACTATTGTATAGCAAGAGAGTTAATCTACTGGAGGCCAATCAAACTCCGGAGACACTAAAAAACGCTTTAAAAATAAAACCTGTATATCTCGATAAAAGCATTATGACTCAGGCAGGGACTTATCTTCTCTCTCCTGCCTTTATTAAAAGGACAATGAGCAGATTACCTAAGCACACAATTATCTTTTACCCTCCCCCACCCTGGGGATAAGCGCTTCCCAAAAAACAAAAAGAAATTTTGTCCCCAAGTATTGAACCAGTAGTTGAAACAAAGTTCTTTTTATCAGTTTAATGCTGAGGACTGCATCAAGTGTTAACTCAAGTATGGCACATTAGACCTGAAATTAAGTTGCCACTGAATGAAGATCTCAAAGGAGGAAGTTGCAGAGTCTTTGGTGGAAGCTCAGGGTCTCTGCAGAAAGAAAAAAATACGACCCGGAAGGATCCACAGCTGCGAAGGCGTATGATCCCTTACATGAGACTGGGTCTGCCTCCAAGCCCCATGAGGGCAGGAGACTGGCTCCTCGTTCTGCCTAGGACAAAGCCTGACACGAGATGAGGGTGGGGAGGGGTGGCAGTGCCTGGTCACGCAGGTCTGGTCTACACTTAAAGGCTTTTTAAACATGTTTAGATGTTTCTGGAAGACAATAAAAGGTAAAGGTTCCGGGCCTGGTGGAGCAGGCCTGTAATCTGGGCCCTTTGGGAGGCTAAGGCAATACACCACCAAGTTTGAGCCCAGCTTGGGCAACTTAACTTGGTGGAGCTCCATCTCAAGCAACAGAAAAGTTAAAGGTTATAGAAAAGGCCATGGAAAAAGGAAACTTCTAAAATTTTTTTCTCTTTTTTCCAAGGATGAAGGGCCCAGAGAAACCAGCCCAAGGAAAACACTGTTTTATTTCTAACTCACTTTACTAGGGCCTCTCAATCTAAAGTTTGCAAAGGCCACATCCGAAAAATTAAAAGCACAGAACACTCACCAAACCCAATTAGACTCAAGCCCCTAAACAGGGCTTCCTCATCAGCAGAGCCAGGAAAAAAACTCATCCTACGAGCGTGCTCTACAGCCACAAGCCACTTGGGTCCCAGGCACGATGAAGGCAGCCAGAGCACGGCCGCTGAAGTCAGGAGCTACAAGTTCCTCTCAAGAGACTACACATCCTAGTTATTTTGTGAGAATTAAAGATAATGCCCTAGAGGTCCCCAACCTGGGGTGGAGCACTTTGTTTCCATGGAATTATTTTAAATTAGCACCTCAATACCACCTTTGCATAACAGCAGAAACACAGCATTGCTATTATGACCAACATGAATTACTCATCACCTTCCCAACACATGAAGCAGGCCTTTTATTGTTGAACCTGAACGCGGTATCGCTAAGAACCCACAAGTTTGCCCAGCTGTAAACTCATCAGCACAGCTCACCCTAAAGCCTTATCCCCAAAAAGCTAAACTCTCTGGCACCCACCCAAGACCACCTCACACTGAAAAAGACGAAATGCTTGCCATCTTCAGCCTCCCAAAATGGTTATCCAACCTCCTACCTAAGAGGAAGTTAAAGTATCATTTACTGATGCTTGGGGGCGGTGTGTGTGTGGGGGGGGGGGGGGGGTAACAATTCTTATGCAGAGGACACGCGCTTTACAATACAATATATCTTTAGTGGGTACAGACAGAAGAGGCTGTGGGCAAATCTTAGTCCCTGTTCCTTTTTGGGATGAGTTGGGCAGAAACATTAACTAAGGCCATTGTAGGTCATTATTGGCAAGAAACTCGGGCTAGTTATTTGAAACTTGGGAATCTTAATCATTGATGGTTGTAATCCAGTTTAGCACAAAGGGCATTTGGAATCCTTTTGAGAAAATGCTAATTTTCCTCTAAGTAGTTTAGCCCCCTCCATGACCACCTGGGGATATTTTTATCTGCTAATTATGGTCCCTAATTTCATTTTTCCCCTCTTAAAAACTGGTGTGGTGAGGTAAACCCGGTCCAATCTTAATTTTAAAAAACTATACCTATCTTCTAGTTGACCAAAATGGAAACGCCCAATGGGGGGGCGGGGGGAACCACGAATAAACTCACGGCTTGGGGAAACTACCTTTTATCCGCAAGACGACAACCGAGAATTCTGCAAACACTTTAGGGTCGAGGAATTCTTTCAAAAAACTTCTTTATTTTTAACAAAATCGGCAAAGAACAGGAGGCAGCGATCGCGCAGGTAAAGTGGCAGTACCGGCCCCAGCGCTGCCTACCCTCCGCCAGTCCAGCCCTCGCCATCCGCGCGGCCAGCCATCCCGCCCCACTCACCAGGTGTGAGTCGGCATCCGCGCGGGGACCCGCCTCCCAGCAGCTCCATCGAGGGCCTCCAGGGGGCGCCTGCGCGCAGCCCGGCCGGCCGGTCCGCACCATCCCGAGTCATCAGTCGCGAGCCCCTTTCCCAAACTGCGGTGCAAGCGCACCGCCAGGCTGTAGGTCCCGGCCCAGGTTCCAGGTTAACTCCAACTCCAACCAGAGTCAGCTTCGGAAGCCTTGCCGTGCGCACGCCCTCCCTGACGGTGCCAACGACCACCAGGAGCCCCACTAGCCGGCGCCCACCCAAAACGAAGGGGGAAGGGGAGGTCAGAGCAGGACCAAGGGAGGGGTCAGCCAGGAGCTCGCCCCTCCTCTCCGGAGGAAGCAGGCGGGCCGAGGATTAACCCTTTTGTTTCAGGTGGGCCGGGCGGCCAAACCTTTCCGCACTGCCCGCGGGGGAGGCACAAAGAGTCCGTCCAGGCCGCTGGGACCTCGAGGGATCTCTGCCCTGACCATGGGGCATCTCAGGACGCACAAATGCTCCCTTAGCTATGCCAGTATTTCCCATTTTCCCCGGAAAAAAAGGGGAGACTTCTTGTAACTATTATAAACTTGGGAAACCATGTTCCCTCTCTGATGGAAAGAGGGAAGTGTGTACGTGCGTGAAATGCCAAAAAGTATCGGCCGTCTCGCGAAAGCCAGTGCGTCGGGCCCGAGACCCAGGACCGCCACGCACAGCTCATCAACTGTTGGGAAATTAGGAAGCGAGGGGAGGAAAGCGAGCGCGGCCCGAAAGGTTCGAGGCCCCTCCCCCCACGCGGACGCTCAAAATTTATCAGGCGACAATTTGGCGGGCCAGGACGGAGGGGCGATGGTGGGAAAGACTCGCCCCGAAACCTCATAGGCGAAGTGATCCGGTGGGTACGGGGCTTGTCCCCTGCCCCCCGGCCGCGATGGGGTCCCGAGGTCCCCTCCACCCAAGAGGCGCTGGCCGCGGAAACGTGGGCCGGGTCAGCCCCCGGAGCTCGCCCCGGCGGCGACCGCCCAGCCCTGGCTCGACCTCTCCCCTTTCACCTCGCCGGCGCGCCTTGGGAGACCCGGGCTCCCCAGGATAAAAAAAAAAAAAAAAAAAGCAAAAAGCGGGTGCACCTCGCCGGGGTGGTTGTGCGCCCGCTATCCCGGTCCGCGCGGGCGAGCCCGCACCCCTCGGGCTGGCCGCGGTTATTTTTAGGAAGTCGGAAATCAAAGATGGCTGGAGGTCAGGCCCCGAAAGGTTAGGGCGAAGATCGGCAGGCGGTGTAGCCCGAGGAAAAAAGCGAAAACCAAAAAATAGGGGGAAAAAACTAAATGGTAAATACAACATACAATGCCCTTCTCCGCTAAGTCTCGGGGCCCTCCAGCCCCTTCCACAGCGCGGGTGGCCCGCTGCACCCCAGCGCCGGGGGGTGGGAAGAGGTCGCGCCCCCTCCCCCACTCGGCCGGGGAGGGGAGCGCGCAACAGATCGCCCTCCTCCCGGGGGTCTTCCCGGGGTGCGCCCCTCCTCCAGCCACCTACAAAAGCCCCCAACGGGTGGTGGGGGTGGAGAGGGTGGGGAGCCTATGGGGGTCTCTTTCTTTTAAAAGCCGCACCAGGAGGGAAGGAGAACCTAAGTTACGGGAGGGGGGTGCTGGGGAGGGGAGCCAATGAAGAAAGGGGCTGGGGACAAGGAGAAGACCTTTTAGGAGCGACGAGGGAAAAGGGAGCGCGGGGGGGGGGGAGGTCAGCTGCACGATTAAAAGAGGGCGAAGTGGGGTGAAACTCACACAAGAGGAAAGAGGCGAAAAGTGTAAAATCTGCTAGGACCGGGGTGGGGGGAAATGAGGCTGCCTCGCGTCCCGGGAACCGGGTCCCCAGATCTCGGCCCCTTAGAATCTGCTCTGGAAGCCGCCCGCTCCCGCAGCCCGCGCCCTCGAGGATCCCGCGGACGTCCGGGAAGCTCCCCTCCCCGGGCGGGTGCCGCAGCCCAACTCACCCGGCTTCCCCGCCGCCGGCGCCTCTGGGGCCGCGTCTGCAAACTCTGGGGTCGGCTGCTGCGAGGGCTGTTCGCCCTGGTCCTCCTCGGAGTTGATGTGCTGGGGTTTCGCCTGTTTGCGCCTCGACATGGTGCGAGCATCGGGGCGCCGGGAGAGCCGCGGTTATTTGCCCTCTCCGCCACAAATTCCTGGAGTTAGGAAATTTACCCCCCTTCGGCCGGAACGCGCATGTCCCAGTAATTATTATTATCAATAATGCATTGCGATTTATCATGAGTCCTGACAGCTGATTGGCCTGGGTCCAAGACCTCAGAGATCATTTAAATAAACCCTCATTGATCAGGGAGGGGCGAAGCATTCTGGGCTTTGTAGTCCGGCCCTACATGTGACAAAGGCGTGTTCATCAGGGGAGCGCAGCTAATTAGCATCCGGGCTCAGATTGGCTGTGGCTTGGACGAAATCAGAAGGACCCATCCTCGCTCCGACTATCAGAGTTCTTCGAGAGCAAAAGGAAAAAAAAAAAAAGGAGGGGAGAGGGGTTGAATATTTATTAAGAACTAGGGCCGCCCACAAAACTTTTCGGGTATTCTGAAGTGTGCTCCCAAAACTGCCTTTGGGAAGCTGACACCCACCACCTGAGGGGTAGGGTGTTCTCACAGTGGAAAACTTGGGCTCAACTTCTATATCTACAAAAAACAAACAAAAGCTGAGGCGTGACCTGTGTCGCCTTCCATCTTCTTTTTGATTGAAATGTTTAAACTGAGTTTGGAGACTGAAGAACCGTGAATGGTGATTTCCTTTCCACCCATCTCAACGCTTACAAGTGGCCCTGAAATTTACCAAATTTCACCTTAAGCTTCACCTTCTTTAACCTCCTTCGCCCGGATCGCTTTGTTGTTACAATGTGGACTTTTTGAAACTTTTAAAATGACTAGTAGCCACTAAATGTAGAAGAGGCGGATTAAAAGCGAACACAGTTACAGATAGTATCAAAACAGCAAGCAATTGCATTTTTACCCCATGAGCCACAAGTGTCTGATAACATCGTATTTTATTACTGAAACAATGCTCTGGCACAGCAGTGAGGTCTGTTCAGAGTAGCTGAATGTTACTAATTCTTATTGGGATTTTTTTTTCAGCAGGTCTTATTACAGAAAAGATACATAGTTCTGGGCGATTGTATCATCTTGGCTTGCAGATGCCTTGAATTTCCTAAAGGTGTGGGTAAGTGTATGCGTGTGTGCGTGTGTGTGTGCGTGCGTGTGTGTGTGTGTGTGTGTGTGTGTGCGTGTGTGTGTGTGTGTGTGTGCGTGTGTGTGTGTGTGTGATATATATTTACACAGTAAATAGGAATAAATTAATCTGGACAACTGCTTTGCCCAATGTAAATGCTGAATAAATATTAAGTGAATGATGAAATCTTCAGCCCTCCAGGTCGTACTGTTCCCGCCGATGCCTCTCTTTGGCACCTTCATTTGACATTTGCTTCACTGTAAGAGAGTGAGCCTGGATAAACCCTTCCCTCACCTTAGTGGGTTACTTTGTCTTGATTAGTTATTTGTCAGCCTCCCAGCTTGAAAGAGTTGCCTGTAAACTCATCAGCAATGCAAGCCGGTCAGACTGCGGGGCTCATAAACGTGCTCACCTGGGCGTTTGGACAGCCCCATAAGGGAAATAAATCAGCGTGGTCATGTTTTTGATATTGGTGGCTGTCAATGAAAACTCAATGGAAAAAGGCTAACTTTACACTTTTGGGTCCACTGCTGAGAAAAGGCTTGTGTTATGTACATTGTTTAAAGCAAATAAGAGTTACAGCACACAGCAGAATCAGAAAGGGAAGAACTGGTTTTAATAATACACAGAAGCAATTTAGGATTCTGATACTGAGTGAAAAGGACCATTAACACCTGCCGAGGTCTAATCTACTGATATTCCCAACACCTTTTCTGTTCAAGGCAGTGTAATAGGAAACACTAATCTGAATGTGCAGTTGATTTACAGCTCAAAAAATATTACAGGTTTAAGGAAAACTTCATTTGAGATATAGGTGTTTATATTCATTTATTTTAATAAGTGAGGGTTAAACCATGTTAGGCATTTCTACTGGGAGCAAGTGGAGAAATGGTGCTGCTGGATCCTCCAAGCGGTCATAGTGGTATTAACTGATCGCGCCCCTGGGAAGGGCCAGACTGCAAAAGAGTGCACTGGTCCTTTTATGTCCTCAGGTCGGGGTCAGCACTACTGTTTTTCTGTATTTTGAAAAGGATAAAACTGAGGACCAAAGACATGAAGTGACTTCATGAGGAACTGGGTGAGCTGATGGTCAAGTCCAAAGTCAACGTTCTTTCTCTCACATTTCAACAATACTGTCATCTCGCAGGAACTGAATACGTACAAGATAGCCACACGAACACAACTACAAAAAGCGTGGCACGACACATACATATACACACAAAATGAAAACTGTCTTGGAGAAACCTAGGATCTGAGGAAATCACCCCGCCAGATATCGAGACGTTTCCCTCAAGTGGAAACCTGCTCAAAAGGTCTGGTGAGAAAAGGACACAATCCGGGTTTTGCATCTACCGCCAACTCAAGAGCTGGGGTCAGGAACAGAGAACATGAAACTTAAGTGAGAAGAAAAACCAGGCATGGTGGAGCAGGCCTGTAATTCTAGGAGTCAGGAGGCTGAAGCAGGAGGATTGCTGGGAGTCCAAGGCCAGCCTGAGCTTCATAGTGAGTTCAGGACTTAGGACTTCACAGCTGGACTATAAAGTGAAACCCTGTCTCCGAAAAAAAGAAAGAAAGAAAGAAAGAAAGAAAGAAAGAAAGAAAGAAAGAAAGAAAAGGAAAAAAAGTGAGAGCCGGGAGCAAAGCCAAGTAGGAATGAATGATATAGGAGTAGCGGGCAAGGGCCTAATTTATCATTAATTATTTATAATTCCTTAAAGCAACCAAAAGATCTATATATTACCAGATTTAAGTGTCTTTTTAAATTTTTGTTTTTGTATTATTTTGTTTTGTTTTTTTGAGGACAAAGCAATCCTCCTGCCTCAGCCTCTAGGTGGAGGGATTACAGGTGTACATTACCACACTCAATTTATATAGATATGGTCAGATTTTGAAAAGAAAAATTACCAGAGGGAAAGATGATTATTAAACTTTTTAAAGCCCAATGCCTTTTTGTCACATGATCTTCAAATCCAATCATTTTGCATGTTTGATCCAAACAAGAATTTCCAGGAAATGTGCTACTCCTTGATGTATTTTTCAGCAGTCTATAAACACTGGCCCTTTCCTATTCATAAGGAGATTTAGAATACATAATCCCACTTGTTGGTGTTTCCATTTTGTGGGCTGGAAAATAAGCCCGTAGCTTCCTCAGCCCCTTGCGTACTAACAAACACACACTGGATTACGAAGTTAGGGGCTTTCCAACTGGTATAAAGCGTGCAAGTCTCAAGGGAAGGCAAACTGAACTCTCTCCACAAAACTCCTCCTCTTGGCTCCTTTCTGCCAGGAACCTTCCTCTTCCCCACGATCCTCTCTTTGTGCCCAGCCCATTCCTTCTAAGCCTCCAGTCAGAGTTCAAATTTCCCTCCCAGAAACCAGTCTTCCCTCATCCGCACTGGGTGTCATCTAGTAGGGCCAAGCTTTTAGAGACCCATTCTTTCTTTCTGTAACATACACTACTGCAGCTTTCATTATCTACAGATGGTCTTGGATAAAGGATTATTTGATCTAGTTTTTTTTTTTTTTTTTTTTTTTTAAATAGCCCAGGCTGATTCTGAACTCACTATGTAGCCCAGGCTGGCCTTGGGCTCACAGCAGTCCTCCTGCATCAGCCTCCTGAGTGCTAGGATTACAGGTGTGTGCCACCATACCCAGCTCTATATGGTGCAGGGAAATCGAACTGAGGGCCTTGTGCTTGCAAGGCACTACTGTGCCATTCCTCCAGCCCTGACTTGGGATCTTTTATCTTTGCAATCATGCAAAAGTGGCTGTCTCATTCAGTGTAACTACAATTATACTTAGCATTGTGACCTCTTACTAGGCTAGGCAGACATCCAGCAGGACAGCAAGCCAGAGCTCCCATGCAGCCACACCGTCACATGAGTGGACAATAGATTCCGTGTTCTTACTCTTACATCCCATGATGCCTTGTGTCTCCACCTTCTGCCGAATTAAATGCCTCTTTTTTATTTCAATACTGACATGAAACCCAGGGCTTTCATCTGAGTTACATCACTTGCCCATTTGATTGATTGACTTACTGGTTGATTGATTTGAGACAGGGTCTTGCTCTTTAGTCCACCCTGGCTCTGAATTCACTATGTAGCCCAGGCTGGCCTCAAACTCACTGCAATCTTCCTACCTCAGCCTCCCTAGTGCTGTATGTACCAGCAAACTCAACTATTATGTAATGCTGGGGAATCAAACTCAGGGCCTTGCAGGCACTCTAATCACTGTGCTATTCCTCCATCCCCTCCTTTTTTTTTTTTTTAATATTGAGTCAGGATCTTACTAGGTTGCCCAGGATGGGCTCAAACTCACTGCCTTAGCCTCCCAGAGTACTAGGATGACAGGTCTGCACCACTAGCCTCAGTTTAAGTATATTTGACTTAATGACACTTTCAACCTACCATAGGTTTAAATAGATGCATTCCAAGTGGATGAGCACGGGTCTCTGAGTATTGCTGTTGGCTCCACACATGCACAGCTTTGCCAGTAGGGGAACACAGAGGTTACAATAAAGAATACACCTCGATGGCAAATGACTCTGGGGACCTGGGTATAGAATACTGCAGATGATAGCTGACGGGAAGATAAGATGGTGCAACCACTACAGAAAATACTATACCAAGTCCTCACAATCAAAAGTAGAATTCTTGTACAGTTATATAATTCTGCTTTTGGATATTTGTCCAAAAGAACTGAAAGTGAGATCTCAAAAAGGTACTGGGGCGTCTACATTCATAGGATGAAGCAAGGCAAGCCGTCATCAGCAGACAAGCGGTAAACAACAGAGGATATTTAACCATGGAATATTATTCAGCTTCAAAAAGGAAGGAAATTCTGACCCATGCTACAGCATAAATGAACCTTGATGTTACACCAGGAGAAAGAAGCCAGTCCCAAAGAGCAAATTCTATGTGATTCCTCACAAGGAAGTACCAGAGTAGCCCAATCCACTGGCTAGCGGAGAGATGATCGATCACCAGGAGCTGGGGGAGGGGAAGGGGAGGTACAAAGAGTTCCAGTTTTGCAAGATGAAAAGGGATTGGACAACTGAGTGGGTTTTAGCTGCTCTTGTGACAAAAGCAAAACCCTTTGGTGATCATGTGAGGCAGCAGATAACGCCAACTCCCTCACCTTGGTAGCCTTTTACTATCATATGCATGTCATGGTATTCTTAAGTCTGCACAAGATAATCTTTTTTTTTTTTTCAAACACTTAAAGCCAGATCCAGTGGCCCAGGACTGTAATCCCAGCACAGTGGAAGGCTGAAGCTGGAAAATGGCAAGTTTGAGTCTAGCCTGAGCAACCTAGCAAGTAGTGAGACCCTGTCCCAAAGAACAAAAAAGGGGCTAGGGTTGTGGCTCAGAGTAAAGGCCCTGTGTTCAGTCCTAAACCAACACACATAAAGATGTACTTAATTTTTTTAATGGTTAAGATGGTAATTTTATTTCATTTATTTATTTGTTATTTATTGGTACTGAGGGATGGACCTTAGGGCTTTCACATGGAGATACATCCCCAGTCTTATCTATTTATTTATTTATTTATTTTGAGACAGGAACTCACTAAGTCTCTGATTTGCTCAGGCCTCCTGCCTGAGCCCCCACCCACCCACCCAATGCTAGGATTACAGGCCTGTGACATTAGGCTAGTGAGATGATACATTTTTATGTTAAAAGAAGTTGATTACAACCAGAAAAATATTAGAAACTGAATGGTGGCTATATAAGAATTACACTTACAGTGAGGGCATATTATGATATATGTTAAAGCACACCTAAATGAAGCTATTTTTAAAATGGCTGTTAAATTCTTGATTCTTCCAAGTGTAACTGGGAAGACCACAACTGTGTGTGTGCCTCTTTCCTGTTAATTCCCAACATCTCAAGCACCAGATGACTAAGTGGTGAGGCTGTCACAACGAGCTACTGTGGGTCTCGATTTATTCATGCCAGGAACAAGGCTGGCTGACATAGGAAATGTAAGATTTGGATTCGGGAAGTAGAAAGTGGCCTTGTTCTTTCTCATTGCAGTCCAACCCCCCAAAACGGACGGGCTCCCATTGATCTGGAATCTGCCGACTCTCACGCAGGGCTTTAGGTCTAAAAAAGTCTCTTTAAGTTCTAGGGAGGAAAAAGTTGGACTATTATTGTCTCAGAAATCATGCCTGTAATTTAATGGTAGGGCTGATTATGGGGCCAAATGCTCACTTTTCTGAGTGACCTCGCCCAGAGCCATTCTGGTGGGATGATATATAGTTGCAAAGTCAGCTAGTTGCAGTAATCGCCACTTAACTAAAGACAAGCCCCTCATGTTGATAACTCTCTGCTTGTCGCCCTCTCATCAATTCCAAATTGGTATTGAACAATTTCTAGCTCTAATTACTCTTCTTAGTTGCAGCTGATCTCTAACTGTGAACTCAAAAAAAAAGTAAAAATATTCCAGCAAGTTCAATAAAGCAAAAATGGAACTGTGAGGAACAATTCTTTTTTTTTTTTTTTTTCCTGTAGGTTCATTAGCTAGAGAATAAGCCGAGCCTGGTGGCATAGGCCTGTAATCTCAGCACCTTGGGAGGTTGAGACCAAAGCATCTTAAATTCAAGCCCAGCAGCCTTGGCAACTTTGTGATTTAGCGAGACACTGTCTCAAAATCAAAAATAATAAAGGGCTGGGGGTGTAGCTTTGTGTGAAGGCCCTGGGCTCAATCCAAGTACCACAAATACAAAGCAAAAGTAGATGGACTAAAATTTTAACAATTCTGTGTTTCTGGCTTTCTTTGAGTTAGGCCAGGCTAAACCATGTCTAGGGTCTTTTGGTCAATCTCAAGCTCAAATACACTGTGGAGAGTGTTGATTCTTTCAATTCACATCTGTGTTTCCCAACTGAGGCAACATTTTGTCCTCTCCTACACCAGGGGACATATGGTAACATCTGGAGCCATTGTCACAACTACGGAGCAGGCAGAGGCAGGAGTCATGCTGAACATCAATGCCCCAAAGCCTCAACCTGCCCCTCCTCCTTCAACCGTGTCAAAGAACTGCCTGATCCAAAATGTCAACGGTGCTGTAGTTGGCAAACTAAATCTACAGGTAATACAATTTTAAGACAATATAGCATCTACCTAAATTTTTTTAATGATAAAATGCTTTCTAATAAAGCACTGAGTATTAAATCACTATTAAATTTCCTTATCTTTTCCTGAGGAGGCTTCTTAACCTTCTCAACAAAACCAAAACTCAGCACTCTGACCCTCTCCTTAAAGATGGCGCACCTGTGATCTCACATTCACTACCATACTGGGGAGATTTATCTGCACCCCCTGCTGAAATGAGAGTGATCATGTTTTGTGATTTTGTTGATTCCTCTAAACAGGACCTTGTAGTCCTCTTCCCTCGTTTTATTCCGTTGATGGTACTGGGGCCAGCCCATTTTTATTTCTGATTTTGAGGCTGGGCTCAACCTTGAGATCCTCCTGCCTCTGGCTCCTAGAGCACTGAGATGCCAGGCCTGCACCACCAGGCCCTACTTAAGCATGTGTTTTACAATATAATTTTTTCCATGAAGTTGTGGATTAGCATTTCATTTAGGTGATCTGCAATATATTTGAATTCTGTGTCCTAATGGCAGGTAACACTGCTGTGAACCCCTCATGCATTGAGTCTTGTCCCAGCGGCAGGTTGTGTCCTAGGGCCAACTGTGTTGTCTTTGTGAAAGAACTGTTGCTGATGCACAAATTCACAGCCTTTAAGAATTTTCTTTTTTTAATATATGACCTTCCTCACTTCTGATCTCTTGTGCAAGACCACAGCCTCAGTAACTGAGAGATCAGGCCGAATGGGTCATCCCAAAACACGCTTATCAGGACACTCAGATATTGCGTAACTGGCCAAGAGAAATGTATAGATTTTCAAAAACAAGTCGAAGGTTCAATTGATTGAACAGTTTTCCTGCTAAAAATCTTTTCCGTTTCACTCTCATGTGGGGCACTTCTGACTTGTTCTTAAGTATTTCTACACTGACTTCCAAAACCTTGGTTAAAAGGTTCCTTTTCCTTTTTTAAAATGATCTCCCAGGAGCAAATCCTGCACCCCACCCGCAAAGCAATGTCTCTTGTGAACTTTGTCTTTTAAAAATATCATGGAGAAGCCATGTCTGTAAAGTTACTGCAACTTCCCTTCATTAGAACAAAGCTTACAGAGCTAAAAGCATGGCCCACTGGAGAGTTTACTGTCCCCAAGACCTGTCTTTGCAATATAAATTATAATTGAGAATAAACTTGTCAGAGAACTCTACCCAACACACAAAAAGTGAGACAGTCACAGCTAGGCGATTAAGAATGTTAATTGGCACCAAGAAAAGCCACCACTGTCATTGTGGGGGAACTGGTCCATAAACACCTCGCAGGGCCCTGCGCAGGGGGAGGGGCAGCATCCTCGGCCCTGAAAGGGAATATAAATGCTCCTTTCTTTGTTTTAATGTGCGAGAGATGTTAACTTCTTTTCTGTCCGCTCAGACTCTCAAGTAAACAAATGACTTGGCCCTTGTCTGGTGAGGGTAACAAAGAGAGAGAGAAGGCACCGCTGTGGAGGGACCGGGGTGGGGAGGACGAAAGCCTGGCGGGCAGGCAGGGCCCAAGAGGGAGAGCCGAGAAAAATACGAAAAATACGGGAGATTGATGAATGGGGTGGATAACGGAGAAGAGAGAGGGAAAGAGACAGGGACAGAGAGGAGGAACACGCACTGGGAATCAGCACCAAGAGCAACAGTTACACAGAGAAGAAAAAGAAAAACGTATTGCCCGTATTGTTTTTTACCCTCCAGGAGGTGGGAAACATTAATTGGTGAGGGGAATGCAGGGGACAGCGGAGACAGGACTTCCAGGTGCCATTTCCATTGAGACCTTGGACCTTCCACGAGGGTCTCAACCAGTCGGTGGCTAGGTTCCTCCTTCCAACTCACGGGGTGGCTAACTTCCGCTTCTGCCAGGGCCGTGACCATCAGAGGCCATTTGTGCAAAGCCTTTGATATTTAACTGGTGTATAGGAAATGTGCGTTAGACAAATTATTTCAGGCGACAGCAGAGATATGTAGGTTTTCCCACAGTTTTAGGTAGACACAGGACACGCGTTGATACACACAGTTTTGGGGTCAGAGCTATTTTACCTGTGTGCTCATTCTGATCATTTATTCACCCAAGAATAATTGTCTTGTCCACTGATGACCAATGCTTAGAATTTTGTATTCATTTATTTATTTATGATACTGAGGATTGAATCTAGTAGCCTTCACACTAAGCTTCAGCCCCAGACCATTATTTTATTTTTAGTTTGAGACCAAGTCTTAAGTTGCCCAGGCTGGGCTCAAACTTGTGATCTTCCTGCCTCAGCCTCCCACAGTGCTAGTGCTGGGAAGTCAGAGATGAAAAACTCATACGGTTCAGTCTGAAATATATAAAAGGTTAATGTGCACATTGTGGATGTGTGCAGAAACGGTGGTGTGTGGTACAATGGCGGCTTGTGATATGCTGATCCTGCCAGGGCAGGTGAGGGCAGGATGGAGTCAGCAACCTTGTTATTGATGACACTCTATCTTTGATTTTGTAATTATTATTTATTCAGACAGGGTCTTGCTCAGTAGCCCAGGCTGGTCCTGAATTCACTATGGAGCCCAGGCTGCCCTTGGACTCATGGCAATCAGGCTCAGCCTCCTGAGTGCTGGGATTACAGGCGTGCACCTCCACATCTGGTTTTTGCAGTGCCGGGGAATTGAACTCAGGGCCCCGTACTTGCTAGCAAGCGCTGTAACTGCTGTGCCATTCAAACTGGCTTACACCAAGGGACACTCCTAGAAGAGCTGTCTGTCATCACATCGGCCATTGCATGAACCTGTTCAGTTATGTGCTGCTTACCACAGTGGTCCACAAGGCTATAATGGAGCTCACATTTTCTGTGGCCTTGTGACACCCTCTGGCTGGAGTGCAGTGGGCTATGCACACACATGTGGCAGTCCTGGCGTAAGCCGACCAACTGAACCACCCATCATATGAAAATACAACAGAGGGCTGGAGGAATGGCACACAGTTAGAGCATTTACCTCGCAAGCGCAAGGCACTGAGTTTGGTCCCCTAGCACCACATAAGCTGGGCATGGTGGTGCACGCCTGTAACCCAGCACTGCGGATGCTGAAGCAGGAGTGCTGTGAGTTGGAGGCCTCCGGGGTTATGTAGTGAGTTCAGGACCAGCCTGGAATACAAAGCAAGTCTCTGTCTCAAAAAATATATATATACGATACAATGCACATCCCTTAAACTGTATTACTTTACCTTTTAAAACCTGCCATTCAGTAGCATCAGGTATCAACATATTCATAACGTCCCGCCACCATCACCACTGTCTGCCTCCAAAACTCCCTTCACCTTGAAACCTGAACTCCTCAGCTCAAGGGACAGGGACTCCCCTGCGGCCCCACCAGCCTAGGCAAGCGCAGCTCCGCCCCTGCCCATGTGTCCATGTGGTGCGGACCCACGGGAGCGGTGCCCTCACCCACCCCGTAGCCTGTGCCGCCTCCTTCCTCTGTAAGTCTGAGTCTTTCATACATGGGTACAGATGGACAGACAGACACAGATTAGCATTCCTATCTGCAGCGACACATTCCAAGGCCCTGGGCAACACCTCAACTCTGAACAGTGCCCTCGCCCACAGGGAGTGTATTTTCTCTCTATATACATACCTATGATAAAGTTCAGTTTGTGCATTACTCACAGTGACTGATTAATAACTAATACTAGAACAATTATAACCAGATGGTATAATAAAATGTATGTGAGTGTGGCCTCTCTCCTAAAAACATCAAGAAAATTATTGACATTCACAGACTGCAGTTGCTCACTGAAATCAGGGAGCATTAAACCCTTTTTTTTGAGACGAAGTCTCTTTCTGTAGTCCAGGTGGGTCCTGAACAGACTAATGATTTGTGATGCTCAGCATCTTTTTCACTTAAGTTTTGTAATATATATTTCTCTAAATAAGGTGTTTTGTTACCCCTTCCTTTGTGACTTACTTATTGTTTCTTTGGGGGGCATGCAGGGGACCGCGCTGAGGACCTGAGGCCTGCAAGGTGCAGGCCAGACCTCTGGGTTGTGGCCCAGCGCTGGGGTGGCGATGACTGAGGTAGAGCTCCTCTCTGCAGCCCAGGCTGGTCCTGAACCCTCTATGGAACCCAGGCTGGTCTTGAATCCTCTATGGATCCCAGGATGGCCTCTAACTTACAGCAATGCTCCTACCTCAGCCTCCCAAGTGCTGGGCTGACAGGTGTGTATCATCACACCCGGCCAATTTTTATGTGATGCCAGGGAATTGAACCCATGGCCCTGTGCTTGCTAAGCAAGTGCTCTAACCACTGAGCTATGCCTGCACCCAATTAGTAAAATCTGAATTGTCCTGTACCAAAAAACATCAAAAAGTTGAACTATATAAATAGGATTCATGCTAATATGACTTAAGATCATTGGAAACCAGGAAACCCTTTCTCCATCTTTAAAAAGAACATTATTTTTCTTTTCTTAGTTACAGGGAAAACTACCAGGGGGTTTTGACCAGGTGAATGGCATGGTCTTTCTGAGGATTCAAAGGAACTCTGAACATTGTGATGGACCACAGGGAGTTGGGGAAGGGCAAGCATAGGACAAATGGTAAGAATGCCACTTCAGTGGTCCAGGGTCTACAGATGCAGCATGGACCATGCAGAGTGGGTGGGAGAGATGCTGAAGTGTGGGACTAGGTTATAGTCACATGGCAGATGGGACTTGCTGTTAGGTTGAATGGAGTGTGTGTGACAGAGGGGTCAAGGGTGACTGACATCTAGATGTCTGACTTAAGGACGTGGAAGGATCCAAGTATTGGGTGCAGGTGGAGAAAAAGCTGAGCTAAGCACTGCGGCACATGCCTATCACCTCAGCGCTCTGGGAGGCTGAGGCAGAAGGACTGCAAGTTTGAGCCCAGGTTGGGTAATTTAGAGATTTAGTGAGATCCTGCCTCAAAACAGAAAATAAAAGAGCTGGGGATATAGCTCAGTATAGGTTCTATCTCCAATACTGGAAAAAAAAAAGACTGAAGGAAAGAGTAGATCATTTGATAAAGAGTGTGCTTCACATAACATGCTATGTTTGATTTGCCACTTGGATATGCAAGTGGAGAAGCTAAACCAGTAGCTGGACATGCCAGTCTGAAGATCAGATACGTGCATATGATGGCATTTGAAAATACAGAGCTGGGGCTGGAGGAATGGCACAGCGGGGAAAATGCCTGCCTAGCAAGCACAAGGCCTATGTGCAATTCACCAGCACCACATGCAGCCAGTGTGGTGGTGCATGCCTGTCATCCCAACACTCAGAAGGGGGGCTGAGGCAGGAGGATTGCCGTGAGTCCAAGGCCAGCTGGGGCTACATGGTGAGTTCAGGACCAACTTGGTCTACAGAGCAAGACCTTGTTTCAGAAATAAAGAAGAAAGAAAGAAAGAAAGAAAGAAAGAACGAAAGAAAGAATGAAAGAAAGAAAAGAAAATATAGAGCTGAGTGTGTAGTATAGTGGTTAGAGCAGTTGCCTAGCAGAGCTTTCAGGTGTGTGCTAATGACTGTGGGCCAGAAAGTGAGGTAGGGGCACCCATCCTGGGTGTGGGGCCCAACTGGCAGCTTAAACTGAGTAAAGGAAGGAAAAAGAAACAGCTTCTTCCTGGGAAAGCTCTGGCCTTGCCTGAGTCTTCAGAGATTGATTCCCTCCTTCTTCACTTGGCTTTCTGTCTGCAAGGCCTTGAGCAGCTCTCCAGCCTCTGCCCAGTGCTTCCAATGTTGATGGCTACCCATGAAGGGACAGTGTGAGACCTTCTGCAACTGTCAACTAAAATAAACCTTTCCTCCCCTGAGTTGTGGATGTTGGGTGTTTTGTCCCAGCAAGGAATAAGTAACAAGGACAGGTCTAGTTTGAAGGGGTGGGTCACTGAGAGTGTCCTGGAGCACTGAAGGGGTAAGGACATACTGTAAGGACAAACTCTTGCCCTGGCTTCTCCCCAAGCCCTGTTTCTTGTTGCAGTGTTATGCATAGCTTCTGTCTGGCTACGCCTCCAACAGACCCTTCTGCCAGTTCCAACCACTACCCATGCATTGACTGAGACCTCCTGAAAGTGTGAGCTAAAATAAATCTTCTTTCCTTAAGTTGTGGTGTTTGATATTCTGTCCTAGCAGTGAAAAAATAACCACAACAGAAGGTGCATGAGCTAAGGGAGACACTATCATGCTCTCTCTCTCTCTCTCTCTCTCTCTCTCTCTCTCTCTCTGTTTTATGGTGCTGGGGATTGAGCCTAGAGCCTTTAGCATGCTAGGTGAGTGCCTTACCATGGAGATACACCCCAACCTAATACAGCAGGTTTTACACATGAATCTATTTGATGATCAGAAACATTTACTTTGAACCCCATTTACCCAAAATGATACTTCCTCCAAACAATCCAATTGTTCTCATTAGTAGACTTACATTAGAAAGCAAATGACAATTATTCTTCTGCTCCACTGAATTCCATCAATTAAAAAAATTGTGAAAATTTGTTTCTCTCTTGTGTATCTACATAATTTTCTGTTTTGCTTCTTGGCCAATGAAACCTAAAATGTTTCTGATTCTTCACACCGAGTTGTCCACCTCTGGGCTCTCCTGACACATGTATCTCTCAGGAGCAGAACTGCTCGATGCGTGTCTGTGACTGCTGTTGGTGTTGTTATCATCATTGGTGTCTAACTCATGGGATTATGGACTAGGTCCCAGCGACTCTGCCCTGCAGTAGCTGGAGCCCTTTGTCCCCACAAGACAACAAACAAGTGTTAGCTGTGCAATGAACAGGAGTGTCTTCAATGCATGGACGGAGGCCTTCGGGAATGGTGAGCCGAAATGAATGAATTTAAATGAATAAACGAAGGAGTGAATGAGTGAATATGTGAATGAATGAGTGAACAAATGAGCCAGTGTGAGGAATGGAGGAGAGCTCGGAGTATGGGGATGGTGGTTGGGACTGGTGGTCTGTCACCAGGGCAGAGAGCTTCTTGGGGGAAGAGGGCCAAGATATCATTGCAGGTGAGAGCTGACTAGGTTGCCAACAATCCAAGAAATGCTAACTAAAGCTTGGAAAAGCCATCACAGTCCTCAACCTTGGGCCCTGAGAGGACATTCGGCAGCTGTGCCGAAATCTCTGACAGGCAAAACATACCTCTGAGGAAGTTTGCAGGCAATAGAGGCGACGGAGGTAGCGGAGGATTCTGGGGAGCTGGACCTCTGAGGAGAGTTTGTGAAAGGCCAGAATTTATCAGGTTCCAACTACATTTGAGACAGTATGGTGGGGCCGATATACTTATCCTCAGAACGCTGAGGAGGGCTGGGTGGGTGTAGCTCTATGGTTAGAGTGTTTGCCTAACATGCACTAGGTCCTGGGTTTGATTCCCCAAAACCACATAAAAATTACCTGATTTTGGTGATACACGCCTATAATCCTAGAACTCAGAAGGCTAAGGCAGGAGGATTGCCATCAGTTCAAGTTCAGCCTGGACTATGTAGTGAGTTCATGACTACTCTGAATTATAGAACAAGACTCAATCTTAAAAACAAACAAACAAACAAACAAAAAACAATAGCAGCAGCAATGACAACAGAAACCCAAGGAAAACCAAACTCCCCTGAAGAGTAAACAATTTTATACCCATTTCACACATGTAAAAACTGAGGGCAGGCGGTATGTGTTCCGTCTGAGAGCATACACTTCTGAAGTACTAAGTTTAGGCTTTGCATCCTCTTTTCTGCCTGTGATCATTCTTTTGCCTTTTTATGCCACCCCAGGGCCTCCCTAAGATCCCTAAGTGAAGGTCCTGTCTCATGGGGTTCAGAGCCCAGAGGGAAAGACAGACAATAAACACAAAAAATAAATAAAATAAATGTAGGTTATCACATGAATCTCAAAAGAAATAACATGGTAATAGAATGAAAGAATGACTTTGGTAGTCATTCATGGGATGCAAGGATGATTCAACATATGGAAACAAGTAACAACAATATACAACATAAATAAAATTCAGGATCATATGATTGGGGCTGGAGGAACGGCACAGCAGTTAAAACAGCTTGCCTAGCAAGTGCAATGCCCTAAGTTCGATTCCCCAGCACCACATAAACCTGGGCGTGGTGGTGCCCACCTGTAATCCCAGCACTAGGGAGGCTGAGGCAGGAGGACTGCTGTCATTTCAAGGCTAGCCTGGGCTACATACTGAGTTCAGAACCAGCCTGGACTACAGAATGATTTCCTGCCTCAAAAGAAAAAAGAAGTAAAATGCCTAGAAATCTGTTTAGGGAAAGAGGCAAAAGACTTTGACAGTGATAATTACAGAATGCTGAAGAAAGAAATAGAAGACACTAGAATAAGAGGAGCCATACTATGTTCATGGAGGCCAGATTATAACAACACATGTTGGTGATTATAACAACACAAAGGCTAGAGAGATCAGAGGTTCAAGGGACAGCATCTTGTGGGGATTCAGCAAAGCTGCCTGAATTCTTGGAAGACTCTGAAGGCCTGGCAGTATCTGGACAGGAAGCCAGGAAGTGGGGGACATTTTCCAGGAAGTAAGAAAGTCAGAAAGCCCTGGCTTGGTTTGTCTGGAGCATGTCTCCCAAGGGCATTTGGACTTGAGATGATAGAAGTTCTAGGTGAAACCAGAAGAGAATCGTGCAGAGCAGGTGAGGAGCGCGGGGTCAGCACCCAGGGTTCAGGGGCTCCAGTCATATGAATTCGATCACTTCTCCAAGCCTCAGTTTCTACAACTGTGAAGAGGGAGTGCTAGGCTCATTCATCCCCTGATGCTGGGAGGAAAAGTGAGACTTTTACCTCTTGTCATTAACTCAGTGCTATCAAGGTGTTGAGAAAGGCTGAAAGCTGGCCAGGACGGGCTTCCTTCCGGACCAGCCTTTCTTTTAGGATGTGCAATCATTTCTTCTCTGCCATTTATTTTTCCTCTCTTGTTTTTTCATCACCACTGTCTCACTGTTACAGGAGGAAGATCCAGGCAAAACTGCACTGAGTGGCTGATAAGAAGACGTGATTTTTACCTTTGAAATATGGCACCAAGGCTGAGGTAGGAGGACCCCAAGTTTAAACCCAGTCTGGGCAATTCAGCAAATTAGTGACAGCGTGTCTCAAAATCCCATCAAAACAAAACAAACAAAAAAAGGGTGAGAGTACAGATAACTCAGCCAGTAGACCATCAGACTTCGCTGTGCCCAGTGGTGTAGTGTAAAGCTAGTATACTGGGAAGATGAGGCAGGAGAATCCTAAGCTTATGGCCAGCATGGGGCTGAAGCTTAGAGCAAAGGCCCTGTGTTTAAATTCTGGTACCAAACCAAACCAAAACCAAAACCCCAGCATGCTTAAGACTCAACTGTGTAGATGAGGACCCCTGGAATTTAGGTTCTCAAAGGAGCTTCATGCCCATCAACCATAGTCTTAAATCCAAACTGCAGGTCATGATTTGCTTCTTTTTTTTTTTTTTTTAACTTAGTGCTACTGATGCACTGGGGTCAAATAATTCTTGGCTGCAGTGCTGTCCTGTGCATGGTAGGTGCTTAGCAGCAGCCCGGGCCCCAACTCACTGAATGCCCGTATTACCCACCCTTCCTGTAGTATGAGACCCAAAAATGGCCCCAGTCATGGCCACACACCCCAGAGCCTGGGCACAGTTCCCTCTACTAAAAACCCAGGCCTAGATGGATGCATTGCCCATGTGGGTACTGAGGCAGGATATCTGTTGCCTGATGCTTATCCCATGCTCCTCCAGCCCTGGACCCCATTGCCCCCTAACACTGTGCCTGTCCAGTGTGCAGCCAGACCCCCAACCAAGGCGGCAGACCTTCCCCAGGGGCTTCCTGACTCCAAGGCTAGGCCTGCTTCTCTTAACCTTATTCAAAGATCTATTTAAGGAATCAAATGAGCTAGTGTGTGGGCTGCCATTTGGGAAAATAAGGCTAAGTGCATTCTAAGAATGATGATAAATATTTCACAATATATTTTATTATACTAACACCATTTTTTTTTTTTTTTTTTTTTGGTGACACAGTCTTGCTCTGTAACCCAGGCTGGTCTTTGAATTCGCTAAGCAGCCTAGGCTGGCCTTGAATTCATAGCAATTCTCCCGCCTAAGCCTCCAGGGTACAAGATTACAGGTATGTGTCACCACACCCTGCTAATTTTTATGTGGTCCTGGGAAACTAAGCACAGGGGCTTGTGCATGCCACGCCCCAGCCCCACTATCAATATTATACATAAGTAATGGCTATGTGTGAACTGTCACGCTCCTTTTTCCTGAGGATGGGTCCTTTCATATGATTCTCTATAACTCACTGTAGTGTTCCTACTTGGTCTACAGGTAGTTCCTGAGCATCTACTATGTGCAGGTGCCGAGATCCAGTGCAGCTTAGCAGCCAGGAGCACCCCGGTCAAGCAGTGGGCATGGTGAGGTGGGACGCCTGTGTCACTGGCTAGCTTTGTTATCCTGCTATTAAAAAAATAAAAATAAAAAAATCCTGGGGATTGAACCCAAGACCTTCACAATGAGGTACAACCCCAGCTCATTTGTTTATTTTGTTTTAATTTATTACTTTGAGACACAGTTTGGCTACGTTGCTAAATTGCCAGGGCTGAGTGTGAATTTGCAATTCTCCTGCCTCACCTTCCCAGAGTGCTGGGATTATAAGCCTGCATCACCATGCCAGGTTTCTGCTTACTGTTTCCATGGACATTTCTTGCACTTGGCTTTGCACCGATTTTTTTTTTTTTTTTTTTTTTTTTTTTTTTTTTTTTTTTTTTTTTGAGCTAGGGCTTTGTTCTGTAGTCCAGGCTGAAGTCACTATGTAGCCCTGGCTGACCTCAAACATAAAATAATCCTTGTGCCTCAGCCTCCTAAATACTGAGATTACAGGTGTATAGTTTATGTGGTGCCGGAGAATCCATGGGCCTTGTGCTTGCTAAGCAAGTGCTTTAACCACTATGCTCCTCCTCTTGCCTCTTGCATGATTAATATATTTAATTGTCTTCTACAGGACACCTGAACAAGTTGGGATCTTAGATTATTTCTTTTTCTTCAAAATCCCAGCATACAGAACAGAGCTCAGTAACATCCACTACCGCTAAATGTGAATCCCAGGGGATTTCTTGGGGAGGCCTTGGGGCTTTAAGGAGATCTCTGCAGTGGAGATAGGTCTTGGGGAGACGGTGACTCACAGACGATTTAGGAGTTGCAGGAGGAGATAGTCCTCTGGTGAAAAACATATTCCTCTTTACTATGTGAGGAGAATTGGTACCAGCCCTCCCACCCCTGGCCCAAACAGCAAGTCCACAGACACTCAGGTTCCTCAGGTGACATGGCAGTGTTTGTACAGAACCCTCTGTATATCATCCCACCTACTTTAATCACCTATAAACCAGGCATGGTGGGCACAGGCCTGTAATCCCAACGCTGTGGGACTCTGAGGCAGGACAATCACAAGTTTGAGGCCAGTCTGAGTGACACAGCAACATAGGGAGACACAATCTCAAATAAACAATTAAAAGGGGCTGGGTCCAATTCCCAGTACAAAAAAAGAAAAGAAAAAAGAAAAAAAAGCATTTGTGGATGATTTATAATAACTACTATTTGTAAGTGCTATGTAAATAGTTGTTTTATTGTATTTCAGAGAGCATAATTAGAAACCCCATACATGTTGAGTATGAATGCAATTGACTTCCTTTTTAGGCCCTGAGGATGAATGGATTCACGACCAGCTGAGCATGTGGGGCAAGGGGTCTCCCACAGTGCTACTCTCTCAGTCTTCAAATTCTTTTTTTTTTTTTTTTTTTGAGACAGTGTCTTGCTTTGTCGCCCAGGCTGGTCCTGAATTCACTATGGAGCCCAAGCTGGCCTTGGACTCATGGCAATCCTCCTGTCTCAGCCTCCTGAGTTCTGGGATTACAGGCGTGCACCACCACGCCTGGCTTATGTGGTGTTGGGGAATCGAACTTGGGTACTTAGTGCTTGATGGAGCACTTGCTGGCCACGTGCTTTAACTGTTGAGCCATTCCTCCAGCCCTTCAAATACTTTTGACCCAGGATTAGTTAGACCTACAGATACAGAAACTGTGGAGGGGAAGGGTAGACTATACCCAGAAAAAAGTGGGAGGCCCGAGAGTGCCCCTGAGGAACACAAGCACTGGGTGGTGCTGAGGGGAGGGCAGCCCAAGGACAGAGGCAGAGGAGGAGCTGGAGGGAATGGGCAGTGGTGGTTCCCTAAGGGATTCTTGGAAGGCAGGACCTGTCCCCACTCCTCAGTATCTCACACCCGAGGATTGGGAGATGGAGATAAGGGATGGGAAATGCCTAGTGGATTTAGCGATAAGAGCTGGGAGGCCAGGAAAGCGCCAGGTGTCATGTGTGAGGACAGTCTCCATGAGGAGCAAAGGCCAAAGTGAGGAGGAGCAGGAACTGGAGGACACGAGCCTGTGGTGAGTGACAAGGGACATGAAACAGGAGCTAGAGGAAATAGGAGTCAGGGAGGGCATTTTTGAAAGATAGGAGAGATTATAAATGCTGGTCTCAAGAGAAGGCCTGATTCCAGCTGAGGCAGGAGGATCTCAAGTTCAAGCTTAGCCCAGACAACTTGGTGAGGCCTTCCTTGTTTATCTCAGAAGAAAAGGGCTGGAGATGTAGTTCAGTGGTAGAGACTCTTTGGGTCTGATTACCAGAACTGAAAAGCTAACCAACTAACTACAAAAAAAAAAAAAAAAAAGGAAAGAAAAGAAAAGAAAAAAAAAAAACCCTGAGTAGTCAAGAAGAGAGAAAGTAGGGAAGGGGTTGATCATAGGTGGCAGGAATGTCCTTTCACAAGAGGAGAGGACTCGAGGATAACAAGCCAAACCCCAGGCCATCCCAGGGCCTGAACACCCTCCACGCAGCGTCCCCTCTTCTCTGGCCTTGGCTCCTCTGCCCTCTTCCCCCACTCTGTTCTAGGCTCCTGGCCCCTTCACTTTTTCCAAGTCCTCTGCCAGGGTCTTGTCTTTGCCTTTTTCTCCCATATGGGGCATTTCTGCTTCAGAGATCCATGAGGCTCCATCCCTCATGTCATTTGGTCTCTTGCTCATTGTTCCTTTTGTCAATGATCTCCCTTGACTGTTCCATGCACCATAGCATCCTCCTGTTGCTTTTCTTTTCAGATCCTCTCCCTTGCTACAGGGCCTTTGCACCTGCCATTCTCCTTGCCTGCAATACTCTCCTTTCCCTAGTGTTGTTAATGACTCACTCTTGATGCCCAGCTTGGGCATCCTGTCTTCAGTTCTGTCTCCCCTTCCTACCTGGACTGGGTCACGTTTCCTCACACACTGCTCTAAAGCATCTATCAGTTACAATTTTGCCTTGTTTGTGAGATTATTCAGCCAAGGTTCAGACTGTAGGTGCCATGCAGTAGCAGGTGCATCTACCTTACTTGGGCTAATCCCCAGGGCCTGGAATAGTGCCAAGGGCCTCCTCCTAGGTACTTGTCCTAGGTTACTTTTTCGTTGCTGTGACTCAGTACCTGACACCCACAAATTTAGGGGAGGAAAGGTTTATTTTAGCTCACAGTTTCAGAAGGTCACAGTCCATTCAGGGGCAGCCGGCAGCAATGGAAGTACACGGCAGAGGCAAAAGTGGAGGCAGCTTCTCATGACATCACAAACTGTAAGATATATCCTTCCAGGTCTCAGCCCAGTGATCAGCCCCTCCTGCATCCAGGTGTGGAAAGTGTGGTAAAACCCCTACTACAT
Organism: Ctenodactylus gundi; assembly: GCA_004027205.1. Taxonomy (NCBI): domain Eukaryota; kingdom Metazoa; phylum Chordata; class Mammalia; order Rodentia; family Ctenodactylidae; genus Ctenodactylus; species Ctenodactylus gundi. The sequence goes on from PVKB01000692.1 coordinate 481,495, forward strand.
GCCTATAATCCAATTTATGTGCCTGTAATCCAATTTACATGCCTGCAATCCACCCCTTCAGACTGGGCTCCAATCTCCCAACAGCACACGGTTCCATAGACAATCTATAACATTCAAATACATGAGACCTTTGGGGGACATGTCAGATCCAAACCACAACGGGACTCAAAACTATGAGGTCATCAGAACGTCAGCTCTGATGACCTGCATACCAGGGCACAAGAGACATCACTGGAAACAGTGTACTGAGGGCCCAAACCCATACTTTGATGCACACATTGGTGTGAAAGGTGCCCTTGACTCACGGAGGTGGTAGGTGGTGGTGCGGAGAGGTCACCCTAATCCTTGGCTTCACCCTGTGAACTCAGTTGTCCCATCAGGACGGCTCTATTCCCTGTGGGCCTCACTTGCACCTTTGGGAATGGGGACAGTAACTCTTGTGTCACACAGCTCTCAGGGTGGAAGCGTTCCTATTACATGGAAAAGGCTAGAACCATGCTGGACACATGGTGTGAACTCAAGTTAGTTGCTCTTCTGAGTGACGACAGGCTTTGTTCTAAACTCTTACTATTTGTTTATTTATTTGGTGGTGGTGCTAGGGATTGAACTCAGGACCTTCTCAGTGAGCTACATCCCCAGCTTATTTTTGACTTTGAGACAGGGTCTAGCTAAGTCACTAAGTTGCTCAGGCTGGACCTGAACTTGGGATTCTCCTGCCTCAGCCTCCCAAAGTGGAGGGATTATAAATCTGTGCAATCGGATCCTGCTTAAACACTTGCTGATTTTTACGCTGAACCCTAAGAGTTTTTTTAGGTCAAATTTAGGGAATGTGTTTTTTTCTGACCATCTCAGGAAATGCCTACTGAAGGCTGAATGGTGAATTCCTGCCTAAACCAAGTCTGGGAACGCCTCTCTACCGAAGCATTTCCAATTGGCCTAGCGTGGTTTGTAGAGATGAACAGCAGGAAGTGAGTGAAGGAACAGATATGTGTTCAAGAGCCACTGACAGCTTGGACATATCTGGAGCCCCGGGGGTCAGGGGACGAATTTATTGGCTTCAGTGTCAGATGCTCTGTGTTGTGAGATGGGCCTTTTGTCCTGACGTCAGCTAAGAGCCCATCTTCCACAGGATTTGCATACTGAGCACATTTGCAGGAACATCTTGGCTTCATTACATTTATGAGTTTTAAAAGCATGTAAAATATTTTATGTGGTTCTTCCAAAAGGGTAACAACATAAATAACCAGCAGGGAGATGATTTTTTTTTCCTTTTCCCTACTGGGGATTGAACCAAGGGCCTTTGCTCTGCGTTACATCCGCAGCCCCTTTTTATTGTTTATTTGAGATGGAATCTCACTAAGTTGTGAAGTTGCCCAGGCTGGGCTTGAACATGCCATCCTCCTGCCTCAGCTTCCCAAAGTGCTAGGATTACAGGCTTGCATCCCCAAACCCAGCAAGGGTGACTTTCAAGAGATGAAGTCAGCATCAGTCCCGGCACCCAAAGGGCATGTGGAATCATCTGTTTGCCCTTCATATCAACTCTACGGTGTCTGTCCCCAGGAGGCTGACCTGTGGGAACTCTGTCCCGTGGTTCCAGTGATATCAGGCGCTCTGTCAGAGAGGGCTAACGGGGAGCTAAGATAAGTGACGGGAGGGAACAGCAGAGGCAGGCTGGGGTCTCGACTTCCTGGGCAGCCAGGAGGTCTTCCGTGACCTCGTAGTGAAGGCCATGGCTCCTCTCCACAGTGCACGCCACTTCCTCTTCCTACCCATGTGGGCCCAGGGCTGGCAAGGGCTCCACACGGGACCTCCATCCCTACTGCCTTCTCGACTTCCTGCCTGCACCTTGTAGCTGTGCTCTGTATTAAATGTTCCTCAATTTTCATGCTTGAATGCGCAGTTCATTATTTTAGGAACCCTGAATGGCTATGCTTACTAATAAAATGTTATGATTAGACATCAATTTTATTTTATTATTTTTTGTTGTGCTACTAGGGATTGAGCCCAGGTCCTTCTACTGAGCTACATCCCCAGGCTGGTGTTTTGCTTGTTTCTTATGGGCATGTGGTAGACTACAGGTATGTAGTGGAAGATAGGCATGGGGTAAATTATAGATTACAGGTGTGTGGCAGATCAGAGGCTTAAACCTGTAAGGGGCAGAACATTGAGGCTGGACCCAAAAGAGAAGGATCACAGGGCCAGGACCCAGAAGGGTGTATGCTACTTCCACTCCTCCTTGGGGACTTGGCTTCCTTTGTGCAATGCTGTGGGGAGCCGCCTCTACTGTGTGCTACCACCATCGCCGGCTGCCTGCGAATGGCCTGTGACCTTCTGAAACTGTGCACTGAAAGAAACTTTTCCTCCTCTAATTTGTGCATTTTGGGTATTCTGGCACATCAATGAAAAAAATAACTAAGACATTTGTTTTGTTTTGAGACAGGTTGGGTTCATATTTGTAATCCTCCTGGCTCAGTCTCCCAGAGTCTTGGGATTACAGGTCTACACCATCAGGCCTGCTAGGCAGCCCTTACACATGGTGGCCTCTGTCTCAATTGGAAGGTGGAGAAGCCAAGCACAAAGCTGTAGCCAAACAACTATTTAAGACCAACCAGTGGCGGGCACTGAAGATGTAAGTGACCCATGGTCCAGCTTAGCGTATATGCCTGTGTTAGTGGAGAAGGTGGGCAATCCGGTGAGAAATCGTGTCAGAGCGACATGCTTAGCAGCAGCACACCTGTGCTGATTGCCTGGGGCTGCTGTAACAAAGCACCCTAAGCTGAGAAGTTTAAATGACAGGAAGGTGGCTTGAAGGCGGCTGCTTGGTCTGGCTCGTTCTGAGGCCACTGGAAGCATCACCTGTTCCAGGCCTGTCTCCAGGCTCGTGTCTCTCTGACCCTTCACACAGTCTTCCCCAAATCTTCACAGTCTGTCACTGTGTTCTATTTCCCCAAAATGACAATAGTCATACTAACCTAAAACCTATTCCAAGGACCTCATGATAACTCAATGACTTCTGTAAGTACCTATTTCTCCATATGGGTTTAAGTGTAGGCTGGGTCTCCTTAGCTGAATTATTGGTGCCACCTCTATTTTTCTATTTCATCATTTAGAAAATAGGGACAAGGTGGGTGTGGTGGCACATGTCTGTCATCCTACATACTTGGGAAGCTGAGACAGGAGGATCATAAGGACTAGGCCAGCCTGGGCAACTTAAACCAGTCTCAAAATAAAAATAAATAAATAATAAAAAATTTATAAAGGGCTAGGGATGCAGCTCAGTGCTCCTTGGATTCAATCCCCAGCATTACAAAAACAGAACAAAACAAACAAAGTGAGTCAAAATAAAGGCCGATGCCTGGGGGTGTCACTCCACAAAAGAGCATCTGCCTAGTGTGTACATGCCCTAGGTCCACCCCAGTACAAAAAAAAAAAAAAATTAAAAAAAAGTATTGTCACAGGTACATCAAGGACCATGGTGAGGACGCTGGGTTCAGTGGAATGGCGCGTGGCAGAGTGTCTAACTGTGCCTGGGGTCAATGTTAAGAATGGACTTTTGAGCCAGACCCTGGCTCAAAAAAAAAAAAAAAAAAAAAAAAAAGGAACAGGCTTTCGCTGGTGTTAATGCTGAGGCACCCACTGCTAGGACCTGTCTCTGTTTGGATGACTCCAGCATGTCCCATGCTCCCCGAGTTGGCTCCTTTCCCGTCTTACCTATCTGGGAAGATGGCAGGGCCGAGGCTCTCTCCACAGGCGGCCTGGCCTGTCAGGATCCCTCCAAGGACACGATATACCCGGGATCCCATGGTGTCTTCCTATCTCACCATTAGGGCCCAGCACAAGTCCCACCGTCCTCTTGCGGATGATCGCTGGGACAATCAGGGGCCCTGACTCCTGCCTCCCTTCACTCTCTACAAGTAATCTTCTGCTGGGAACCAGAGGAGCTTTCAGAAACGGATCTCACTGGGTCTTTCCTTTCTTAAAGCTCCTACTGGATTTCCAGTGAAATGAGGACCGAATCTCCATGTCAATGTTGTGACTTCCAGGTCCTAGCGACCTGCTGCCTCTCCAACACTACTGTCCCTTGATCACTACATTCCACTACATGGGCCTCTTGCTTTTCCTGTACTATAATGAGTAGATCCAGTTTCAGGGCATTTGCACATGCCATTCTTTGCCTGAAAGGCCCTTCCCTGAATTTCTCCCTCACTTTACTGAGGTTTCTGCTCTTCTATGAAGTTTGCTTGGTTAACCTGTCAACATTTACTGGTTATTGCCTCCTGTACCTTCACGTCTTAACTCTTTTCTTTTCTTTTTTCTTTTTTTTTTTTTTTTTTTTTTTTTTTTTTTTTTTTTTTTTTTTTTTTTTTTTTTTTTTTTTTTTGTTGTTGTTCAACATTGATAGACACCGGGGCTTTAGCACTGAGCTACCCCTACAATCCCTTTTTATTATTTATTCGACACAGGGTCTTGCTAAGTTCCTAAATGGCCCAGGCTGGGCTCAAACTTGAAATCTTCCTGCCATATCCTCAGATTCCTGGAGTGTTAAGATTCTAGGCATGTGCCACCACACCTGGCTCCCTTCTACATTTTTTATGTGGGGGTGGGATATGGGTTGAGTCCAAGGCTTTTACACTGAGCTATATCACCAGCCCACTTTTTATTCGGATTTTGAAAAAAGGTATCAACAACCTGCCCAGGCTGGACTCAAACTTGAGATCCTCTTGCCTCTGCCTCCCAGAGTGCTGGGCTTACAGGTTTATGCCACAAGACCCAGCCCTCTTCAACTTTTTTTTTTTTTTTTTTTTTTTGAGACAGGGTCTTGCTCTATAGTATAGACTAGTCCTGAGCTCACTATGTAGCCCAGCCTGGACTCAAATTCATGGCAATCCTCCTGCCTCAGTCTTCCAAGTGCTAGGCTTACAGGCATGTGATGCCACGCCCAGTTTATGTGGTGCTGGGAGTCGAACTCAGGGCACTCTAATTGCTGTGCTATTCCTCCAGCTCCTGCATCATTCTCTATTACAGCCTCATAGCACTCTGACTCTCAGGAGTGATCACGGTTACCTACTAATTTACCTCCAGCTCTGTGATCTCAGTGGAAGGTACTGATCCCTGAGGGTCCTGGCTCATGGCCGAACCTTCAGGGTCACGACGAGTGTCTGGCCCTCCGACAGACAGTAAGTCTGTGTGTATGGGCAAGGTGGCATGGGGAGCAAATACGAAAGGACGCGGGTTCTCCCCCGTCCTCTCCTCCCACTACCTGATCAGAACCACCAGCTGAGGAAAGAATCAGGATGCCAGACAGTTGTCAAGATTCCTGTTTTGTTTTTTTGGTGCAGTGGTGCAGGCTTGCAATCCCATCTTTTTGGAAGGCTGAGGCAGGAGGATCGTACGTTCAGGAACAGACTGGGCAACTAAAATGAAATGTAATGGGCTGGGGATGTAGCTCCGTGGCAGAGTGCATGCCTAACATGCAAGAGGCCTGGGTTCAATCTGTAGCACCAAAAATAAAAAAGACTCCTGCTTTGGAGTGATGGCTGGGAGCTGGGAATCAGGGCAGCTCCAGGCTAGAGAAGTGCTGGCTAGCTGCGGTCTGCCCATGGAGCGTGGGTGGGCTGGGGTAACAGATCTCTGCAGGGTGGGAGCTGAGGGCACCTTGAGGTGTTTAAGCCTGTCAATAAAAAAAAAGTGACCACTGCTTTGTATCTGCAGCTACTCAAGGGAAATAAAGCCGTTTGCTTATAAGGAATTTCCATAAACATTTTGAGGATGTGTATTAGGGGTAATCTTGGGATGTGCATTAAACTAAACAGGGTCGTATAAACACAGGAACAGACAGAGAAGGGAAGAGTAAATGGCCCTGCTTTGCCCCAGCCCACGGCCTCCACGACTGTGCAGGCTGCAGGAGATGAGCGACTCCCTTCCTTTCTTCCTTTGAAAGAGAAAGAGACAAAGCCGGCAGTAGCCGGGCAGAGGCAGGTTCCAGAGCAACCTCCGGAATGCAGTGTGTGTCCCCACCTGATGCGGGAGCTCTACATTCCTGAAGTCATCTGTATTTGGGTACTTAAGAGACAGGAAAAAGGACTGGAGTGTGGAGTGGTGGGAACCGCCTGTCCTGTGCTGGAAGCTGTCCTAAACCTGGCCACGTGTGCCCTCAGTCCATGTGCCTGACACTTCTGCAGGGAAGATAACACAGGTGTCTCCATTTTACAGATGAGGAAACTGAGGCATAGAGAAATGTCTTGATTCTCTGAAGATTGCAGAGCCCCAACTGGTGTGTGTGATTTTGCATGTTTGTATATAGATTTCACACACGTACAAACCTTATCTACAGTACCAACACACAGGAACAGAAGACTGGGGGCCCTTTGAAAATTATTTTGCTTTCCCCCCCTTTATTTCCACCTTAATTCCCACTTCCTTTCCTGTCGTAGCCAGCTATGTTGCGTATTTTATCTTCCTTACTTTTTTTGGTGGCAGAGGAGATTGACTCAGGGTCTCACACATGCTGGGCAAGAGCTCTACCACTGAGCCACAGCTTCAGCCCACTCTTGCGTATTTGCTTGTTTTAGAGACAAAGTCTCATGCTGTAGTCCAGGCTGGTCCTGAACTTGCCATGTAGCCCAGGCTGGCCTCGAGTTCACAGCAGTCCTTTTGTTTCAGCTTCCCAAGTGCTGGGATTGATTGCAGGCGTGCGCCACCATGGCTGGCTAACTTTTATGTGGTGCTGGGGAACTGAGCCCAGGGCCTTGTGCATGCTAGGTAAGTGCTTTAATCACTAAGCTATGCATCCAGTCTACCTGTGTACTTTAAATGAGTCCTCCAAAGGGGGCTTTGTGGCACACACCTACAATCCTAGCACTTTGGAAGGCTGAAGCAGGAAGATCACAATTTTGAGCCTAGCTTGGGCAGCTAAGCAACTTAGTGAGACTGTATTGAACTAAACTAAACTAAACTAAATTAAACTAAACTAAACTAAACTAAGGCTGGGAGTGTAGCTCGGTGGTTAAAGTAGTTGCCTAGCAATCGTGAGACCCTGGGCTTGATTCCCAGTACCACATAAGCTGAGCATGATGGTGCACACGTATTATCCCACCAGTCAGGAGGCTGAGGCAGGAGAATTGTCATGAGTTTCAGGCTAGCATGGTTTACAAAATAAATAAATAAACAATAAAATATGGGCTGGGGATGTAGTGTAGTGTGACGGCCCTGGGCTCAATCTTACAGTGGTGATGCTTCCTGCTCCGTGAAATGTACTAAGAGCCACCTGGTTTTGTGCTGTTGGTGAATCTTGTTGCATCAGTACCAAGAGCATTGGCCTGTTGGGTAAGGAGCTCTCCATGGAGTTTTCTGGTTCTAGCAATGATGCTGAATGTGATTTTTTCCCCATGGTAACTATAGAGCATTCCTTCTTGAGCTCGAACTGGTGGTACATGTCTGTAAAGTAAGTTTTCTAGGATCACAAGTTTGAACCCAGACTGAGCAATTTAGCAAGAGCCTGTCTCAAAAAAAATTTTTTAAGTGTTAGCCATCTTTAGCCATCAGAGAAATGCAAATTAAAACAACACTGAGGGGGCTGGAAACGGCTCAGCAGTTAAAGCACTTGCCTAGCAAGTGCTGTGTCAAATGTTAAGCACCCAAGTTTGATTCCCTGGCACCACATAAGCTGGGCATGGTGGTGCACGCCTGTAATCCCAGCACTCGGGAGGCTGAGGCAGGAGAACTGCCGTGAGTCCAGCCTGGGCTCCATAGTGAGTTCAGGACCAGCCTGGGCTACAGAGTGAGACCCTGTTTCAAAAAAACAAACAAACAAACAAACAAACAAAAAACCCACTGAGGTTCCACCTAACTCGGTCTTAGTTACTTTTTCATTGCTGTGAATACATACCCTACACCCACAACTGAGAGAGGAAAAGTTTAATTTTAGCTCACAGTTTCAGTAGGTCACAGTCTATTCATGGGCAGCTGGCAATATTGGAAGCACAGAGCGGAGGTGGTGCTGGAGGTAGTTCCTCACAGCACTGTAAACTGGGAGCCACGTCCCAGAGGAAAGGAGGAAGTTGGATTTATCCTTCCAGGTGCTGACTTTTCAGGTTTAAGTCCCTAATCCACCACACGCCTGTGATATACAATCTACCATACACTTGTAATCTAATCCACATGCCTGCCTTCCACTATGTATCTGTAATCCACCACACAGCCATAATCCACCCTTCCTGACCAGGCCTTCAAGTCCTAACAGCACCTGGCTCCTTAGATCATCCATAACATCCAAATACATGAGGTTTTGGAAGACATTCCAGATCCCAATCACAATATCCAATAAGAAGGGTTTGTATCAAGAAATCAAAAAAAAAAAAAAAAACAACAAATGATGGCAAGGTTGTGGAGAACAAGGAACCCTCCTACACTGTTGGAGGGACTGTAACCTGGTACAAGCATTCTGTAAAGCAGTGTGGAGATTCCTCAAAAAACTGAGCATAGAGATCCCAGTTGACCCAGCTATACCTCTTCCAAGTATCTTCCCCAAAGAGTTAAAGTCATCATACAATAGTGATACACGCATACCCCTGTGTATAGCAACACAAATTACAATAGCTAAATCATGGAAACAGCTGGTATGTCTGTCAATGGATGAATGGATAAAGATGTGGTGTATTTACACAATGGAGTACTACTCTGCCATGAAGAAAGATAAATCTGAATCAATTGTAGGAAAGTGGATACACCTTGAGACCATCACACTTAGTGAAATGAATCAGACACAAAAGGTTAAATACTGCATTGTTCTCAAATATGAGAAAACTAAACAATAATAAAAGTAAAAGAGCAAAGTAAAAGAGAGATGGAAGAAAGTAAGAACAGACTTTGTGGAGAGGGAAAGGGGATGTGGGAGGGTGTGGGGGTGGGAAAGGGGAAGGGAAGTAAAAGTGACCAAGATGTCATATGTAAACGCACCAACTTCTCAAGCTGACTGCTATTATATCACAAATACATACTAATAAAATAATTTTTTAAAGGGCTGGGGAGCTGGGGGCATATCTCCATGGTTACAGTGCTTGCCTAGCAAGTGCTAGACCCTGAGTTTGTGGGCGTGGTGGCGCACTCCTGTAATCCCAGCACTCGGGAGGCTGAGGCAGGAAGAGTGAGCACATTGTGCAGGGTGCCCCACTCCTGCAGCTTTTTTCCTCTTAATTCACCTCTTGAAGACAATTTCCTGCAGTGAGTCCAAGGTCAGCCTGGGCTCCATAGTGAGTTCAGGACCAGCCTTGACAACAGAGTGAGACTTGGTCTCAAAAAAAGCAACAGAAAAGAAAGACAGGAAGGAAGGAAGGAAGGAAAGAAGAAAGAAAGGAAGGAAGGAAGGAAGGAAGGAAGGAAGGAAGGAAGGGAAGGAGGGAGGGAGGAAAGAAGAAGGGCTGGAGATGTAACTCAGTGCAAAGGCCCTGAGACCAACTCTAGTACCACACACACATACACACACACACACACCATATTCTCCTCCTTGTCTACTTAGTACCTATACTTCATAATATACTGAAGATTTTTCTCCTTTTGAAATAATTTATTTTTAAAAGCATACAGATTAGTAGAATGCATAAAGAGTAATATTTTATTAATAGCCTGGGATATTATATAGTGGAAGAATAGTACAAGCGAATGAAAATGAGTTAAAGCCGTAGGTAGTAGTAGGGGGAGATGAAGAAGTTCCAAAATGATTCGTGTGTGTGTGTGTGTGTGTGTGTGTGTGTGTGTGTGTGTATGTGTGTGTGTATGGTGCTGGGGATGGGAACCAAGACCTTCAGAAATGAGTGTTTCCCGTTTCATAAATTACTCTGAGCAATCTGGATGTTTTCATATGTGAATTCAAAAAGGTCTGAGAGAGTAATTGTCACAGCACTGTTCTGTGGGGGTTTTTAGGTAAGTTCTCAGAGTGAGACCTACTCCGCAGTCCAGGCTGGTCTCGAGCTCACTACGCAGCCCAGCCCTGTCACATTATTAACAGGGCAGGTTGAGAGCTCCCAGAAATGAGAACTGAGGCTAGGTACAGATGCAAGTGTTTTGCTTTCTATACACTTGTATTGTTTCATTTAAAAATATTGTTTTTAACAAAGAACATTTTGGTGGTGGAGGAAATAATGTGTCTGCATAAACATCTAAAAACATTTTGGGGATCCAGAATTACATAAAACTTAACCTATAGCACATACTGGTTAAAACTGTACTACACAGTGAGTTCAGAAGCCTCGACTACAGAGTGAGACCCTGTCTCAAAAAATTTTTTTAAGCTGAAAGCCAGGTGTGGTGGCACATGCTCAGGAGATTGAGGCAAGAGGACTGCTGTGAGTTTGAGGCCGGCCTGGGCTACTTAGTGAGTTCAAAAGCAGAATGGACTACAGCACGGAGACCCTGTCTCAACCTAACGAACAAACAAACAAACAAACAAAAAAACCCTAAGCTGTGCCCAGTGGCACAGACTTGCTAGTACTCTGAAGCTGAGGCAGGAATACTGCAAATTCAAGCCCAGCCAGGACAACTTAGTGACTTAGTGAGATTCTATCTTGAAAAAAAAAAAAAAACAAAAAACAAGGGGCTAGGGATGTAGCTCAGTGCCAAGGCCTGGGGCTTGACCCCCTTCCCCCCACCCCACAAAAATCATTACATAAAATCTAACACAAAGTTCATCAGTAGAGAAGTGGAGCTTCTCACGCATTTGTTTGGCAGAATACAATGGGATCTATCAAAGGATGAGGAAGCTGACAGGAAATTGTCTTCAAGAGGTGAATTAAGAGGAAAAAAACCGCAGGGGTGGGACACCCTGCACAATTTGCTATGGTGTGTACCAAAGCCAGGAACTGGGTGGGTGATCCCTGGGGAGAGGGGCAGGGCCTGGGTCCAGGAGCAGTGGGGTGGGTGGAGGTCCCCCAACCCCCATTCTTTCTAAGGTTTTGGACCATAGGAATGTTTTAACATTTTCAAAATCTGAATTATTTGCAAAAACTTCTGTGGAGATACAAGTCTAAACAAACCAAAAAAAACAAAAAAAAACAAAAAAACCACAAGGTAAACCATGCCCAGTGTTGCAGGCCTGTAATCCCAGCACTACTGAAGCAGGTAGTTTGCTAGTTCGAGCCCAGCCTAGGCATCCGAGCAATTTATTGAGACCCTGTCTTAAAATCACAACCCAGACAGGGACTGGGAAGATAGCACAGTGCAAAGGTCTTGCGTTTCAATCCCAGCACCTCACACACACAAAATACAAATAAGTTAACAACAGAAAAATGAAAAGCTTTCAGAAATGCAAAGGCAAAATGTCTCAAAAGCTTTATAATAGCACAGTCTTGGTTTTTTGTTTGTTTTGAGGCAAGGTCTTGCTCTGTAGTGCAGACTGATCCTGAGCTCCATACAAAGCCCAGCTGGACTCAAACTCATAAAAATCCTTCTGCCTCAACCTTCTCTGAGTGCTGGGAGTATAGGTGTGGCACTACCATGTTCAGCTTATGTGGTGCTGGGGAAGAGAACCCAGGGTCTTGTGCTTGCTAGGCATGCGCTCTAACCGCTGAGCTATTCCTCTAGCCCACAGCCCTGCTTTTGATGTAATGCACATATGCAGAACAAGAAAGCAGGTAAGTGAAATCAGGGGTCATCATGCTGATGAACCTGGGCTCTTCTACTATCTCTGTATTCGCAGGCCATCTGCATTGATAGTAGCCGGCTGGACCGGACCCCACCCCCACCCCCTGCGTGAGGTGACCTAATTCACAGCCCTGGCACCTGGCCAGAACTGCAAAGAGCAGTGCTACAAGGCTCCAAGAAGGCCACCGTTGATATTTACAAGGCTCCAAGGCCACTGCTGATATTACCATGGGTACACTAGGCTTGTGGCATGGCCTGTAACCCAGCACTCTGAGAGGCTGAGGCAGGAGGATCATAAATCCAGTCCTAGCCTGTGCAACTCAGCACCTTAGTGACACCCTGCGTTGTATTTTTTTTTTTTTTTTTGGAGGTAGAAAGTAACTTTACTGGGGTAAGTACAGGGACAAAATGAGGTTGAAGGTAGGAACTCCCCAGCAAGCAAAAGGAGGGGCAGGGGGCAACTCACCCTGTCTTAAATAAACAATAAAAATGGGCTGGGGATGTAGGTCATGGGTTCAATCCCTGGTACCACACACATACACACACGGGGGAAAAATATTGCAGGTGTTTTGGTGGTGGCAATATCTTTGATTCCTGAGAGGCCCAGGCTCAGAAATTTACCAGGTCAGGTCAAAGCTGCCCAAATTTGACACCAAAAGATCTGGGGAAAAGATAAACTCAAAGGTCTGGTTATTTCTGCAAATCTGGATTCATTCAACAGTATGTCCTGATCACCTACTAAATGCCTGGTCAGGGGACACTAGCTCCACAACACAAAATGCAAGGAGGATCTGATTCTCAGATGACGGGTGTGCCTCGGAGACCGCCTTCCACTTCTGCCCCCTCCTACTGCCCCATCATGCCAAGCGCTGTCACAGGTTGAGGTCAGAGCAGTGAGCAACAGCTGAACCCGTTAGCAGGTCTTCATAGTTTAAAGGATGGTATTTTGGTGCTGAACTGCTTCTGTTAAGAAACAAATGTTGGGGCTGGGAGTGTAGCCCAATGGTTACAGTGCTTGTCTAGCATGCTCAAGGCCGTGGGTTTGATTCCTTGGCATCACAGAAAACTCAGCTGGGCATGGTTGCACATGCTTGTAATACCAGCACTTGGGAGGTTGAGGCAGGAGGCTTATCATGACTTTGAGGCCAGCCTAGGCTACATAATGAGTTTAAGACCAGCCTGCACTACAGAGTGAGACCCTGTCTCAACAAACAAACAGGGACTGGAGGAATAGCACAGTGGTTGGAGTACTTGCCTCACTAACACAAGACCCTGAGTTCAATTCCCCTGCACCACATGAACCACCTATGCTGGCTCATGCTCATAATTCCAGCATTCAGGAAGCTGAGGCAGGAAGAGTGCTGTGTGTTGGAAGCCAGTCTGGGATACATAGTGAGTTCAAGACCAGCTCAGACTACAGAGTGAGACCTTGTCTCAAAAAATAAAAAAAAGGAACAGTTGCAAGACAAAGGTGTCGAACACCCCCAATGTGTTGGTGTTTTATGTACAAAGATGAGAACAGAGGCCTTATTTGCATTTGGTGTGAGCACAATGTTGCTCTGAATATCATGCCGTATGGGTGCAGCGGAAAGTCACTGTCACCTTAGGAGGAGACGGTTCCAACATCTGTTACACTTCGGGATTATTACTGGGATGTACCACCACAGATAACCTGACTCAAACAAGAACACAACAAACCAAACAGGACCTCTGGCGTTTCCTTGATTCCTCTGAGAGTCGTTCGTTCTCCAGGAAGCTCCATCCGGAAAACTGGCCACCAACTCAGGAGCTGGGGGCCCAAGCAGGGAGCCGAGGACTCAGGCTGATGAGACATGCACAAGTCCCAGTGCTTTTCACTGCTGTCTGTCCTTTGCTGCTTTCATCTCATGTGGCTCAGATATTTTTTTCTTAAATGTACCATGTTTACAGCCCAGAGCCTTCACACTGGGCTACATCCCCAGTATGTTTCTCTTTCTACATTGTCCTCGCTGATCTCGAACTTGGGATCTTCTTCCAGCCCCATCCTTCAGGAGTGCTGAGACTACAGGCTTGTACACTGGGACTGGACACCACCATTTTTCTTTTTTTTAAGACAAAGATAGCACCAAAATTAAAAATAAAATTTGTTCAATTTTGTTTTTTAGCTATGCTTTACCGTCACATACAAGCACTTTAACCGCTGAGCCATTCCTCCAGCCCTGTCAGTTAAAAAAAAAGTACAGTAATAGGGCTGGGGTGTACCTCAGTGGTTAGAGCACTTACCTAGCACATGAGAGGACCTGGGTTCAATCCTTAGCACCAAATAAAAACTGGCCAGGCATGGTGGTACATGCCTGCAATCCCAGCACTGTGGGAATAAGGCAGGATGAATGCCATGAGTTCAAGGCTCATCTATGATACACAGTGAGCTCAAGACTGGCCTGGACTACAGAGCAAGACCCTGTCGAGAGAGAGAGAGAGAGAGAGAGAGAGAGAGAGAGAGAGAGAGAGAGAGAGAGAAACAGGACAGAAAATGCTTGCTCCAAGGAGTATAATTCACAGAGTTCCAGGTCAGAGAATCCCCAAACAAAGGACTTTTGAGAAGGGATCAGCCTTGAGCTGCCATAACTTAGCACACAATGGGATGGCTTAATAAAAGAGGCTTCCAGGAGGCAAGATGGTTATCATGGACACCTCAGGAGAGAGACAGAGCAGTGAATGAAGGAATACGGCTCTGGTGTCTGCAGCTGTCCCCTCCAGCCAGCATCACAGGTCCCAGGTGTTTCTTACCCCTCTGAGTCTGCCCAGTTTTTTTAAATACGAGGGCTCTGCTGTTTTCTTTTGGATCTGTTGTTGAGCCAGGAAAGATCTCTGGAATTTATATAAACACTTTCCCACCCAATGTTTCAATGACTGTCTCCTTGTTTAAGTTACACGGAGGGGTGTGGAAATAGCCCCTTAAGCTTTATTACAATGTTCTGTCCTATTACATCACACACAATTTACATTGTTATACCGTACTCTACAGGCAATGTATGTGTGTTTGCACATGTGTGACTGCGTGTGTGTTTATAGACACAGCATATATTAAATCCTTTAGGTTTCCCAACTAAGGTGGACGGTGAGACTCTTGCAAATTGGGTGTGTGGCGCAGTGCTAGAACACTGGCCTAGCATACTGGAGACCCTAGGCTAGAATCCAGGAGCACACTTGTGCGCGCGCACACACACACACACACACACACACACACACACACACACACACACACACATTTAGGATCAGCACAACTGCGGGCTATCTCAATGACCTTGGACAAATAATCTCACCTTTCTAGGTCTCAGTTCCCTCCTGCTAGCATGGATGGTAACTGCCCATTACCAGAGGGTTTCCTTAAAGTGCTTGCTTTAACAAAGGCTTTGGGTTTCTTGGCTCCATAAAAATGCCAGCCAGGTGTAGTAGCATAGGCCTGTAGTAATCTCAGTACTCAAATGCTGAAGGAGGAGGACAGCCTTGAGTTCAAAGCTGGCCTGGCTTCTATAGTGAATTTAGGACCAGCCTGCATAACAGAGCAAGATGATGAATAAAACAGAACAAAACAGAAAGGCAAGTGTTTGGTATCAACCAAGAATCGTGGCCCTTCCCTTGGGATATTAACATCAAAACTGCCTTCCTTCCTGGAGAGTTCCCGTAAACTATCTCAGGGGCTGTGCAAACCTGGGCTTCTCCATTCAGATTCTGAGCTTCTCCTGTAAAAATCAAAACACCAAACAAAACAAAATCCTCAACGTATCAGGTGTAGTAGTAGATGCCCACAATTTCAGCTACTGGGAAGCTGAGGCAGGAGGATCCAAGCTCAGGCCAGTCCAGGCACTGTCTTTTTTTGTCCTCCTTTCCTTGTATTATTCTTTTTTTTTTTTTAATCAGTATGTGTTTGCGATACATAGTAATTGCAGTCAACTGGGGAGCTGGAGCAATGCATATTACATGATTTTTACTTCCATTTTCTCTTTCTGCCCTCTTGGGAGGCCCAGTCTTAAGAATAAATAGGAAAAAAAAAAGGCTAGGGTGTAGCTCAGTGGTTAGAGTGCTTGATTAGCACGCGCCAAGGCCTTAGGTTGGGTTCCCCAGCACCACCGAAAAATTAGGTGGGCATGGCAGCACACACCAGGAGGCTAAGGCATGAAGACTGCTGGGCGTTTGAAACTAGCCTGCTGTAACAGAGGAGTTCAGAAGCAGCCTAGACTATAGAGTGAAATCTTATCTCAAAAAAAGGGAGCAAAACAAAACAAAATCAAACTAATGTGCTGGGGATGTAGCTCAGTGTGAAAGTCCTGGGCTCAGTTCTGGATAATTAAAAAAAAAGAAAGGATTAATAGATTATTGGTTTCCAGGAGATGGAGGGTGGGGGATCTGAGACATCGCTGGTAATGAGTGCCAAGTTTCCTCTTAGAGTTAAAAAAATGCTTTAAAATTGATTATTGTAATGGTTGCAATGACCATCAAATACACCAAAGACCACTGTATTGTATGCTTTACTCTGTGTGTGTGTGGAGGCTGGGCCTGACTCAGGGAGCTGCACTCTCAGCTTTAAGTCAGACACCTTTAAATGGTAAACTGCAGAGTGTATGAGGTACATGCCTCATTGAGGCCGTTATTAGATACATTTTAGGACACTTTTATTTTGTTTTGAGACAGGACCTTGCTATATAGCCCAGGCTGGTCTCAAACATAAGATCTTTCTGCTTTAGCCTCTCGAATGCTGGACTATAGGTGAGCAGCCCCGTAGCTGTGTGTGACTTTGCTTTTGTTTGCAATACTGGGGGTTAAGCCCAGGATCTCAGGCAGTTTTAGGCCACTTTTGTGCTTCCTGAGCACACACACTTCCAATACATATTCTAGGGACTCGGCTTCCAGCAGCCGTTCTGATGCTGGTGGCCCTTGGAAGTTTCGAGGAACACCTTGGGCTCATATTCCTGCCTCTGTTCCATCTGAGAGACACGGCCTCAGCTGACCTTACTGGCATCTTACGTCCAGGTTGCTACATTGCTTCATGTCACAGGGGAAGATACAGAAGTGATGTAAAACAAAAAGGCTGGATTCAGGGCTGGGGCTCCCACCGTCCTGGAGTGGGGCGAGGGGTCTGCTCATCCAGGGTCTTTTCTTGTAGCCACATCTGGTCACAGCAGTTTCAGAGGCCTTACACCGGAATGTGGCAGACCCTGGCTTACATGTGTTGGTCACCCCTCTCTATATATGACCCCTAATATATTAAAATATAACCATATTCTATACTCAAACATATGTATGCATAGCTTTGAGACAGGGCCTCACTCTGTAGCCCAGGCTGGTTCTGAACTCACTATGGAGCCCAGGCTGGCCTTGGACTTGTGGCAATCAAGTCTGCCTCAGCCTCCTGAGTGCTGGAATTATAGGCGTGCACTACCACACCCAGTTTATGTGGTGCTGGGGGGAATCAAAACCAGGCCTCACTCCTCCAGCCCCAGTGTGTATGTCTTTTGAGACAGGGTCTCACAGAATTGCCCAGGCTGGGCTGTATAGGCAATCCACATCTATCTATGTCTCTATCTTTCTGTATTTTTTCTTGAGGCAGCATCTCTCCCCGTAATCCAGACTGGTCCTGAAGTCATGGCAATCCTTCTGCCTCAGCCTCCCAACTTCTGGGATTACAAGTGTGTGTCACCATACCCAGCTATTACGTGGTGCTGGGTATTGATCCCCTCCTGGACAAATGCTCTAATTACTAAACTATACCCCCAACCCCAATATTTATAAATTCTGTAACTTTTCTTTTGTTCTTACAAAGCTCTTAGGTCCTTGAATCTAATATACAAGTTGCCTGTAAAAATACCCCCCAGGGTTAGGAACTTGGAGTCTGACTTCATTTGCTATTTATCTTTAAGGGCTCCCTTTCTTCTCCCGATGTCCCTTTGTTATTCCGCCCACTGTAAGCTAGGGACTGAGGGCTGTGGCGATTCTCAATCTTCCATACCTTCCATACCCCCTTAGTACTTCCTTAAAGTATGTAAATACAAAGAACAGAACAAAATCCCTTCGCCTATTGACTTCAAATGCCTATTGTAGATGAGATCAGCAGGTAAGCATAACAAAAACATTCTTGACCTCAGGCATTGTAAAAAAAACCAAATATAATATAAATTTTTGTGAGGACTGGAGAAATAGCACTGTGGTCTAAGCATTTGTCAAGCAAGCATAAGGCCTTGGGTTCAAATTCCCAGCACCAAATACGTTGGGCATGGCACTGCATGCCTATCATCCTAGCACTAAGGAGGCTGAGGCAGGAAGATTGCTGTGAATTTGAGGCCAGCCTGGACTACACAGTGAGCCGAAGCTTGGACTATGGAGTGAGACTCTGTCTCAAAATAAACAAATAAATAAATTACTATGAGATATCTTTTTTTCTTTTATTAGATTAACAGATGTTAAGTCATGCCTGGTCACACAAGCCTATAATCCCAGCACTCTAGGAGGCACATTCAGGACAATCTCAAATTAGAGTCCAGTCTGGGCAATTAACTTAGTGAAATCCTATCAAAGAAAGAAAGAAAGAGAAAAGAACTGGGGATGCCGTTCCATGAAAAGCCCCTGGACCTGATCCCCCATATCACAAAAAACTTAACAGATATCAAATGGTTTGGTAACACCATGTTTGCAAGATATGGGAACACAGGCTCTTCTGTAGGCAGTCATAGTCAGTGGGAGGTAAAAATCAGTTCTACTTCCTTGGGAGCATTTGGGAACATAAACTAAAATAAAATATGAACGTGTCCTTTGACCTAACAACTACCCTGCTGGAAGCGTATCCTACGGACTCACTAAGGAACGTACGGCACATGACGTATGAACAAGGAAACACACTTGCATAGTGTGTGTGAAAGCCCGGTACCGTAATGGAAACAACCACAACGTCCATGCTGCGAACTGTCAACATAAGTGATGGTCATCTTCAAGACGGCACTCCCGCAGCTGGAGGCAGCTGTGCTGGGGCTGACGTAGAACAGTTTATGAGCCACGGAGGGACGTGAGAGCACCAAGCCGCTGAACCACATTCTTAGAAGCCAGAGAGACTGACTGCAGCCTGAGGTCTCAATAGCAGGTCATTTCTGATAAACACAATCGTTTCATAAGCAACTCAGTACACTATGGAGGCATTTTGTTTGACCAAAATGAAGATTCACATACAGTTTTTAAAAACAGAGAAGTTGGGCACAGTAACATAAGCATGTGATCCCGGCTATTTGGGAAGCTGAAGCAGAAGAATTTAAATTCCAGGCTAGCCCGGGCAATTTAGTGAGAACTTATCTCAAAATTAAAGGGCCTGGGGATGTAATTTAGCCGTCGTGGATTCCATACCCCGGGGATGTGCGTGGAGGAGATGCAGTGAGACTCTACACTCTCCAGTTTCTCTATGGTAATGTTTTACAAAACTGTAGTACAATATCACCCCAGGATGCAGACAATGACTTAGGGAACAATTCCATTGCCAAGAAGATCCTGCTCTTTAGCCCTTCTTGACTTCATTCATAGCTATTTATTTATAGCTATTCATTTATGTATGTATATATGTAATGTATGTACTTATGGGCAGGGCCTCTCTCTGTCGTCCAGGCTGGTTCTGACCTTAGTGTAATCCTATTTTGGGGATTATAGGCTTGTGTCACCACACCTAGCCCCAGACTTTATTTTGAGACAAAACTTCTCTAAATTGCCCAGGCTGGGCTCAAACTTGTGATGCTCCTGCCCCAGCCTTTCTGAGGGCTCAAAATACAAGTATATTCCACTGTACCCACCAATGGATGAAGTACTGGGTGACTCCTATGGAGCCAGGCAGAAGTCCTGGAGGCTTTGGGATCTCTCACTGATCAGCTGCATGATCTTGGGTAAATTACCAATCAGTTTTCTTTTTCTTTTTTTTGAGACAGGGTCTCATTCTGTAGTCCAGGCTGGTCCTGAACTCACTGGTAGCCCAAGCTGGCCTTGGATTCATAGCACTCCTCCTGCCTCAACCTCCTGAGTGCTGAGATTACAGGCATGAGCCACCATGCCTAGCTTTAAGTGGTGCTGGGGAATCGAACTTAGGACTTTGTGCTTGCTAGGAAAGCACTCTAAGCACTGTACTATTCTTCCAGCCCACCAATCAGTTTGTACCTCAGTAAGTATGCCTGGCTATAAAACGGACCTAGTGTTAGGACTCACTGCAGGTTAGCTGTGAGCATTACATGGGGGAGCACACAGGAGACATGAGAATGGCCTGGGAGAGGGTGGAAGTCAACCAAGCTTTGGCTACTACTGTTGCTGGGAACGAATATGAAATATGAAATATGAGAAGTGTATTTGTCACCCACTGCTGTGTAACAAATTACCCCAAATTCAGCAGCTTGTAACAACAAGTGCTTATTGTTTACTATTGTCCATATATATATGCCTTAGCTGGGTCTTTCAGCTAAGGACAAAGTCAGGGCATGGGCTGAGGGGGGGCGTCAGCTACAGACTCAACAAGGGGAGCATCTGCCTCTAGTCACTGTTGGCAGGAGCCCACTCTTCAGGGGCCACTGGACACAGGGCTCAGGCCCTTTCTGGTTGATGGCTGAGGTTAACTGAGTTAACCGAGATTAACTGAGCCAAGGGCCGTGAGCTCAGAGCAATAAAGTGGCCAACAGAGGTCCCAGACTGGTATCAGGGAAGAATGTGGTTTTTTTGAATCCTAATGCAATAAAAGAAATGTTTATATTCTTTTGGGTTTCAGAAATATTTTTGAAAATCAGACCTGAAGTAGGCATAGTGACACCTGTAATTTCAGCTGTTTAGGAAGTTGAGGCAGGAAGACGGCAAACTCAAGACCAGTTGGGCAACTTATTGAGACTCTGTCTCAAAATAAAAATATGAAAAGAACTGGATATGTAGCTTGGTGAGAGCCCCTGGCTTTAAAATCCAGAACCTACTTCGTATCACGCCCCCCCCCCCAAAAAAAAAAAAAAAAAAACCGAGAGAAAAGAAAACCAGACCAGAAGAATTGGCTATCTATATGGAAAAGAATAAAGGTGGACCCTTTCCTTTCACCATGTACAGAAATTAGCTTGGTTGGAATCAGTGACCTAAGCTTGGGAGGCCAATGCAGGAGAAAGCACAGGAGTAAATCTTCAAGCCCCTGCACTTGGTAATGAGTTCTTGGATTTGACACAAAAAAAACAAGGGCAAAGCAAGCATCAGCAGCCCCAGCAACAAAAATAGATGCACTGAATTTCAACAAGATGAAAGCCTCTGGGTATCAAACGGTACCATTACACAAGA
Source organism: Ctenodactylus gundi (assembly GCA_004027205.1). Lineage (NCBI taxonomy): Eukaryota > Metazoa > Chordata > Mammalia > Rodentia > Ctenodactylidae > Ctenodactylus > Ctenodactylus gundi. Next base: position 502,441 of record PVKB01000692.1, read on the forward strand.
GGAAAGGCAGGAGCTGGGGCCATGGCCGGCACTGAGCCTGTAGCTCTGTGGTTACAGCGCTCGCCTAGTGTGCACCAGGCCCTAAAGTTAATCCCCCAGCACATGAAAATTAGCTAGGCAGGTGGGAGCCTGAGGCAGAAGGATTTCCATGAGTTCAAGGCCAGCTTGGGTGAGTTAGGGTTTAGGACCAGCCTGGATCATAGTGTGAGTCTCTGTCTCAAAAAAAGAGAGAAAAGACAATTCATAGAATAGGAGCAAATATTTGCAAAGCATATATCTGATAAACATTGAGTTTCCCAAATAAGAACTCCTATAATTCAAAAGCAAAAAGATAAATAACCTTTATTTTTCCCCAAAGATATATAAATGTCCAGCCAGCATATGAAAAAATGGTCAACATCAAAACTCACCCTAACATCACTAGCTACTATGGAAACACAGATCAAGCTGCAGCGAGGTGCTATTTCATACTCACTAGAAGCTTATTATTAAAAACAAACAAACAAAAAAAAAGTAAAAGTGGGGCTGGGCAGAAGTGGGAATGTTTACATTATATTGCTGGTAGGAAAGTAAAACTCTTCAACTTGTGTGAAAACCATTTTGGTCCCTCAAAAAGCCAAATAGAAACTTAACCATATGATCTACCAACTGCACTTCTAAGTGTGCGCCTGAAAGAACTGGAAGAAGGCGTGCAACCACACACCCACACTTGTTCACAGCAGCGCTACTCACAACAGCAAAGGGTGCCAACGACCCAAATGCCCATCGACTAATGAGTGGATAAACAGAAAGAAATCCATATCCATACAGCTGAGCCTGGTGGCATAGGCCTACAGTCCCAGTACTCTGGGAGGCTGAGAATCACAAGTTCAAACCCAACCTGGGCAACTTAGTGACATAGTAATACCCTGTCTCAAAACAAAAATAAAAATGGGCTAGAGATATAGATTAGGCAGAAAGCACTGTGTTTAATCTCTGGTACCAAAAAAAAAAACCATACATCTCCTCACAGAAGAATATTATTCAGTTATGAATAAGAATGAACTCATAATACATGCTACAATATAGATGATCCTCATGCTACAAAGAAGGAACACACAGAAGTCAACTGTTGTATAATTTTCTTTAGGAGAAATGTCCATGATAGGTACATCCATACAGACAAAAGCAGCCTCATGGCTGCCAGAGGCTGGCCAGGAGGGCAAGAATGAGGAGTTACTGCCCACTGGGTACCAAGTTTCCTCTGGGGTTAATGAAGATGTTTTGGTAATAGTTGCATTATATTATGAATGTACTATAATTTTACATTATGTGAATTTTAGGGCAATATTTAAGATGAGCATTTGATCCTAGGGATTTGAGGACCTGTGGTCTCCCACCACAGATTTTGATGAAGCTAGTGCTAGAATAAAAAAAGGAAACAGGAAAATTCCTTTTGGAAAAGATATTAAAATATATCTGGTTCTTATCTTGGTGATTACTTCTGACACCAAAAAGCACTGGACTTGGAGCCTGAAGAATGAGATACTCCCACTTTTTTTTTTTTTTGAGACAGGATCTAGTTTTTTAGCCCAAGTTGGTCCTGAACTCAGTATGTTGCCCAGACTGGCCTTGGACTTACAGCAATCCTCCTGCCTCAGCCTCCCGAGTGCTGAGGGATTATAGGTGTGTACCACCAAACCCAGCTTCGTGTGGTATTGGGGAATCAAACTCAGGGCCTTGTGCAAACTGCTGTGCCGTAGCTCCAGCCCTGTTTTTTTTTTTTTTTTTTTTTTTATACTGGGAATTCAACCTAAAGCTTTTGCAATGAGCTATATCCCCAGATGTTTTATTTTTTATTTTGAGACAGGGTGTCCCTAAGTTATTAAGTTGCCCAGGCTGGGCTGAAACTTGTGATCCTCCTGCCTCAGCTTCCTAGAGCACTGGGATTACAGACCTGAGCCACCACACCCAGCTCCAATGTATGTGATGTGGAGTGAACCACATGACCTTTCTGAGCTTGAAACGCTGCCTGTGGGTACAGGGCAGCCCATCTGTTATGGTTTGGATCTGGAATCTCCTCCTAAAGCTTCATGTAACTGGATGTTGTAAAATACTGATGTGCTTTTGGGAGGTGAGGCCTGGTAGGAGGGGCCAGAACACTGAGGCTTGATCCAGACTCGGTAGATCACGGGGCCAGGACCTGGAGGGGTAGTTCCACCCTCCCTCCCTCTCCTGACTTTCTATCCAGCATGCCCGAGCAGCCTGCCTCCTGCTCCTCCTCATGCTGTGCGCCTTTACCATTGCCAGCCGCCATGAATGGACGGTGACCTTCTGAGACTGTGAGCCAAAGTAACCCCTCCTCCTTTACACTGTGGCTGCCAGGTACTGACCTAGCAACAAGACAGTAACTGAGTCACCATACCACCGGGCACTGCGGGTCCGGGTGAGGGACAGTCCTAAGTGTGTGCTGGCCTGTTCCTTTTCTCTCTCCCACTGTGCAGGTTCTCAGGGTGTCACGCTCCAGGTAGGGGTGACACCACCCCTGTATCTCTGAGGAACCACATATCAGGCCAGTTCTGTCCATTTCATCCAGAAACCAGTCAATGGGGCAAGGAGGACACTATCAAACCATGTGTCTGACAACAATTGCCACTCCTCTGTCACCTCTTGCGTATGACAGCAGGGCTCTAAATGCCACCCCAGTGCCACCCCAGTGGTGCCCCCTGCAGGCCTCCAGGACTCTGCCAGGGTGGTTCCTGGAGGAGTGTGGTACTTGGTGACAAGGCAGATGATAAGAAACTGTTTAGATGAGACAGAGAACACATTTTAATAGTCCTGGGAGGTGGAATTATCACAGGGGGGTGTAAAAAGGAGTGAAATTATTTCGGATAAACCCTGGAGGAATTTTATTACCCAGTGAAGCGATAAATCAAGTTCTCTGTAAATGCAATAAAACAATTGTTTAGTCTGCATGATTCATACCACAAACCTTAGGATTCTGGGTTTTGATCTTATTGCTGCAATAAACTGTCTAGACAGCAATTAACAAACTGTTTTTCCTTCAGATGTTTGGAGTGCCGCTGGTACAGCGGGGAATCAGCACTTAGAAATTCAGGGCTTCTTCCTGGCTCCTATTAATTATCGGGTTGGGGCCGGTGGGAAAAGCCTGGAATCTCATCTGAATTAGCCTCCTGGAAGTGTCCCCTCTCTTGAGTGCAATCTTCACCACACAGGATTGGGTTCCAGTTGGCCAGAAATCTAAATATTGAGATTTTTCTTAAGACTTGGCTTGTTATTTTAAAAGTGATCAGAATTAACTTTTTCCCCCTGAGAACTCTGGGCCAAGCCCAGGACCTCTGCACTAAGCCTTTTTTATCTTGAGTAAGGGTCTTCCTAAGTGGCTAAGTTTTCCAGGTGGGGCTCTAACTTGTGGTCCTCCTGCCTCAGCCTCCCAGAATGCTGGGATTATAAGTATGGGATACCATGCCTGAGCTGAATTAACTTTTAAAAAGTTAGCCTCCTGAAAAGTCTAAGCGGGACGCACGTAGCAGGGGACCTCAGCAAGAGAGTTCCTGTGACAATGATACCTACCTCTCTTGAGCACCCCTGGGATAGGCATCCCACACACTGTATTTAAGTCAGTCTATGCAGCAGTCCCCCCAGAACTGCAGCTGCGGTTAAAACCCGAAGGAGCAGTGACTGCGGCTGACAGCTTCCCAACTGCATGAGGGACTGCGACATGAACAAGTTCACAAGTTCCACTCTGAGCTGCACCTGTCCCTTCCCACCAGACTGTGCTGTCAACATTGATGGGGAACAAACAGACGATTCGCCCATCTCCAGGTCTGAAGTTCCATGAACACAGGCCTTTCCTTGGCTGGTTACCTGTGCCACATGTCTGGCTTTCAAAGAACCGCTGGAGAGATGGGGGTGCACAGAGATGGGGGTGCAGGCGGTAGCACTCACAGTAGGAGAGAAAAATAAGAGACCAATTCATCTCTCTGACTCTTTCTGACTCTCATTTTCTCCACACACACACCCCCCCCCCCCCCACTGGCCTTCCTACTGTTCTCTTAAACCTCCCTGCACACTCAAAGTCTTAGGACCTTTGCACTTGCTGTCCCCACCCCCAGATAGGGACCTACATGGCTTGCTCCTCACGTCCCATCAGATTTCCCACACAGACATTTTCCAGTCTACCCTAATCATGCTTCCTCTAACTCTTTCTTGATGTAATTTTACTAGTGTCGCCTTTTTTTTTTTTTTTTCTCAGACAGGTTCTCACTCTGTAATTCAGGCTGGTCTTGAACTTACTATGTGGCCCAGACTGGCCTTGAACTCATAACAAACCTCCTGCCTCAGCTTCCGAGTCCTGGGAGTACAAGCATGGCATATTCCTGACAGATTTTCAATTTTTTTTTCTTTTACTTTTTTGAGACAGGGTCTCACTACTCTGTAGTTCAGGCTGCTCCTATACTCACTAAGTAGCCCAGGCTGACCTTGAACTCACAGCAGTCCTCCTGCCTCAGACTCCCAAGTGTTAGGATTACATGTGTGCGCTGCCACATCTGGTTCATGTGGTGCTGGGGAACTGAACTCAAGGCCTTGTGCTACCAGCAGTTGCTATGCTGTACCTATGCTGTACCTCCACTGTGCTATGCCTCCAGCCCCAGCTACTCCCACTTCTACTGCCCCAGATACCAAGACTTCAGCACTCTGCTATGCTGTTCCTCCGGTCCTCTGACTGATCTTTATGTGGTGCTGAGGAATCGAACCCAGTGCCTTGTGCAGGCTAGGCAAGCACTGTAACCTCTGAGCTATGCTCCTAGCACCTCCTTTTTTTTTTTTTTCTGAGACAGTGTCTCACTAAGCCCATGCTGACTTCAAACTCAAGATTCTCCTGCCTCAGCCTCTTAAATGCTGGGATGACAGGTGTGTGACATCATACCTGGTTTATGTGGTGCTGGAGAACTGAACTCAGGGCCTTGCGAATGCTAAGCAAGCGGCAAGTGCTCTAACCACTGTGTTAGTCCTTCAGCCCTGAATTTTTTTTTTTTTTTCTCAGACAGGGTCTTGCTCTGTGGCCCAGGCTGGTCCTGAACTCACCATGGAGCCCAGGCTGGTCCTGAACTCACCATGGAGCCCAGGCTGGCCTTGGACTCATGGCAATCCTCCTGCCTCAGCCTCCCAAACGCTGGGACGATTACAGGTGTGCGCCACCACGCCTGGCTTTATGTGATGCTGGGGAAGTCAAACTCAGGGCCTTGTGCTTGCAAGACAAGCACTTTAACTGCTGTGCCATTCTTCTAGCCCTGTAAACATTTCCTTAAGAATTATGTTTTGACTGTGCTGGTGAAGAAACCACAGTACACAGTTGGACAGCTTGGCTGAAGCCTCATAACTAGTAAGTGGTACCTGGGATCTGAACCTAGGCAGCCTCTACAAGCCAACAGCGATCCTTTTTTTTTTTTTTTTTTTTTTCTGAGACAGGGTCTCAATCTGTAGTACAGCCTAGTTCTTAACTCACCATGTGGCCCAGGCTGGCCCTGAACTCACTGCAATCCTCCTGCCTCAGCCTCCTAAGTGCTGGGAGGATGATGGCATGCACCACCATGCCCAGCTTCCGTGGCGGTGGGGAATCGAGCTCAGGGCCTTGCATACGCTACGCAAATGTTCTAACTACTGTGATATGCCTCCAGCCCCAACTACTACCCTGTGTACTGCCCCTTGTTGCCAAGGCTTCAGTTCATGTAAATGAAAACTCCAGGAGTTAACATGCTGAACTGCCGGTATGGCTGGATCCCAGGGCTCAAAATGTCTCATTAAATCTTGATCTTTTTGAGTCTCCAGAGTTGCTTTCCTGGCTCCTTGAAGCCAACTCCTGACAAGCCCCTGGCAGCCTCGGGTATACAGGCGGTCTCTCAAGGCTTGGATTTGTAGTGTCCCCCAAAAGCCTCATGTATTTGGATGTTGTAGAATACCTATTGATACTGTGTGCCCTTGGGAGGTAGGGCCCAACTGGAAGGAACAGACACTTGGGGCTTGACCCAGAAGGAGCAGATCACTGGGAGATGGCCTAGAAGGGTATACACTAGCTCAACTCTTTCTCTCAGACTTGACTTCCTGCCTGTGATGCTCTGAAGAGCTCCTCTGCATTCTACACTACCATGTGCTCCTGCCACTGCCAGCTAGCTGCCCATGAATAGACCGAGACCTTCTGAAACGGTGAGCAAAATCAATCTTTCTTCCCTTACGTTATGGATGTCAGGGATTCTAATTAGGCAATTAAAAAGTAAGACGGAAATTGGCACCAAGAGTGGGGTTGTTGCTGTGACTTTACCTGACCACTTGCTTTAGAAGCTTTTGGAACTGGTTTGTAGTAGGAGATTGGGAACATTTGAAGATGCCTTAGAATGCTGTGAGCTGAGTTTGTTGGGAGATTCTGGTTGGGGCTCTAAAGACCAGAACATTAAGGAAGTATGGATTGGAAAGTCTGGGCTCAAAATGTTTCAGATTGGAAGGACAACTTTACTGGCAATTGGTCTAAAAACTACTCATGTTATGCTGCATGCCCTTATCCAGAGACTGTCCAAAACTGAGCTTAAGGGTGATGGACTACTTAATCTAGCAGAGAAACTTAGAGGCAACACAATGCTCATGCTGTCACTTGAGTACTCCTTGTAGCATTTATTTATTTTTCTCTTTGTAGCTTTTAGTTAACTCTATGGTGAAAGGCAGGAAAATGGCAGAGAAAAATGATATAAAAAGTTTTCAGGGGCTGGAGGAATGGCTCAGTGGGTTAAAGCACTTGCCTAGCAAGTGCTTAGGCAAGCATTAAGTACCTGAGTTCAACTCCCAGCACCACATAAGCCAGGAGTAGTGGTGCATGAGACAAGGATGATCATTGTGAGTCAAGGCCAGTCTTGGCTCCTTGAGTTCAGGATCAGCTTAAGCTATACAGCGAGACCCTTTCTCAAAAAAAAAAAAAAAAGGGTTTCAGTTTTGCCAGACTGAAAGGGTCTACAAAGGGGCAGAAGAGCACTGGAAAGTTAGATTAGCATTCAAAAGAAGCCAAGTACTTGAAAACAGGACTACAGAAAAAAAAAAAAAAGACACCTTGGGGGTATGTCAGAAATCAGCAAGATTCCATCCTTTACCAACTAAAGGGCTGAAAGGCAAAAGACCTTGTTTTGTGAATAATACCCCCAGAGGGTTAAATATAAAAGTATTTGCTGGAGTTCAGACACCTAAGACCTAAGAGGTCTTGGCAGTGATTGTCCAAGGGGGCCAGGCTACTGATTAAGCCAGTGGTGGACCTTCGTGACATCCATGTGGTCCTGGCTTTATAGGTATGCACAGTGCAAGAGTGGTGGGTTCATGGAGGCTTCTACTCAGATTCAGAGGAAGACCTTGAAGGCCAGGCAGTGTGCCCCTGGGAAGGCAATCCATGAAGCTGAAGAAGCCTAAGGTGCAATGGAGACTCCAAAAATTTGGAGATGCCAGAAACATGGATCATCCTGTGAGGAAAGCTACAATGTGTGAACAGATCCACTCAAATGAGAAGCTATGAAGATTGCAGCAGGAGGTAATGCTGTAGGGGTGGGTCTACCCAAGGTCTTTGGAGCTCACATCTCACCACTGTTTACCCTGGGTGCTAGACACAGGGTGAACAAATTTGATGGAACTGCAGGATTTGGTTACTCTCCTGCTGGGTTTCATTTATTCTTTGGTCTGACTGCTTTCTATCCTCTTATTCTTCCCTTTTGGTAGGAATGCTTACCTTCTACCATTGTATGCTGAAAATGCTTAACTTTTCTTTGATTTTCACAGAAGCTCACAGCTGAGAGTTTGCCTTGCATTTTGGATTTTTTAGCAGTACTAGAACTACTAAAATTTTGGCAACTCTTAGAGGAGTTAATGTATTTTGCATGAGGAGATGGACATGAGTCTTTTGGGTACCAGGGGTAGAATATTATGGTTTGGGCCTGGAGTGTCCCCTAAAAGCTTCATGTATTGGATGGTGTAGATTATCTATGAACACTATGTACTACTGGGAGGTTGGGCCCAGCTGGAAGGGGTAGATATTTGAGGTTTGACCTGGAAGGGGCAGATCACTGGGAGATGACCTAGAAGGGTACATACTAGGTCCACTCTTCCTTCCAGATTTGACTTCCTGCCTGTGATACTGTGAAGAGCTCTTATGCCTTCAACACCATCATGTGCTTCTGTCATTGTTAGCGGTGCATGAATGAACTGAGACCTTCTGAAACTGTGAGCTAAACAGATCTTTCCTCCCTTATGTTGTAGATGTCGGGTACTCTGTCCCAGCAACAAAAAGTAGCTAAGGCACAGTCAATCAGTGATTCCAGTGGAAATCAAGGTTTTCTTTCCCTGGAGTTTCAATAGAAAGCCCAGGAGTGATGCTGGCCTGCTCATTTTAGGTCACAAGTCAATCCTTCAATCAATCCTCCTGACCAGGGAATTTTGTAAGTAAGTAAATGAATGAATGAATGGAGAAAGAAAGAAAGAAAGAAAGAAAGAAAGAAAGAAAGAGAGAGAGAGAGAAAGAGGTGGAGATACAATTCAATCAAATGTCTTAGGTCTAATTTCCAATACTGCAGGGAAAAAAAAGAAAGAAAGCAAGAAAGAAACAAAAGAAAAAAGATCAGAGTCCAGCAAACCATCACCTCTGGTAAAGTCCGTTTTGCTACTTGTTTTGATGAGCTAAACATAGTTTTTGCATTATTTTCATTTTTTAATGCTGGGGATGGACACCAGGTCTCAGCATGTACTAGGCAGGTGCTCAACCACTGAGCTGTATCCTCAGTCTCCTACATTTTTAAGTGGTTGAAAAAAAAATCCAAAATTTGTTTTGTGACCTATGAATATGATGTAATTTCAATGCTTATAATTAAAGTTTTAGGGATGAAGGAATAGCAGAGCAGTTAAAGTGCTTGCCTAGCAAGGCCAAAACCTAGAGTTTGATTCCCCAGCACCACGTAAAGTGGATGTGACGGTGCATGCCTATAATCCCAGCACTTGGAAGGCTGAGACAGGAGGATTATTGTGAGTTCCAGGCCAGTGCGGGCTACACAGTAAGTTCAGGACCAGCCTGGACTACAGTGAAATCTTGTCTCAAAAAAAGTAAGTTAAAAAAATTTTTTCATTGGAACACAGTCATGCCCATTTATTTACAGAGTGGAGTGGTTGTGACAGATGTCATGGCTCACACATTCTAAAATATTTATGTCTGGCCCATTCAGAGTGGATTTGTGAACTCCTGCATGAAAGGATCATGTTTCCTGGGTCTCAGGGCTACTGCAGCAGTGTAGAATGTTAGGAAGCCAATCAAGTGGGAGCAGGGCACTCATTCTAGCTGTCATAGACCCTCATCCTAACAAAGATTTCAACCAGAAAGCAATGAATTTCTATCTCATATAATGAAACCCAGACCCCAGCAGGCTGGGATTTACTCAGCAGCTCCAAGGTTATGATCCCCTTTCATGTGCTGCTGGTCCAGACTAAGGGTGCCGGCATCCACAAGGCTTTTTCCCTCCATGCACCAATCAGTCATCAGTAAGGGGACAGCATGTTGGAAAGCTTCTCATAGCCTGTTGCCTGGTACAGGTCAGATGGTGACATGGGGCAGTGGGCTTTGAATTCTGGGTAGGTGCCTGCCCATCTCTATCACTATAGACAGCACAGAATGCTCAGAAGGAGGGCAGCAAACCTGCACCCCTCCTGCGGCTCCAGTGCTTGCCCATGCGGCCCTGAGCACATGGCCAAACTCCTCATTTTCCTATAGCCACTTTACGCTGCAACACCCAGGCTGCACAAAGCCAGCTTGCACCCGAAGCCCTGAGTACTGCAGAACTAAAGACCAGGTGGGGTTTTGGCAGGAGGAGGTGAGTCCTCAGCAGAAATGTCAGAAGACCCAGGCAGCATCTGAACTACTTCCAGGAATGCTTGTAGAGTAACTAATGACAAACCTCTGGACCTCAGTGAAATAGGAAAAAATAAATACATATCTCCTGAGCTGAGCCTGGTGGCAGAGGCCTGGCAGCTCAGTAACCCTGAGAGGCTGATGCAGGATCACAAGTTCAAGCCCAATTTAGGCAACTTAAAGATTTACTGAGGCTCCCAAAAATTTATAATAACAAAATAAAAGGGCTTGAGAGCTTGAGATGCAGCTCAGTGCAACGGCCCTGGTTCAATATCCAGCACCCCTTCCCTGCCCAAAAAAAAAAAAAAAAATAGCCCTCCACAGAGTTGGTGGGAGGACAAAATCATTATAAAAGGAAAAAGCTCTACAGATTTGTGTGTGTGTGTGTGTGTGTGTGTGTGTGTGTGTGTGTGTGTGTGTGTGTGTGTTGTTTTCATTTGTTTTTGGGTTTTGAGACCAGGTTTCTCTATAGTCCAGGCTGAAGGGTGAACTCACTATGTAGCCTAGGTTGGCCTCAACTCATGATAATCCTCCTGCTTCAGCCTCAGTTGGGATTACAGGAACGTACTACCACACCAGTTAATCTTTATGTGTTGCTGGGGAATCAAACCCAGGTCCTTGTGCATGATAGGTACGCACTGTGATCACTTGGCTACATCCCAGCCCTACAAAGTACTCTTTGTGTCTTACCATTTTCCTTCTGTTCCCTTCTACTATTGCTCCTCTTACTGCACTGTATGGGTTCATGATAAAGTCTATCTTATTTGTAACAATTTTATTTGAGGATAAAATTAGTCTTTCTTTAAGCATTTTCAATATTGTATTCATTTCAGTTCATGAGAACTCCTTCTATAGGGGCCAGCATGGCCAGAGGCTCAGATGAGGGTGGAGGGGGATGGACAGGCTCTGGTCAGGTATAGGGGAGGCCCTTGTGCAGTCTTCCACTGGGAAAAGCGTCCCCAGATGTTTTAGTTACTTATTTGTTGCTAGTACATAATACCCAACATCTACGACTTAAGGATGGAAAGATTTATCTTAGTTTACGGTTTAAGATGGTTCAGTCCATCCATGGGTGACTGGTAATGGCAGGACTGGTAATGGCAGAAGCACATGGCAGATGTATGGATGGAGGAAAGATGTTCATGGCATCGCAGACATGAAGCCAAGGGAGCAAGGAAGGGTGGAGCTAGCACATATCCTTCCAGGTCATGTCCCAGTGATCTACCCCTTCCAGGTCAAGCCCCTTTGTTCTACCCCTTTTGACCAGGCCCTACCTCTTAACAGCACATGGCTCCATAGGTATCCCACAGCATTCAAATGCATGAACCTTTTGGGAGACACACCAGATCCAAACCATAACACCAGAAAACTACACCACAGAGAAATCAAGACGGCAACACAGACTTGCTTTCCAGAGAGGTGGTGAAGTATCCAGGGAAAGCATCCAGGTCTCGTAAAGGCCTGATTCGAGAAAATGGTACTCTCTAGGAGAAGGACTCTCTGGCTGCCTGCTGGCCATCATGTCCCTATTCTCTGGGCCCTTTCAGGCCACCAGCTCTGCACTTGGGCTCACTGGGAAATCTCTTCTTTTACTTCTCACCACCTCCTGTTCACCTGAGCCACAGAGTCCACAGATGGGAGACATCAACCAGAGGGCAAGAACCTCCTAATGGAAGGTCATGGAGGTCCTAAGGTGGTTAAATTAAGCTCAGATGCTGAGGTCCAGTGACTTGGTGTGATGATTTGATTCTCAAATGTTTCCCTCCTCCAGAGGCTGGTGGAATAGCATGGTGGTTACAGTGCTTGCTTAACAAGTACAAGGCCCTGAGTTTGATTTCCCAATACCACATAAACTGGGTGTGGTAGTCCATGTCTGTAATCTCAGCACTTGGGAGGCTGAGGCAGGAGGATTACTGTGTGTTCGAGGGCAACCTGGGCTACACAGTGAGTTTAGGAGCAGCCTGGACTATATAGAGCAAAACCCTGTCTCAAAAAAGAAAAGGAAAGTCATAAGAGCGTGACCTTGGGGCCTGTCTTATCCTGGCCTCTTCCTCTCTGGCTCTCTCTCTCTCTCTCTTCTTGACTGGCAAAGACAGCAGCGTTCCTCCACTAGGCCCTTCCTCACCACACGCCTGAAAGCAATGGAGTCAGCAATAAACGAAAACCTCTGAAATTGCTCTAAAATAGACCTTTCCTCTTTGAAGTTGTTGCTCTCAGCTACTTAGTCACAGCTACTAAACAACAACTGTTGTGCTCAGTGATCCTGCTCTGCTCAGAGTCTCTGCTCCCCCATGGGTCCTGCCGAGCTCCCCTGGTGCAGCTGCCAGGCTGGGCTGCTGTCACGAAGGACCCCATCCAGTGGAGTCTGTGACAGCAGATGCTGTGCCACAGGCCTGTACCTGGGGTTCTGTCCACATTCTTCTCCCTGTATCCATAAGCTCCTGCCACAGATTCTCAGCCCTGGCAGCACCTGGGAAACCTCTGCGTTCTGATGCCTCTGCCCATCCCTAAACCAACTGTATCAGAATCCTTGGGTGTGGGGCCTGGGTATCAGTAGTTTAAAGCTCCGAGGTGATCCCAAAGGACAGCCTAGACTGACATCCACTGCTCTGCCATTCTAGAGGCAGGTGACTGTCCGTAACCACTTTCCCAAGTCCCAGATGTACGTATTTATTGCCCCTCAGTGCCATGTAGATGTCCAATAGGGGCTGGGAACACAGTGCAGTGGTGGAGAACCTGCCTAGAATGTGCAAGGCCTTGGGTTCACCCCTTAATATTGGGGGGAAAAAATCCAGCCGGATGTGATGGTGCCTGCCTGTAATCCCAGCACTCTGGGGGGCTGAGGAGCGAAGACTGCAAGTTAAAGCACACCCTGGGCAATTTGGGGACTCAGCAAGACCTTGTCTCAAGATTAAAACGGAGGGGAAGTGTTTGGGTGTGGGGTTCAGTGAGAAAGGCTTTGAGTTCAATCCCCAGTAACTTCTGGCCCCCACAAGAGGCACCTCACCTTGCCTGAGTGAAAAGGACAGTCCCCACTCCCAACACCTGCTTCTCACCCCCTTGTAGTCCCAGCTCTGTGAAGGGCATCATGAATGAGCCAGTTGTTCTGAGACAAAAGCTGAGCATCTTTCCTGGTCCCCCTGTCTCACCAAACACTTGGTGGGCTAACTCCTGGCAGCTGCACTCAGCCCCATGCTAACTGTCCCTCACCACCTCCCCAGCTGACCTCCTGCTAAACCGGCTTCCTACCTCGGAGCTCTCTGGTCTCCTCTCCCAGCAGCCAGGATAGATACTACTCAGCACGAAAAGATTCTCGGTATCGTTAGTCGTTGGGAAAAAGCAATTTGGATGCAAGAGATTACCGCTTGGCTAAAGCCCGGGAGACAGCCAACACCGGACAGAAGCATGCGCAGCCTCGGGAAGACCCACCTCGCCGGCGAGGGTGCCCTATTCCATTCGAAGCGCACTCGGGGAAAGGCGGGGAAGTTCTATGTTCAGCAATCCCAATGTCCTGGGAAGAGTGAAGCCCTACCTCCACTCAACCTCATGCAGAAATCCCCACGGCGGCTTCACTATCCACAGCCCTGCTCACACACAGCCCCGCGTTCACCTCCAAGCCGGAGCGTAAGCAAAGTCCCGTGTGCTCACACACAGAGCACGCCTCAGGAATCAGAAGAGAACGCCATGACCCCCAGAGAGCAAGGGGCTAAAGCAGCCAGGCCCAGACGGCGTGCTTGCTAACTCATTGTTTTGTTTCTACCAAGTTCTAGAACAGAAACACTGACCCACTGCGACAGAAATTGAACCAGCGCTTGCGTCGGGGGAAGGGGTGTGGATTAACAGGGCGGAAGGAACGTGAAGGACTTTCCCAGGGTGACAGCGTTCTGCATTCAGATAGGGCGGCAGTTACTGCGACACACGCACCTCCGCAGCGGATGGAACTGTGCACGGAAGGTCCGTCCGCTCTGGGTACTGTACTGTGAAACCTAAAGCAAACGGAACACCCCCTTCCCACAATATCGCCTTCCATTCTCCAGCACAGCTGGCTAAGGTAAAAAAAAAAAAAAAAAAAAAAAAGGCCGCTAATCTTCCACTTCGACAAGGGCCTAGAGAAAGCGAAACTCCCTGGAGCCATCCCCATTTCCCGGTCCTCCTTCTTCCCCTTTCCATAATTTTCCCAATAACGTATTCTCTTCACAACCTGGGGGGGGGAAGGGGGTAAGAAAACAAGAAAAGAAATTTCCTTACCCCAGAGGTGGGAATGCAGAAAACCTGCGGCGGTGTCTGAGAGCTGCTTGGTGAAGTTTCTTTTGACGTTAAAAACAGGTCTGCACTATAACCTAAGAATTCCACTTTCAGGTATTTACCCGAGAAGTAAAACACATTTATTTATTTTGGTGGTAGGAAGGTTGAGTCCAGGGTGTTTACGCGGGGCTACAGCCCCAGCCTATTTTTATTTTTGATTTTGAATCAGGATCTCCCTAAGTCGCTAACTTACCTGGCTTGGGCAAAAGCTAGCGATCCTCCAGCCTCAGCCTTCCAGAGTGCTGGGATTGCAAGGGTGTGGCCCCGGGCATTTCTACATGAAGATGTGTAGAAGAACGTTCATAGCAGGGCTAGTCACAGCGTTTCAAACTGAGACCACTGGACTCCCTCAACAGGAGGGCAGAGGAGGCAGGGCAGCACAGCACAATGGCGTGGGGCTCTTCAGCACAGGGAATGAACCACGGGCCAGCCAGGTTTTCTAAGCGAGGTCAGTGGGCCATATTGTATGGTTTCATTTATATAAGTTAAACAATTTTTGTCACTGGGAAGGCGGGACTGACTGGGTTGGCAGGGAAGGTTGACAGAATTTTCTAGAATGACGAAATGTCCTGTATCTTATTTTGATTGGTGACTGAAAATGTGCAAACTCATGGAAGCATACACACAAGAAGTAAAAGTTTTACCATATGTTATACCTTAAAAAACACTCAGGGGGCTGGGGCGTTTGGTTCACACTCCAGCACCACTAAAAAAAACAAAAACCAACAACAAAAAACCCCTTAGTTCCCTCACTCGCCTAACCACAATGCCCTTCATGGTTATATTACCCTTGGAACAAGATCTGGAACTCCCACTCGTGCACGTAAAGCACCGTAAGCCCAGCTCCTCCCTCTCTGTGATGTCTTCAGCTACTCTTCCCTTGATTCTCTTATCTTCCATCACTCAGGCTTTCCTGACTTCTCTTGCACAAGTCAAATTTGTTCCTGCTGCAGGGCCTTTTCACTTGGCTGTTCTTACCACCCGAAATGCCCTGCCCTCAGATTCTGAAAGTTTCCCTCCCCACTGCTGGAATTACTGCTTTTATCCCAAGACATTTCCCCTGTAGTCTTTGTTGACACCTGGGAGGGGCTGTTTCCTGGTCACTGCCAGTGTCTCTGTAGCTTAGAGCTCTGCCTGACACATAACTGATACTCCCAAAAGATTTGTTGAATGAATAGATTGGATTAACGAATGACTATAGAGTAGGCCAATGAAGATACAGCTTTGACACTCAGAGAAGAAATTGAAATGTGGCTACGAGGTTCGTTCAGGACCAGCCTGGACTACAGAGAAAGACCTTGTTAAAAATCTAAATAGAAAACTTGGCTGGAGCCGTGACCACTTTGGAGGTGTCTCTTATACATTATTAGATAAGCTGATGACACAGGGGTGCTCCATCACTGAACTACACCCCCAGCACTTCTTTATTGTTGTTTTTGAGTTGCTGGGGATCGAACCTAGAGCTTCGTGCACGCTAGGCAAGAGCTCTACCACTGAGCTACATATACCTCAGAACCTTTTTTCTCTTTTTGCTTCTGAATTTACTATGTAGCCCAGGCCAGCCTCAAATTCCCAGCAATCCTCCTGCCTCGGTCTCCTGAGTGCAGGGACTACAGGCCTGTGCCGCCATACCCAGCTTATATGCTTATATGGTATTGGGGCAGATTTTTTTTCTTTCTTTTTTTTTTTTTGAGACAGGGTCTCGCTCTGTAGCCCAGGCTGGTGCTGAACTTACTATGGAGCCCAGGCTAGCCTTGGACTCACGGCAAATCCTTCTGCCTCAGCCTCCTGAGTGCTGGGATTACAGGTGGGCACCACCATGCCCAGTTTATGTGGTGCTGGGGAATCGAGGTCAGGTACTTAGTGCTTGACTTAGTGCTTGCCTAGCGCTTTAGCCACTGAGCCATTCCTCCAGCGCAAGATTCTATTTTCTATGTTGAGACAGAGTATCGCTAAACTACGCAGTCTTGACCTTTGTAATCCTCCTGCCTCAGCCTCCTGCGGAGCTAGAATTACAGGACTGAGCTACTGTACCCAGTTCATTCAATAAATATTTATGTATAAGCATCACAGGCAGAACCTAGACACTCATAAGGAAAATATGGATGAGCTTTTAAAGAGCCATTGTTTTATTGTAGTTAAAATCCTTACAACAATGCCATAAAATAGGTGCTATCCTTGTCTCTACTTTGAGAGGAGGGAAATTGTAACTTAGAGACACTGGCCACTGTCACAGCTGCGAGAGTCACTCCTAGTCTGTGTGACGCTAAAGCCAGTGTCCTGACTTACAGTGTGCTTACCTTAGCATCATCTCTCTTTCTGATGTAAAAAATCTTTTTAAACATAATCTATTTATGTTGCCCAGACTTCCCTTGAATGTCTCCTCTCTCAGATGTAAAAATTTTAAATATCTTTTAGAAAGTATATCGTATGGGTTAAGATATCAGATTTATAGTCATAAATTAAATCATACCTTTGTTTTTTAAAAGTAAAAATGAGAGGGCATGAAAAAATTTTAGCCAGGTTCAGCAGCACACACCTGTAATTCCAGCAACTAGGAAGCTGAGGCAGGAAGATTTTAAGCTTGAGGACAGGCTAAGCAACTTAACGAGACCCTGCCTTTAAAAAAAAGAAACCAAGAAAATTAGAAAATACTTAAGATGAATATACAGAATGATAGTTCTGTTCAATAAATACTGATGGACCACTACCCTGCTGAAAATCAGAGGAAATACTGCTCTTGAACCCCTCATAGTGAACCCCCAGCTTCTATTCCAATATTCCACATACTGACTTCTACATCTAGTACTACTTTTATTTATTTATTTTTTGATGCTGGGAATTGAATGCAGGGCCTTATGCTTGCTAAGTACATGCTCTAACACAGAGCTATACTCCTAGCCCAAATCTGATTTTGTCTTTTCTCTTCTGAGATAGAGTCTCACTCTATAGTTTAGGCTGGCCTCAGACTCACAGCAACCCTCCTGCCTCAGCTCCCAAGTGCTAGGATTACAGGAGTGTTTCACCATGCCTGGCTAATTTTTATTTTTATTTTTTTGAGACAGGGTCTCACTCTGTGGTCCAGGCTGGTCCTTAACTCACTTCAGAGCCCAGACTGGCCTTGGACTCATGGCAATCCTCCTGTCTCAGCCTCCCGAGTGCTGGGATTACAGGCGTGAGCCACCACACCCAGTTTATGTGGTGCTGGGGAATCGAACTAGGGTACCACTGAGCCATTCCTCCATCCCCCTAGCTAATTTTTATATGGTGCTGGGGAACTGAGCCCAGGGTCTAGAGCAAGTTAGGCGAGCTTTCTAACTGGATCTACATCACCAGCCCCTCTTTCTTTCTCTCTCTTATTCTTCTTTGTTTCTTTTTCTTCCTTTCTTTTGTTCATTTGTTCTGTTAGGATATTTTTGAGACAGGTTCTCATTCTCTAGTCCAGATCCTCCTGCTTCAGCCTCTTGATGCTGAGATTGTATGTGTGGGCAACCACCACACATGGCTTTCTTTCTTTCTTTCTTTCTCTTTCTTTTCTTCCTCTCTCTCTCTCTCTTTCTCTCTCTCTCTCTCTCTCTCCCTTTTTGTGGCACTGGGGGTTGAGCTTAGGGCCTTCGCATTGGGCTATACCCCCAGTAGATTTTTATTTTTAATGTTGAGACAGGGTCTTGCTAAGTTGCTAAATTGTGTAGAGACTGGGATCAAATTATTATAATCTCGCCTCAGTCTCCCAGAATGCTGGGATTACAGGCCTGCATAGCTGGCTTTTCCTTTTCTTTGTAGAGTGACATCACATACAAGTTACCAGGAAACACTCTTTAAACATGCATTTTCTTTGGAAGTATCCGCAAGCATTCCTTTGTACTTATGGCTTTTGCTCAAAATTGTTATCCTGAGACTCATCCAGAAATTCTCCTAATGGTCACCATCTTCGAGCATCTAAAGTGTGATTAGCAGAATTTATTTGCTTATAGTTTTAGGGACACTAAGTTGTTCCCAGATTTTCTCTGTCACTCCCAATGCTGCCAGGCAGCAGCAATCTTTTTTCTTCCCCTCAAACTTACTCTTTTTATTAGTATGTATTTGCAATACATAATTACATTCAACTTGAGGAATATGGGAGAGGAGTGGGGGACTGGGTGGGAAGGAGGAAGGTGACGTTTGTCAAGATACAGTATGGAAGTGTACCATTACACATTGCAAATACATACTAATAAAAATAAGTTTAAGGGAGACCAGAAGATTTGTTGCTGCCTGGCAGCTTTGGGAGTGACACGCTCTTGTTCCCTACAGATCTGCACTACCAACTTAATAATACACTAAATATGACTGCAATGAAATATGCCCACATCAACTCGGCTCCCCTGTGAGCTCTTTACTCTGCCCCTGGTCTTTCCACGGATTCATAAAATGACCTTGAACACTTAGCAGGCAACATGTTTTGTTGTCTTGTTTTTCTTGGGAGTTTGCTTGTCTATTCTTGGCCATTTGCTCTGCCATAAAAATTTTAGAGCTGGCTTGTTAAATCCTTTAAAAACTCTGAAACTAGGGGATGAGCCCGTTTTGGCAAATTGTATGTTTTCTACAGCTTAATCCATTTCATCTAAGTTTTCAAATTTAACATAGATTTGTGATGTTCTTGTATTTTTAAACTTCATTGTGCAGGTAGCTGTGGTCTCTTGGTAATAACATTTATTTGTCCTGTTCTACTTTTTTCTTGGTATTTTAGCTGCCAAAGGCACTTTAAATTTCAAAGAGGAGCTGGAGGAATAGTACAGCAGTTACAGCATTTGCCTAGCAAGCACAAGACCCTGAGCTTGCTTCCCCAGCAGCACATAAACTAGTGTGGTGATGCATGCTGTAATCCCAGCACTTGGGAGGCTGAGGCAGGAGGATTGCCATGAGTCTGAGACTAGCCTGAGCTATTTAGTGAGTTCAGGACCAGCCCAGACTACAGAGAAAGACCCTGTCTCAAAAAAGAAAAAAAAAATTGGACTGCCAAGGAACCATTCTTGGTAGTGCTGATTCTTCTGCCTCTCTATGTTCTCTTCATCAATTTTTGCCTGTATTTTCATTATTCCCTTCTTTCGCTTTCCTTGAGGCTATTCTGCTTGCTAAATAACTTTTACCATTTATTCTCTTCATATGTAAGATTTTAAGGTCCTGGGCTTTCCCCTAAGGACTGCTCTGGGTGCATCCCGTGATACAGTAAAGCACACAAATTATTATGGATCATAAGTAATTTCCCAATCCAATAATTTTTTTCTCTGAATCATGACTAATTTAGCATTATGTTCTAAATTTTTCAAACATGTAGTGTTTCTGTAGTTACCTTGTTGTTGTTTAGGAGTTCAGTCAGAGGACACGGATTGACTGAGAATCAAAATCAGAATGATAATATTTACTTTAGTCTGGTGATCAAGAACACAAAAGAATACCATTTATTTAATTTTTAAATTTTTTTATTTTTTGAGACAGGGTCTCGCTCTGCAACCCAGGCTGGTCCTGAACTCACTATGGAGCCTAGGCTGGCCTTGGACTCAAGGCAATCCTCCTGTCTCAGCCTCCTAAGTGCTGGGATTACCACCATGCCCAGCTTAAGGAATAACATTTCTTTAAATGGGCATACTTGTTAAGTAAAATTATTAGAATCTCCAGGAAGCTTGATGTGATGCTGCATGCCTGTAAACTCAGTGACTCAGGAGGCTGAGGCAGGAGGATTTCAAGTTCAAAGCCAGTCTGGGCAACCCACCGGAACACAAAGCCATGTATTTCTATCTGGATACAAACACAGAGACATTTCTGGCAGACGACCTACCCAAATGACATCAGTGATGCCCTCTAAGAAAAGGAGGGAGGGCTGGGGACATAGCTTAGTGGTTAAAGCGCTAGCCTGGTGTGCATGAGGCCCTGGATTCGATTCCCCAGGACCACATAAAAGTTAGCTGGGTGTGATGGTACATGCCTGTAATTCTAATGCTCGGGAGGTTGAGGCTGATACAGGGCCTTGAGTCTGAGGCAAATCTGGTCTGCACAGTGACTTCAGGATCAGCTTTTATCTCAAAAAATTAATTAGATTCACACACACACACACACACACACACACACACACACACACACGTATGTATATATACTTTTTGGGTGGTAGGATTGAACTCAGCTTTACCCTGAGCAACATGTACAGCCCTTTTTTTTTTAGGGTCTCACTAAGTCGCTAAGTTGCCCAGGCTGGACTGAACTTGTGAACTTGAGATCCTCTTGCCTCAGCCTCCCAGAGTGCTACGATTCTAGGCCCCTTGGTTTAAATTTTAATGAGTAAAAATGAAATAATGTTAGCAGTTCCTCGTGGCACTAGCCCGTTACAAGCCTGCTGCCTCATGTGGCTGGCTGCCACCACCAAGGATGGTACATGTGATTAGATAACCTGCATCTGTGTGCCAAGTCCTGCTGGTGGCACCCGACTGGAATGTCACGATACGGGCACGCTGTGCTCCACACCCCACTTGACGGGGCTTATGCCATGGGAAGGCATCTTGTCTGAGCATCCAGAGCACCTGGGAAGGCCACCTAGCAGGGTGAACGGTGCTGCATGCACAGCACGTGGCTCTGAGCTCATCATTCCAGGACTCACCATCTTCTCCTCCATGCAACTTTCCATTCATTCCAAACACCCGAGTAGATCCTACTAAATATGCCCATGTTCCGGTCAAACTCGTTTATGAAAGCACTATCACTATGTGAGAAGTCCAGTCCTGCAGGCCAACAGGCCATGCCTTTGTGTGGCCGTAATAAGGTTATTTATGGGGGATGGAGACACTGCTGGGGAAGATGAAAGGTTTGATGTAAAGGAAAGCAGAAGCTCAGAGGAGCAGGTTTCTCCTTAGAGCAATGATTCTCCAGATAGGATAAATCACCCGAAACCATTAAACCTTCAAGAGCAGTGCTTGTAAACCTCCCCTCCAACCCCACAAAGCATGCACTCTCCCTGGCGGGCGGCCCATGTGGCGAGAGGGGCTCTGCCTTTTCCAAACCACCAGCTACTCAGTTTAAACCTACTGGGGTCCCTGCCCAGGACAGTGAACCAGAAAATCACTTTCAAAGTCATCTTTTTGGGTGGCCTACTGTCCCTGCATGCCTATGACAGAAGTGTTCCTGGGATGTGGGACCAGGAAAGCCCCACGAGAGCCTGGACAAAGAGTTCTCTTTGATGCTGGCACCTTGGGGACAAGTCTGGGACTGGCTAGGGGTACAGAATTATTTTATATTTATTATACTCTATGGCATGCAGGGTGCAAGGCAGACTGCTCTTTCTCTGTTTTGTCTTTCCCTTTAATCCTCACGAGTCAATGTGCTCTGTGTTGTTATTATTCCCACTTGACAGATGAGAGGACTGAGGCTCAGGATACAGAGGTCACACCTCCCATGATGTCTGTGTTCCCACAGCTCATGCTCTCAGAGACTATATTTCTTCTTCTTCATCTTTCTTAATCTGCCTCCTACGAATCAAGAAACTGAAGGGTTTATTTTTTTGAGAAACTTGCCACACAAGACTGAAACTGGCCTAGTTTTGCTGTTAGCTGAGGGGGTAAGGGAATGCTCCAGTGGAGCCAAGCTTGCCACTAAATTGTATTTGCATGTTCAAAAGTCAATGTGCTTTTCTGTGCGTCTGAACCCTTTCACTGGCAGAGGCCAAGTGGGAAGGACAGTAAATCACTCGGACATGAACGCTAGCAGTGGCTGTGCAACAGGGTCCTACTTGCCTGGTCAGCGGGGAGAGATGAGGGGAGAGGTCCCCACTGAGTTGGGCCACATCTGCATTCAGAGTACCTGCGACTACAAGGAAATCATCTTCATGCCCACTTCCCTGGAGTTCTCTTTGGAGGAGAGAATTGGAACGCTTTGCTCTAGTCCTCAGCCTCGGCCACTAGATTACTTTTATTGAGCACTTACTACTGCCAGGCATGCTTTCTTCCCTTCCCACATGTTGCCTCCCTGAGGCAGATAAGATGGCTATCTCAGCTTCAGGGGAGGAAGCTGAGGTGGGGAGGGCCTGAGAGTCACCGAGAGTCACCGAGAGCTCTGGGCTCAGCCAGAGGGGCCGGCCCCAGGGGCTCATGGGAGGAGCATTTACAGTGTGAAAGGCAGAAGGGCAGCTACTGACATCTAGCTGAAGGAGGCCAAGGATGTTGCCTAGGTCCCACCACTGCATAGGGGCATCCTGCCATCCCCTACTGCCAATATCACTGAGAGGAGAAAAGGGTCACACTTCCTGAGAGCCCCTCACCTAGGAAAGGGCAGAGTGGCAGTTAGCCCCCATGGAGCTGGCTCTCCTGGCAGGCTCTGCTGGGTGCAGTTACTCAAAGGCCAGCTCTACAGGATTATGCAGACTTTTAGTGTGTTTAATGCTAGAAAAGTACTGGGCAAAACACAGGCATCCAATAAACACTTGCTGAATAAATGGATGAACACATGAATGATGTTCGTGGAGGGCACTCTGGGTGCTGGTAATCTGCCGGCAGTACTGTCTCATTTGATTTCTAGGTTGTACCCAAAGAAATATGCTGCTCTCAGGTTTTTCTTTAAAATTTTAAAACAGTTTTTGGCAATGCAAGATTCTGTGAAGAATAGCAATGATAAGTCGACAAGCCAGGCCTAGCGGCCCAGGCCTGCAGTCTCAGCACGCTGGGCGGCTGAGGCGGGAGAATTGCTGTGAGTTTGAAATCATCCTGGACTACATGAATTCAGCAAGATTTAGCTCACTTCAATCCCACTACACACAAAAAAGGATGGAAGTAACAAATTAAAAACTCATGAAATTTTTCCTCATATCTAAGGATAATGTGTGTGCATATGTGTGTACAGTCTTAACCCAAATTATGAATATAGCTAATAGAAAATAAAGAATGTATTTTTAAATTCTTCCTTCATACAATTCATCAAGGTTAAACAAAATTTCCTTAAATGTAGGGTAATAAAAAATACTGAATTTGTAGCACTCAGTTTAGCGATACTTGTAAAAACAACACTTCATATTTATAAGCAAATAATATAGGGTTCTTTGGTCTTAGGAGAAGAGACAGGACAGAGAAGGAAGGTTCCTGTGCCAGGGCTGCCCAGCTGGACATGGATGGGAGGGTCCAAGTTTGACTTCTGTGCTGCCTTATGCCAGAATCTCTGCAACTGCTAACAATTTTCAGGGCTCACATGCAGCAATTTTTCTCAGAGTGACAGGTTTTGTGACTACATCCTTTTCAGTAGTGTCCTCTTCTTTAAAGAAAAAACAAAACATACTCAGGTTTCTCTTCAGATCATACAAATCTTTCTCCTTTTACAAAAAAAAGAAAAGAAAGAGAGAGAGAAAGGAAGGAAGGAAGAGAAAGAAAAGAAAAGAAAAGAAAAGAAAAAACAAAACAAGGAAAAAAAGGGAAAACCTTCATTTTGAGCTAGGGGCAGTAGCAAACTCCTATAATCCCAGCTACCAGGGAAGCTGAGGGAGGAAGACTGCAAGTTGGAGCCCAGCCTGAGTGACTTAGTGAGACTCTGTCTCAAAATAACATAAACAAAAAGAGCTGGTGATGCAGCTCAGTATTCTCTGGGTTCAGTTTCCAGTTCAGAAAAGAGATTCATTTTAGCCATACTGGAAGCCTTACGCTGTTATATAGATACAAATAACCGGACATTAGGAACACTTCAAGAAAAGGATCTCTGGCAAAGCAGTGCTGGGATCAGAAAGAATTTCAAAGCAGTCAGTTCCCAGGTTGTCACGCAGGAGTGCAGGGATCAGGGGGCTCACTGGTCTTTCACTTTTCCAACGAAACAGGAGGACAGTTTCCCACCCTGGGCAGGTGGCCTTGACTTCCCAGGACCCCTTCCCTGCAGGCTCCCATTGTACTTCCATTTTATGACATCTTTTTATATTCCAGAGACGAGGGTTTTGAATAAAAAAAAAAAAAAAAACGAGCCCTGCTTTTTAGGGCAGCTTTTTATTATTAGCATTTGGTAAAAAAACCAACCTTAATGAGGTGGTAAGAGGCACCCAGCACCCTACTGTGCAGGGGGCCCATAAACTCCTGAAAAGCCACTGGCAGTTTATGATCCTTCGTGCTCCCCTTCCTGGGAGCATCTTTAGTCCCCTGCTTCCTGCAATTCACACACCAAGTGGCTTCGCCTGTCATCAAAATTAAACCTTATTAAAGGTCAGTGCCTGATGCCCTCTATCAAACTCCGAAAGCATGAGCCAGTCCACACTAGAGTAAGGCAATATAATTTGGATTTTGTATTTATTTACTGTATTTATTATTTATTGGTGCTGGGGACTGAACCCAGGGCCTTGTGCCTGCTGAGTAAGCAAGCCTATAATTTCAGCACTCTTGGAAGCTGAGACAGAGCTTCATTACTTAGGATGGCAAGACTGAACCAAACCCAGAAAAGTTGGTGGCTAGAGATTTAGTGAGATCCTGTCTCAAAATTAGAAAAACAAAAAAAGGCGGGGGGGGCGGGGGGGGGCTGGGGATGTAGCTCAGGCAGAAGGCCTGGGTTCAATCTCCAGTCCAGTAAAATAAATAATTAAAAATTAATATTTAAATAAGGTGATTTCCCATGGAATTCAGAAGGAAATCGGGCTCCTAGGAATTATCTGCAGTACCCTCTATACTGGTAAGGAATTTACCAGTGATGATGCCGAGGGAAGAGCGAGGAGTGGGGTCCAAAACCAAACCAAACCCAACATACTGAGCAAGCAGAATTCTGGACAGACCCCACCATATTGTGTCATCTGTCAATATCCTTCTTGAAGTCAGGCAATCCTTCCCTCTGTCATGGCACAGGGAGGCCTCCAGGCCCTTGCTCACTAGTGATAAAATGCAAATACTTGGGGTTCTCTTACAGGAGGCTCCTAAGATTGGCCAACTCCGAGGATCAAAGAGTGGGCCAGAGACTGGCAGGGGCTGAGGGAGGAGGGTGGGCAGTTAGTCACTAATGAACAAAATCAGAGGACATAAAGGTTCCCTTGGGTAAGATGAACAAGCTGTAGGGATCTGCTGTACTACATGGCACCTTAGATGGTAACAACGTGCTGTATGTACACTTAGAGATGCTTTTGGAGGGCCGGGTGCCGTCTGCCCAGAAGCACTTGTCTGGCATATATGAGGCCCCGGGGGTGGGGGGTGGGGGGGCAGCCCTGGCATCACAAAAATAAAAATAAATACATAAATAAATAAGAAAAGTAAGCAACAGATCTCTTATCTCTGCATTCTTATGATAATAAAATAACACAACAATTTGTGAGTGGGCAAATCTCAGACTTAATCTTGCAATCAGCAACCTCAAAGACAGGGAAGTCACTGTACCTTCATTCAGCCACTGCTGCCTCCTCCTCCCTCTTCAAGCAAAGTGTATATGACACAGTGTACTGACCTTTGCACATCTGATTCTATTAGATGCTATAACTGAATATTAGATGCTTATTTTTCATGTTATTAAATTGCAATATCAGTATTTCTCACAGTTCCTATTTGGTTTTCATAGGTCATCTGGGTTGAATACTATTCAGTCTTAGCTTGAAAAATAGGTATTTTATTTCCCTTTAGGGGTATATTTGAAAAAGAAAAGTATAGGTATGATATTTTGTCATGTGAGTTTCTTCAACTTTTCCAGAATCTAAACAAAGAAATAATTCACACATAACATGTATATGGCTGCTTCCTTGGTGTTCCAGAGAGATACTGTGAAGAAAATCCCCAAGGAGCTGGAGGTGGAAGGTCAAAGTTCAGTCCATGTCCTCACTCTTAGCAACAGTGCCATCTTGACTCATGTGTCACTGACTCCAAACATTTCTCTTGGTAAAATGAATCTGATAATACTTACATCTCTGAACTATTAATTAAAAAATTTTTTTGTGGCACTAGGGATCAAGCCCAGGACTTTTTACATTGAGATGTATCCACAGCTTCCCTCCCTTTTGCTGAGACAGGGTGTTGCTGGACTATAAACCCAGGCTAGTCCTGAACTATGTGTAGCCCAGGCTGGCCTCAAATCCACACCCAAAATCTCAGCCTCCCAGGTGCTCAGACTGTGGGCATGTATCGCCATGCCCACCCCAGTCCATTTTTATTTTTCTTTGATTTTGGTGACAAGTTCTCACTAAGTTGCTAAGTTGCCAATGCTAGCCTCAAACGTGATTCTCCGGCCTCAGCCTCCCAGAATGCTAGGATTACAGGCCTGTGCCAATAGGCCAGGCTACTTGCTTTCATCGTCATGTGCAATTATTAAATTAGATGTAAACTATGAGCTAAGTGCTGTGAATATGTTAATTCCCTTAATTTATAGAATAACTTATAAAGTGGACAGTTATTAACACATGCATATAACCCACGAGGATTCCGAAAGTCAGTAAAGCTTAAGTGACTTCTTCACAGTAGAGGTTGCTCTCAAAGCCAAAGTGGCACAAGGCTCTGGGTTTGATTCCCCAGCACTACATAAAAATTAGCAGGGCCTGGTGGCATATAACTGTGATCCCAGCACTCAGGAGGATGGAGGAAGAGAAGGCTGAGGCAGGAGGATTGCTGTGAGTTTGAGGCCAGTCCTAGGCCACATAGTAAATTCAGGACCTGCCTAGACTACATAGTGAGACCTGCCTCAATAAATAAATAAATAAATAAAATCCATAGTGTGAAGAATGTGGCCAAGACGGCACAGAGTTTTGAGCAGGAAAGGCCCTAGGAATCAAGTAATTAACAACTGATTTCTAGAATGATGAGGCTCAAAGCATACCTTGGGTAATAAACCAGAGAAGAAATTCTGGATGAGAGCAAAGGCAGTAAGCTGTCCCTCTGGCTCCCTGTAGAGCATATTAATGACTCAGTCTCAGAGCTAGGAGAGGGGATTCAAGTCAGAGCTTCATTACTTAAAGTTACCATGGGCCCTGTGCAAGGTATATAAATACTTTCTACATCTTAGTTTCTGACTCTATAAATTAGGACTGCGTGAGAGTGATTACAGAAGGACTGGATGAGCTTGCCACATGTGAAATGCTTGCAATGGTGCAGGACACAGGACCGCTTCTCAACGTATCACTGCGCCGGCTCCACTCACATTCTCTAAGGCCATACCGTTTCTACCTGACAGTTGAATACACAGAAATGTAAGAGACTACCCTCAGCTTCAGCTCTTGGGAAAGACCTAATAATGACCTCATATAAGTAATTTTTCCAAGCCACTCATCTTATCATGTCATTGACCTGACCATTTTTCCAGAAAATATTTGCAAGTCATATCTTTGCTAAGGGACTAGTATCCAAAGTATATAAAAAATTCTTCCCACTTAGCACTTGTGTTGTTAAGATTAACAGCCCAACAAAAAACAGGCTCCAAAAATTGAATATTTCTTTAATGAAGGATACACAAATAGCCATAAAGTATACAAAAAGGAACTGAAAAGCTGGGTATAGCAGTGAGGTCAATGCCTATAGTTCCAGCAACCTGGAAGACTGAGGCAGGAGCATTGCAAGTTCAAGCCCAGCCTGGGCAACTTATCAACTTAGAGACACCCTGCCTTAGGAAAAAAAAAAAAAGGCTCAGGATGTAGCTTAGCGTTAACAAAGGCCCTTGTTCAATCTCTCTAAAACCAAGTACTGCAACCAAATATACATACAAACACCTCAAGGTCATTAGTCATTAGAGAAATGCTAATTATCAACTTTAATGAGATACCACTTCACCATTTCATGCCCTTTATGGTGACTACAATATAAATGGACATCTACAAGTGTTGACAAGGATGTAAAGAAAATGGAATGCTCACAAACTGAATGAAAATGATGTAGCCAATTTAGAAATAGTTTCTTTTCTTTAAAAAAATGTTTTTTGAGACAGGATTTCTCTTCTGTCTCTCTGTAGGCCCTGCTGGTCTTGGGCTCACTATGTAGCCCAGGCTGGCCTTGAACTCATGGCAAATCTTCAGTCTCAGCCTCCTGAAATCTCGGAATATGGGCATGTACCACCATACCCGGTTTAAATGGCACTGGGGAATTGAATTCAGGGCCTTGTCATGGTAGGTAAGCACATTAACCACTGAGCTACACTCCCAGCCCCTGCAAACTGTTTCTCAAAATATTAAACAGAATTTCTTTCTTTTGGGTACTGGGAACCAACCTCAGGACCTTCACACTGAGCTACATCCCTAACCTATTTTTAGTTTTCATTTTGAGACAGGGTCTTGCTAAGTCACTAAGTCGTCCAGGCTGGGCTGGAGTTTGCCATTCTTCTGTGTCAGCCTCCCAGATGGCTGAGATTACAGGCTTATACCATTGGGGGCCAGAAATCCAAGTCCTAGCTATAGAGTCTAGAGACCTGGAAATACTCATCTGGCCTGGGGTTGTAACTCAGTGGCAGAGAGTACACTTAGCACATGGGAGGTCCTATGCTCAACCCCTAGCACTGAAAGAAAAAAGAAAAAGAAAAAGAAATCTTACGTTCTCACAGAAACTTCAGCATTAATTCTTATACTACCATTATTTGTAATAGTGTCAAACTAGAAACAACTCAGAGGTGGGAGTATCTCAGTGGTAGAGACCTTGGCTAGCATGTGCAAGGCCCTGGGCTTAATCACCAGCAGCATTAAATATGAAAGAGAGAAAAAAAAAGAAAAGAAAAGAAGAAGAAGAAAGAAAAGGGAAGGGAAAACAATCCAAATGTCTACTGGCTACTCAATATCCCTGCAATGGAATATTATTCAGCCACAAAAAGGAAATAAGTAGACCAATGGAACTGAATAGAAAGAGCAGAAATAAACCTTCTCATCTACGGTTAAGTGGCCGCTGACAGAGGATCCAAGGAAATGGCGTCCAGCAAGAGCTGGGACGTGTGGGTCTCCACGTGCAAGAATGCAGACACAGGGACACGCATAGAGTCCCAGTTACTGGGGAGACTCGGGCAGGAGGACTGGTTGAGCCCAGAAACTGGAGGCCAGCCTAGACAATAAAATGAGAAAATGTCTATTAAAATGGATGCATGCATACCATTATATCATTCAAAAACTGTTTTAAAATGGACTAGAGGCCTAAACTTCATTTCCTAAACCACGAAATGTCTAAAGAAGATGCAAGTGAAAAGCTTCAAGACACTGGGATGGGCAATAATTTCTTAAATGTGACATCACAAGCACAGATAATAAGAGGTACAAGAGCCAAATGAAACTGCATCAAATTTAAAAACAGGTCAGCAGTCAGAAGGAATGGCCTTTATGATTCATCTTTGAGAAACCAACAGAGTGCCCATTAACCTAGGCCAGAGGACAAACAGCTTGCTTTTTTCCAGTTTGACACCTGCTGAAGATGGCATGACAGGGAAGCAGCAGGAGCCAGGACTTCAGGCCATGGGTTCAAGTCATGGCTGAGCTGCCTACGTCCTGTGTGACCTTGGGCAAATATTCTTAACTTGTCAAGACCTAAGTTTGCTGATCTGCAAAATGGGCACAGTAAAAGATTTTTTCTTTCTTTTTGACAGGGTCTAGCTCTGTAGTCCCGGCTGGTACTGAACTTACTATGTAGTCCAGGATGGCCTTGAACTCACAGCAATCCTCCTACCTGAGTCTCCTGAGTGCTGGGATTACAGCATATGCTACCATGCCGAACTTAATGTGGTGCTAGAGAAGCGAACTCAGGGTTTCCTAGGCAAGTGCTTTAACTGCTGAACTATGTCTCCAGCCCCAAGAGAACTTATCAGATAGGATGGCTGGGAAGGTTACAAACAAACAAAATAAATATAAGTAAAGAACTTGTGTTGCTGTTTTTGTTTTTGAGACAAGGTTTTGCTGTATAGTCCAGAATATATAGTCAATATTCTATGTAGCCCAGGTTCGTCTTGAGCTTGCCACCTCTCTGCCTTGGCCTCCTGAGTGTTGCAATTACAGGCAGGCACCACTATACTCAGCTAAGGTAAGTTCTCACACGAATGCCTGCTGTGAGAATGGGGCCAAAGCTCAGCAGTTAACGCTTACCTAACAAGTGCAAGGCCCTCGGTTTGATTCCTCAGTACCACATAAACTGGGTGTAGTGGCACATATGTGTAACCAGTTTGAAGAGTTTGAAGCCAGCCTGGGGTACACAGTGAGTTCAGGACAAGCCTAGACTACAGAGAGAGACCCTGTCTCAAAACAAAAACAAAATGAATGCATGGCATGTAAGGTCCAAGTTATGAGTGTGGGCTATTATCATTCTTGAGCATATCTGGCTTACACAATTGTTATATGCTTTAAAAACAGCTGCAAGAATGATCAGAGTCTCTATCCTACACAGAAATGCACTGAAAAGCCACACTATCAAAGAACAGCCCATGACTGGGGCACAGCTCAGTGACTACAACATCTGCCTAGCATGAACAAGGCCCTGGGTTTGATTCCTCTGCACCACATAAAAATTAGCCAGGCATGGTAGCATAGGCCTGTAATCCAGCACTTGGGAGGCTGAAGTAGGACTGCCCTGGGTTTAAGGCTAGCCTGGGTTACACAGTAAGTCCATGGATAGCCTGAACTAGAGCTTGTCCTTGTCTCAGGGAGAGAGAGGAGAAAGAGAGAAAGAGGGAGAGAGGGAGAGGGAAAGAGAGAGAGAAAGAGAGAGAAAAAGAGAGAGAGAGAGATCTCCACCTTTTCAGGACACCTTGCTCGCACAGCAAGTCCTTGGGATGGGCAGGCTCTGAGCGAGCAAGGGAGTGTTTCCTCGTGACAACAGCAGGGATGCCAAAATGGTTTACACCCGGCGTGTGTTGTGATTGGCATAAGCCAAGCAGGCAGCAACCTCTCAATCGTCCTGGATGGCAGCCAGGCTGCACATTCTTTGTGAGCACTGTTAGCGGACTCTGAACTGGGGCCCCCTTGGCAAATACAGGGCTGGGTTCCTGCAAGGCTGCGGTCATAACATTTTCATCACCTGGTCAATATGTGACTCTGTTTTATGTGTGTTTTGGTTTAAAGACACCTACTGAATAGATATTATTGACTCATTACCACTGAACTCATGGCCACCAGCTCTGTAACTCCTGCTACCGGAAGCTCACCTCACCTACTCCTCACCTCACAGGTTTGTTTCCCCGCAAGGCGCACCCCAGGCCTCTCCGCCAGGGAGCGCTGGGCAGCACTGCCCTCGGGGGCATGTGAACACAAAATCTCCAAGAAGCATCAGGAAAGTGCAAGAAACATGGTGCTCAACAGACCAACGAAAGGACAGCGAGTTCGGGGAGTTGGGTGCGGCCGACACGCTTGCTGCTGGGGCTGCTCTGCACAGGAAGAAGGCTATGCTTAAATCTCAGCGAGCAGGAGGTTCATGTATATGCAGTCTTGAAAGGGGAAGGATCTGCTGTCTTTTGTAAGCTGCGTGGGCGAGAACAGCACAGTTGCAAAAGCCAGTCCCTTTATTCATTTTTGAAACAGGCTGGTCGTGGACTCACTGGGTAGCCCAGTCTGGCCTCAAACTCATGGCGATCCTCCTGCCTCAATCTCCTGGGTGCTGGGGTTACAGGTGTGCACCACCACGCCTGGCTAGCTTTTATGTGGTGCTGGCGAATTGAACTCAGGGCTCTTCACATACCAAGCAAGCATTTTCACTACTGAGCCACAGCCACAGCTCCAGCTTCCTTAGTTTGATGGCCAGGCTGCAAGCTGTTGTTGCTGGAGATATGTGTGATATTTTAATTAAAAAAATTTTTTTAGCATGCCCCAGACTTGCCCAGGAAGACTGAAGATGGTCTTTTTCCATCGCATCTGGAAGCCAAAAAGTTCATGCATCTAAGACAAACTATAATTTATTATTGAGTACTTCTCAGTGGATAGAAGATTTCAATCAGAGATTAAAAAGGAGCCAGGTGGGGTGGGGTGGGCCTGTAAATCCCAGAATTCTGGGAAGCTGAGGCAGGAGGATGACAAGCTCAAGCCTAGCCTGGACAAGTTAGTGATGTAGACAGATCTTGTCTCAAAATAGGAAGGGCTGGGGAGATGGAACTCGGTGAGGTCAGCCTGGGTTTGATCCTCAGCAACACCAGGCTAGTCCTGAACTCACTATGTAGCCCAGGTAGGCCTTGCAGTCAAGGCAATCTTCCTGCCTAGGCCTCCCAAGTGCTAGGACCATGGGTGTGTGCTACTATGCCTGGTTTATGTGCTGCTGGGGAACTGAACTCAGGGCCCTGTGCTTGCTATCCAAGCATTTTAATCCCTGGGCCATTCCTCCAGATCCAGTTATTTGTTTAAAAAAAACAAATAAGTAAAGGCAACTATTTTTGCTCTATCAAGCAAGAAGTTTACATTGCAAGCTTAATTTAAATATTTAAATTTAAACTACTCTCTTGAGTTTCCCAGAAGAACTTCCAGGACACAGGACATAAAGCAGAGTCCTCCCCACCTCTTTTTCTGTGACAGAGCTCTGATTGTGACTTGCAATTGCTTTGTTTTGGTCTATTTTCACCACTAGAGTGAAAGTCCTTCAAGAACACAGACTGTTTCACTCATTCATGTTATGTCCTCAGACAGCATCAGGCACATAGTAAGTGCTCAGTAAGTATCTGTTGATTGAATAAATGAAGGAACAACAGAATTGGCACATGGCCGCTGCTGATGGTGAAGTGGTAGCTCCTCCCCAACCTCCACTGTGAGGTGGGGTGGGACTCGGTCATGGTACAAAGCAGCACGGTTCAATAAGGTAGCCAACAGCCACATGGGGTCAGCTGAATTAATTATTTATTTGTTGAGACAGGGTCTCACTCTGTTGTCCAGGCTAATCCTGAATTCACTATGTAGCCCCAGGCTGGCCTAAAATACATGACAATCCTTCTGCCTCTGCCTCCTATTGTTAGGGTTATAAGAGTGTGCCGTCATGCCTGGCTTATCTGGTGCCAAGGAACCAAACTCAAGGTCTTGTGCTTGCTAGACAAGTACCCTAACTGTTATGTTATGCCTTCAGCCACTGGTTATCTGAATTTGAAGTAATTACATTTTTATAAAATCCAACTCCTTGGCTGGGCATGGTGGTACAAGCTTATAGTCCTAGCATTTAGGAGGCTGAGGCAGGAAAATTGCTGTGAGTTCAAGGCCAGCCTGAGCTATATAGTGAATTCAGGACTACTCTGGACTACAGAACAAGGCTCTGTCTCAAAAACAAAACAAAACAAAACAAAAAAAACCCCAAAGATTTGCTGGTATATTTCAAGGGATGGGGACTCACACGTGGCAAATAGCTGCGAATACATCTATAGAACATGTCTGTCATCACAGAAGGGCCTATCCACAGATGCCTCTGTGCTCAGCAGTGATGTGAGAAGGAGCTCTGCTTCACAAGGGATATCTGGTGACGCCTGGCATTTGATTGTCACTTGGGGGATGCAGTTGGCATTTGGTCTTGCAGAAGCTGGTGATACTTGCTAAACCTGGGCAGGTTATGACAGAGAGTTAGCCGGTCAATAGCACTGAGACTGAGAAACATGGCTTATGGGAGGCACCGTTTCAGTCTGATAAGACTGCTAAATTCCTTAGGATTTCCATGAGTTAATTTACAATTAAGAACTCGATAAGGGGTTTTCAATATGTATGACATGATTCTAGTTTCATGGCTCAAATTCTTAGAATTCCTCATTATATTTTGAATGGGATTATTAAAATCCAAAAATCATTGTCCACTGTGTTCTCAAGTGTCCACAACTCCCTGCAACTGTATCAGGACCTGATTAGTAGGATACAAATCACTCTGACCGAAGAGGTGCTTCCCTGGCCAGTGTGTGTCCCACTGCAGGTCCTGGGCCGCCTC
Organism: Ctenodactylus gundi; assembly: GCA_004027205.1. Taxonomy (NCBI): domain Eukaryota; kingdom Metazoa; phylum Chordata; class Mammalia; order Rodentia; family Ctenodactylidae; genus Ctenodactylus; species Ctenodactylus gundi. The sequence continues at coordinate 536,458 of PVKB01000692.1, forward strand.
TGCCCACGAGCTAACAAGTGGTTTGTACCCTTCTGTGGTTTTGTATTGTTTTTCTTCAATACTGGGGATTGAACCCCAGAGGAATGGAGCTACATCCCCACCCCCAACCCCTCCTTTTTTTTTTTTTTTTTTTTTTACTGTAGTCTGGGCTGCTCCTGAACTCACTATGTATAGCCCAGGCTGGCCTCAAACTCACAGCAATTTTCCTGCTTCAGCTTTCTGAGTGCTGGGTTACAGGTGTGCCGCCAGCGCATGTGGTACTAGAGAACTGAGCTCAGGACCTTGTTCTTGCTAGGCAAATGCTCTAACCACTATGCTATTCCTCCAACCCCTCCCAACCCTTTTTTATTTTTTATATCTTGAGACATAGTCTCAAAGAATCATCCAGGCTAGTCTCAAACTTGTGATCTTCTGGCCTCAGCTCCCAAGCAGCTGGATTTATAGGTATGTCCCACTAGACCCAGCTGAAATTTTTCTTTTTAATTTGCTAAAAAACTCACAAAAGAAAAGTAATGTTTTACAGTGCATGAGAATTATATGAAATTCAAGTTTAAGTGTCCATAAAGAAATATGTACAGATCCCAGCCACCAGTGTTACTGATGTAGAAAGTACAGCCTATGGCTTTCCTCTTGCCACACCAGAGAGGAGTGGTCTCAACCCCCAAACCTCCTGACCCCAAAGCTCAAAATACTCACTGTCTTCCCTCTTATGGGAAGAGTGTGCTCATTACTAATTCTTGCTCTGGATACTAAAGACCTTGCTGGATTCTGGTTTTCTCTCTCTGTCTCTCTCTTTCTCTCTGTCTCTCAACTCTCTCTCAATCTCTCATCTCTCATTCTCTCTCTCTCTCTTCATTTTTGCTACACTGAGGTCTGACCCCAGGGCCTCACACATGCTTGGCAAGTGCACTACCACTGACTGACATTATGGGCCCTTTAAGTTCACAGTTATCCTGGTAACCAGCAGGTATAGGCACAGGGCCCCAGTGGGTTGGAGGGAAACAGCATTCCTTGGGAAGTTGCATGCAGAAGGGGATTGGCCGGATGGCAGGCTCTCAGGGGAAAGGTGCCTCTGAGGTGGATTACAGAAACAAAGGCCCATGGTCAATGATTTCTGGAGGTATACAAGTGAAAGGGTGGCCAGCTCTTTTGTCACTTTTTCAGCACTCCTCATACAGTTGCTGAGTGCTCCCCTCCATGCTGGTTTTGTTCTCATGTAACTCCATGACTTCACAAAAATAATTGCCAGAGGGCAAATTTCCTCAGGCCTCTGGCTTGCTTTGCATCAAGGGCTCAGCTGATCAGCACAGTGGTTATGGACTTGCAGGAGGGGAAGAAGCAGGGAGGGCACCATTTGGACAGGAAGATGGATGTATTGAAAGAACTGAAGGGTTTTTATACCTTGCTTTATAACTGGATTCGGAATTTTCTTCCCCTCCAAGTTATTCTGGGCTTCTCTGCCTGTTAAACTCTTTCTGAATAGGTTGGCATTATCACTTTTTAAATTCTTCTTCTTTTCATAATACAATGATGATGGACATTACAATTTGTCCAGTAATGGGCTTCTATAGGTTCTAGGAATGTCTATAAGTCAGAAAAAAAGGAAAAAAATGATTTAAAATGATGAGTGGTAGGGCTGGAGGAATAGCACCACTGCCCTGATTTCATTTCTCCAGCATCACATTAGCTGGATGTGGTGGCACGTGTTTGTAATCCCAGCACTCAGGTGGCTGAGGCAGGAGGACTACCTTGAGTTCAAGGTCAGGATGGGCTCTATAGTGAGTTCAGAGCCAGCCTGGACTACAGAGTGAGATCCTGTCTCAAAAAAAAAAAAAAAAAAAGAGTAGAATCTGAATTGAGTAAAAGCCTCAGATGGTCCATACACTGGGGATTTGGGGACACCTAACCAGTGCCAGGAAGGAACTGGCAAAGAGATAATTGCAGAGAGGGCATAAAGGATGCTGACCTCCTGAATGGTTTGGGATATAGTGAGAGCAGGCCTTGGAGGGCAGAGAGACCCACCCTCAAGGGAGGAAAGCCAGGACAGATGGGAGAGCTTTGCTGAGGAGCTGGGAGTGACCAATACACTTTAAAGTTCATCAGACGGTTAGGTCCTCCTAGCTGCTAATGCTGAGCACAGAACTCAGTGGGCTTTCCTCTCCCCATCCCCACCCACACCTTCCTACCAGTTCAGAGAAGTGTGTCAGCCACGCCATTGAACTCAAGTCCCTCAACAACAGAATATGGGAAGAGAAGGCAACAGGACACATGCAGAAACATCTGACATCCCAAAAGCTAGCATCATAGGCCCCGAAGTATTGGAATTTATAGGAAAGGAAGTCAAAAATCATGTGGACCAAACAGTCGATCAGATTAAACAGAACATATTTAAACAAACTCAAGAAATGGTTAGCAAGCTTTACATTCCTCTTTAACAAATAATAGTCCTAGTGGATAAAAAGTTTATCAAGTTTATGGAAGATATAAACAAAAGGCTGGCTGAGTTAAATATGGCAATGCAAGATATGAAGGAACATTTTGATAGAGAAAACAAATCTAGCTGAATTTCAGAATATAAAAATGCATTTGAAAGCAGGAGGAGCCAGCTCAGACTGTAAAGACATGGTTGATAAATTAAATGTTGCAGTTAGGGATGACTCCAAAACAAGAAGCGAGCAAGGTAGCTGAATACAACAGCTGGTGAATGACTCAGAGAGAACCAGTGTCAGAATTATGGTTGTGAGGGAAAGACAGAAGACAGCATAATGGGCTGGAGAAATACCACAGCAGTTAGTGTGCTTAGCAAGTACGAAGCCCTGAGCTTAAGTCCCCAGCACCACATAAGCCAGGCATAGTGGCGCATGCTTGCAATCACAGCACTCGGGAGGCTGAGATAGGAGAACTGCTGTGAGTTCAAGGCCAGCCTGGGCTACATAGTGAGTTCAGGACTAGCCTGAACCACAGAGTGAGACCCTGTCTCAAAAGAAACAAAGAAAGGCAGGCAGACAGACAGACAGCACAAAATATATAAAGAATTCACTCAAATGGATCCCAAAACAATCCTATTCAGGAATTTAATGCCTCATTCTCACAGACAGCTCATCCAGACAAAACAAAACAAAAAAAAAAACAAAAAAACAAAACAAAAAACACAAAGAAACATCAGAGTGAAAGCATGGCATGGAACAAATGAACTTAACAGGTATCTACAAGGTATTCTATCCTACATCAACAGAACACACGTTCTTCTTAGCAGTACATGGACCTTATTCCAAAATAGATCATACTCTTGGATTTAAGACATGCTTAAATAAATACAAAGAACTGAAATAATTCTCTGCATCCCCTTCAGATCATAGTGGAATGAAACTAGCAATCAATAGCTAAAGACACTAAAGAAACTATCCAAATATATGGAGATTAAATGACAAATTATTGAACATGCACTGGGTCACAGAAGAAATCAAGGGAGAAATCAAAAGCTTCTTTAGTCAAATGACAATGGAGACCCTTGGGGGAAACTTATAGCTATAAATGCACATATTAAAAAACAGAGGGGCTGGGGGAATGGCACAGTGGTTAAAGCACTTGCCTTGCAAATGCCAGGCCATGTATCCGATTCCCCAATACCACATAAGGTGGGCGTGGTGGCACACAGCTGTAATCTCAGCAGGGAGATTTAAACAGGAGGACTGCTGTGAGTCCAAGTCCAGACGGGGCTACACAGTGAGTTTAGGACCAGCCTGGGCTACAGAGCGAGATCCTGTCTCTAAATAAATAAACAAACAACAGCAACAGTAAGAAAATCCCAGAGCAATCTCAAATAAATAATCTAATGATGTGGCTCAAAGTCCTAGAGAAACAAGGAAAAGCCAAATCCAAAGGCAGTATAGAAAGAAATTACAAGAATCAGAGTGGAATCCAAAACAATCCTGAGTAACAAGACAAAAATTAGTGGCATCATGATTCCAGACATCAAGTTATATTACAAAGAGAATAAAAACCATGTGGTACAGGCACAAAAATAAATAGAAAGACCACTGGGTTAGAACTGAAGATGTAGAGACAACATCAAGTTCTCATCTTTGACAAAAGGGCCAAAAACATGAACTGGAGAAAGGACAGCCTCTTCAATAAATGGTTCTGAGAAAACTGGTTATCTATCTTCAGAAGAATGAATCTAGAACCATACCTATTGTCATGTACTAAAATCAAGTCAAAGTGATTAAATATTAAAATGGAAACAATGAACCTCCCTCCTAGAGGACAAAACAGGTAAAACTCACGAAGATATAAGTGTAGGCAAAGACTTTCTCAATAGGACAGCTGATGCAAAAGAATCCCCAGAATTAACAAATATACCAAATACCAAATCAAAAAGTTCTGCACAGCAGAGGAAACAATCATCAGGGTGAAGAAATAATCAATAGAATGGGGAAAACATTTTACCACCTACACCTCAGACAAGAGACTAATAACTAGAATATACAAAGAACAGAAGAGTGCTCGCTTTGGCAGCACATATACTACAACTGGAACGATACAGAGAAGATTAGCACGGCCCCTGCGCAAGGATGACATGCAAATTCGTGAAGCGTTCCATATTTTTCAGCCCTATGTGCTCCTCAAATCAGTGTCCCCACTAAATGTGATCTAGATAGGGATTTAGAGAAAGGGAAATGTTCGCTAAGGAGAGAGATTTGGATTTAATTTGAGGCAGGGTTTGACTAACGAGAATACGTAGTCCAAATTTCCTGCTGCTTGTTTTTATAAATCAAGTTTTATTGGAATGTTAAAAAAAAAGAACAGAAGAAAAATAGATCCCTCAAAATCAAAGACCCAATTTAAAAATGGGTAACTGAAACGAATAGACAGTTCTCAGAAAAAGTACAAGTGGCCAGCAAATACCTTAAAAAAAAGTCCAACATTCTTATCTATGAGAATGGCTTCTATTAAGAACTCAAAAAGCAATAAATGCTGGCAAGGATGCAGAGAAAAAGGAATCCTTTTCCACTGCTAGTGGACCGTAAACTGGTCCATGGAAAGCAGTATGGAGATTCTTCAAAAAGCTGAAAATAGCTATTCCATTTGACCAATTCCATTCTGAGCAATTCCTTTGCTGGGTATCTTTCTAAATGAGTTAAAAGCACAAGATACATGTATATCCAAGTTTATAACAGCACAACTAAAGAGCTAAACTGCAGAAGATGCTGAGATATCCATCAACAGGCCAATGGATATAAAAAATGTGGCATACATACACAATAGAGTATTTCTCTACCATAAAACACATAAATTTGAGTCAGTTGTGGGTAAACGGATACAACTTGAGACCACTAAGCTTAACGAAGTAAATGAGACTCAGAAATCACATGGTTTCTCTAATATGAGAAACTTAGAATACACATAAATAACAGAGTCAACTGGGCAAGATGTTGGGAATCAAGGGGATGTGGGAGGGGGTGGGAGGGTGAAAAAAGGGAAGGGAAGGGAATGTGAAGTTGATGCAACATATTTGTGCACAAATTTCTCAAGTTCAATGTAACCCTAGTGTATAATATAAAAATACTAAAATGGGGAAAAAAGAATCAGAGTGGAGAATAGCAAAATTGAAACTAAAAAAATACAAAAGATTAATGAATCAGAGTTGATTCTTCAAAAGGATAAATAATGTTGATAAACTTCTAGCCACGAAACTTCTCACGAAAAGGAGGAAAGAAAAAAAATCACAATTACAAATGAGAAATTAGAAAGGCGACATCACAACAGACACTGTTGAAATCCAGAAGATTATAAGAAACTATTTTTAAAGCATATAGTCTAATAAATTTGAGAACCCAGAAGAAATGGATAAATTCCTAGACATATATGAGATTCCAACATTGAACCAAAAAACAAAAAAACCCTGGTTAGACTGTGTCATACTTATTAATTACTGGCACAGAATACTTGGCATTCACAACTTGAGAGAGGAAAGATTTATTTTATCTCACAATTTCAGAAGATCTCACACAGTCCATTCATGGGTGGCCAGCAACAGTGAAAGCATATAGTGGAGAACAAGTCAGGGAAAAGCTCTTCATGGCATAGCAGACAGAAAGCCCAGTGAGAGGGGTGCAAGTCCGTGTCTAGAGACTAAGGCAAAGGCCAAAGCTTTCCCAGGAAAAGCTGAAACTATGTTTCTTCTTCTTTACTTTGCTTAGTTCAAGCTGCCAGTTGGGCTATCCACTCCCAGGGTGGGGGTTCTTCTCTTATTTTCTGGCCCCACAAGTTACACACACACACACACACACACACACACACACACACACACACACACACACACACACACACACACACACACACACACACACACACACACACACACACACACACACACACACACACACATCTGAAAGCTCTGCCTCTGCCACCACTCTAATATCAACAAATTGACATAATCCCTCCAATTCAAGACCCAAGCATTTGCCCCTTCCAGCCAGGCCCCACCTCCCAACAGCACATAGTTCCACAGGTATCCCTGTTACATCCAGATACAGGAGGCTTTTAGGGACATTCCAGATCCACACCATAACAGACCAATAACCAGGTATGAAATCAAAGCAGTAACAAAGGGTCTCTCCACAAAGAAAAGCCCAGGACCTGATAGATTCAGCACAGAATTTTACTAGAACTTCAGGGAAAAACCTGCACCAATGTTTCTGTTTCTCATACTTTTCCGTGAAACTGTAAGGGAATGAACACTTGCCATATGCCTTCTTGAAAGCTAGTATCACCTTGATCTCAACACCAAAGACCTAACAAAGAAAGAAAACTAGTCTAATTTCCTTAATGAATATATATGCAAAAACTTTAGCAAGGTACTTGCTCACCCAGGCCCCCTCAGCAAAGCTCTCCCACCATTCCTGGCTTCCCTCCCCCAAGTGTGTGGCTCTCCGCCCTTGGAGATGCTGCCACTACCACCTGATATGTTCTGGGGGCGGGGTCAGTGGCCTTTCCTCTCCACAACTGTCTTTTGTGCCAGTTTTTCCTAGGCAGTATTTAATAGTGACCCCAAAAGGCCTGATGTGCTCTTCTGAGCTTTCTTTTATTCCACACAGTTTAGTCTTGGGGGCTCTTTTTTAAAATGGCTCCTGCTTACATCACTGCCTATTACAGCTGTATAGCACTGCTTCTGACCTAGAGTCTGGGAGGCCTTTTCTAGGGGGAGCTTGCATTGCATTTGTAGTATGCACTACCCACAGGCTCGCTTTGAGAGGCTGGGGCCACCGGCTACTGTCAATTGCCACTTCTCCTGGGTCCATGCTTACTTTGGTCTGAGGTTCTGGGCCCTGGGCTTTCTTCCAACTGTGGATGCCAGCAGCTCAGGACCACACTCAGTCAGCTCTGGGCTGCTTCATGGGTGCTGTTTTTCTCCATCTCCGTTATGTCCTCAGGATTTCTGACCTTCCTGTGGACTCCTATATTGGTTAGAGGTTTTGGGCTCTGGGCAGGCTTTTCTCCATCTGCGGATTTCAGCAGCTCACAGCAGTTTGCAGTCAGCCTGTGTTGCTTCCTGGGCTGCTGTTTATCCCTGCTTCTGATGTGTTTTCGGGATTTCTGACTTTCTTGTGGCGTCCTTTCAATTGTTGGGGGGCCTCCTCCCTGTCCTAGCTACACTGAACAGGCAGTTTTTGACTATATTCTCAACTTTTCAAGTGGGTCCATGAGGCTACGTTATGCAGCTCTGTTACTTGGCTACCGCCATCCTGACTGGAAATCTGGGCTAGGATCTTATCTACAACAGCACACTGCATTTGATTGCCACCACAGTCATGTCTCTGTAAGCTCTTCCTGGCTGACACTGGTTTTATCTTTTTAGGGGAGCAGGGTCTCTCTCTGTAGACCAGGCTGGTTCTGAACTCACTACGCAGCCCAAAGTGGCCTCAAGCTCAAGGCAACCCTCTTGCCCAGCCTTCTGAGTGTTGGAATTACAAATGTATGCTGCCACACCCTGCTCATGTGGTACTGCAGGACTGAATCCAGGGCCTTGAGCTAGTTAGGCATGAGCTTTAACTGCTGAGCTACACACCTAGCCCCTGTCCCTGCTTTTAGACTATCTTTGCTCTTGGTGACCTGGACGTTTTTGCAGAGCATGTGTCAGGTATTTTGTAGAATGTCCCTTGAGCGGGATTTGTGTGATATTGTGTGGTTAAGGAAGGAAGCACTCTGGAAAAAACCTGTTCAGTCCTCTGTGTTGAGGCCCATATTCTCGGTGTGACTTGTCACTGTGACTGTGAACTTAAGTCACTTGGCAAAGGTGGCATCTGTTAAGTCTATCCGCTGTAAAGAAAATTTTTAGCTGGTGTTGCTAAGACTACTTTCAGAATCAAAATGGGGGGCTGGGAGCATAGCTCAGTGGTTAGAACACTTGCCCAGCAGGCTGGGCTTAAACCTGCTACCTTCTTGTTTTGGCCCCCCAGAGTGCTGGGATGACAGGTGTGAGCCACCATGCCTGACCCGGTAGGGTTTTTAAAGCTCCTCCTGGGTGGCTTCCATCTTTGGATGCGTGTCCGGCCTTGCAGGAAGTATGTAGTTTCTGCCATTAATGCAGGACCCACTTCTGATCCTTTCTCATCCTTTCTGTTGCTCCTATCTCTGGCCAAGACCATGTCTTAGATGGATACCAGGATTTAACCTGTAACCAACATGCCCTTAGGACGAGAACCCATATCCCAAGCCAGTGGCTCTCAAATGTCAGTGGACCAATCAGCAAACACGTATATCACAGGGAGAGGGGAGTATTTGTGCAAATCCTGATAGCTGGGCTGCATCCTGGACTCAGCAGCATTTGGGTGGGACAAAAAATCTACATTATTTTCTTTTAAATTTTATTTATTCATTTATTTACTTATTTATTTTTGTGGTGTTGGAAACTAAACCTAGGACTTCATATATTCTAGGCAAGGGCTGTACAGCTGAGACACATCTCCAGCCATAATTTTTCTTTCTTTCTTTTTTGGTGGTACTACAGTACCACAGGGCTTTTACTCTGAGCTACATCCCACCCTAGTGTTTAGTTTTGATTTTTGTCTCAGAATTGCTAAGTTGCCCAGGCTGAACTCAAACATCCAAATCTCCTGACTCAGTTTACCAGAGTGCTGAGAAGACAGGTATGAACCTGGCTGCAACTTCTTCACTTGGGAAGAACACTGCCTGTCCAGAAATGGGACTACTTGGCCCAGATGGAAAAGTTCATTTGTTGTTGCCAAAGTAGTTTTAAGGGAAAGTTCTGGCCTGATTTCTCTGTGGGTTTTTCTTCCTCATTTTTTATTAGTAATTTTATTTTTTAAAATCTTAGGTAGGGTTTTGCTGTATAGTCCAGCTGGTTCTGAAGTCATTATGTTGCCCAGGTTGGCCTCAAACACACAACTTCCTGAGTGCTGGGATAATAGGCATGTACTACAATGCCCAGAATATGCAATACTGGGGAATCAAACTCACGGCCTTGATCTTGCTAGGCAACAGCTCCAACTGCTGTGCTATATTCCCGTAGCCTGATGATTGGTTTTTAAGTTTATCTTTCCATTACTTATATTTAATCTGAGCAAACAGGTATATGTACTTGCATCCACAGTGCCCTTTCTTAGAGGATGGTAGCATGTAGTAAAGACCATTATGAGCTGTTAGCACACAAGCACAGGCCTCAGCACTCCCTCCGCAGTGGGAGGTAGAAACAGACGGTCCTCCCTCCTTCCCATGGCTATGTAGCCCTCCTCTCAGGAAGCAGCCACAGCTTATTACTCTACAACTACTGATGTCTGTGTCCCCTCTTAAGATGGCAGAAAACTTTCCCAGAAACCACTGGGCAGATTTGCTTTTGCATGTACCAGATAGTACCAAGCCCATAGCTGTCCCCCAGCACCCGGTCAGACTCACATGACCATTGAGGATCTACCTCCAGGAGGATGGTGCCATCCAGGAAGGGTTCATGAGGAAGAAGAGGGTCATGAAATTGAAGACGTGAGCAATTGTCCTCCTAGGCTTCAACTTCTTTTGTTGGTGAGGAAGGAACTGAAAGAGATCAATGTTTCCAAGTTTTAGGGCTTTATAGACTTTCCCCCAGTTATCTATGAATCATTTATATAACTAATCAATTAGCCAGACCTTGTGGTGCAGGTCTGTAACCTCAGCACTTTGGGAGGTTGAGGCAGGAGGATCACAAATTTGATCCCAGCCCGGACAAATTAAGTAATTTAGCAAGATCCTGTCTCAAAAGTAAATCTGAAAAATTAGCTGAGGGTGTAGCTCAATTTCCAGTATCACACACACACACACACACACACACACACAAGATCATAAAATTCTTAATGTTTTCCTTTTCCCCTGGGAGCAGGAGACTGGTAAATGACCATCAATTAAAAAATAAAAAAGACAACAATCATATTTTCCTTTAAGACATCTGTTGATTGGTTCACTTTTACCAATGAGCCTCATTCTTGGACATAATACATATGAACTGCCTTGTTGGTTTGTTATGTATTTTTCTAAAAGTCATTAAAATGTGTACATAACTACTGATATTTAAATAAGAAAGGTTTAGCCAGGTGTGGTGGTGTAGGCTGTAATCCCAGCTACTCTGAATGCTGAAGCAGGAGGATTGCAAATTTGAGCCCAGCCTGGTTACCTTAATGATTTAGTGAAATCCTGTCTCAAAAGTTTTAATGAGTAAATAAAAATAAATTTGGATGCAGTTCAGTGTAAAGCCCTGGGTTCAGTCCCCACTACCCGCACCCCCACCCCCATATGTTTAAAAATAAAAGCTACAACCAGGCTGGGGATATAGCTCAGTGTGAAGGCCCTGAGCTCAATCCCTGGTACAAACAAACAAACAAAAAACAAAACAGCATCCACTCCCCAAATAACAAAAAATCAGTATGTCTGCTATTGCCACGTAGAGCATTTCTATAAATAGCCTATGTTGTAAAGCAAAGCACCTGGGTGAGGCAACTATGGAACTGTCCCCTGAGGTTATCTGCAAGCAGAAGACAGGGTCTTCCATATCCTAGGAGGTGATTCTTTCTCCTTCTCTTTCTCTCTCTCTCTCTCTCTCTCTCTCTCTCTCTCCCCCCACCCCCTCTCTTTAATCTTTAGCTTTCTACAAAAGTTCAGGTGACCTTCCGAAATTCTTTGCTTCGTGGGCTGGATTAAGCACCTTCGAAACTGGTGTGATCCAGTCCACACACAGGGACCAGGGCTCAGATAGTCTGCTTGCATTTCCAGAAACATGAGGTGGGAGGAGGAGAGAACACGTCCTGAGGACAGGATGCAGATCTTTGAAATCTGACCCTTTAGAAGTTGGGCTGCTGGGTATTAATAAGGAAGAATAGAAAGTGTAGATCAGAAAGATTTGTGGAAAATAAAACACACATTAGCATAGTGCCCTCCCATGACCAACACGAGTGCCTTTGTAAACCAAACCGGAGCCCAAAGGGAGATCTCTGAGGCTAATTGCCACAAGCGGATGGCAGACAGAAAGGGTGGGCTGCCTTGCGGGCAGGGAGCAAAGGACAAAATGCGAGATCGCAGGACTTTAAAGAGGTGGGATGAAATGAAATAACCCTGTGAGTTATGCAGGGAATTTAAGAGGCTCAGGGCTCAGGTTTATTAGGCATGCATTTGAAATTTAAATACGTTCGGGGGACAATGCCTTTTACAGCATCAGGGGGTGGTCCAATCAGAACACGGTAAGTTTATTAACAGAAGGACATGATCAAACATAAAATAGCAGGCTAAGGGCCTGTCTCTTATGCAGCAGGGCTGCAAAGACTTCTGTGGAATTCCAATCCTGCCCTGGACACACCCCAACACACCCACACCCCGACCACATTTTCCAGTTTTATCTGTAATTGTCAGGGACTCCATGAAAAGCCTCTTTTTGAGATTTTAGTATCTGTATGTATGGTAATGCTATTTTTGTTGGTGCAATGCTTGCGTATTTAAAAAATCATGAAATTCATACAGTCTGTGGTTTGAGCTATTCCCAGACGTATAGACATTTCAAATCAATTATGCATGTATTTATTTATGAAGGAATGGGATAAAGAACTCCTTATGTAGTCCAGGCTGGCCTCAAAATCACAGCAATTCTCCTGCCTCAGCCTCTTAATTGCTGGGACTACAGGTGTGTACCACCATGCCCAGCTCACATATGCATCAGTTTAAAACACCCAAGGACATCCATGGCCTATTTCGAATCCTTCTGGTGAATTGTGGGTAGAATTAAGAATATGCCTCTCTGGGTCCAGGCCCAGGCTTCCTCCAACTTGCCTCTGGCCAACGTCCTTAACTTTCCTGTACTCATTTTCTCATTTACAAAGCAGAGCTAGAGCTGGCCTGTTGGTGCACAAACAAATCCCAGCACTCTGGGAGCCTGAGGCAGGAGGATCTCAAGTTTGAGCCTGGCCAGGGCAACTTAGTGGTTTAGTGAGCCTGAGGTCCCAAAGTTTTAAGAGAAGGGCTGAGGATGTGGTCAGTGCCAAGCCTCTGGGTTCATTACTCAGGGCTGCAATGAAAGTAACAACAGCAAGAAGAGCAGGGCTAATAGCAGTGCCCACTTCAGAGGGTTGCTTTAAAGATATACATGCCCGTATTCCTAAGTGTGCACACCGATACTGCATGTGTGGTGTGTGTACACACAGATGTGTGACACTCCCAGAGACATGTTCGTAAACAGGAGCTATGGTTGCTTTTGCTTTCTCTTGTCTTGTGGCTTCTGAGGCTGACCACGGGAAAGGAGGCCTGGGAAAGAACGGGGTGGCAGCAGTGCTGGTCGAAAGACCAAGAAAGACACGAGTGAGGCTGGGACAGAAACAAAAGAAGGCCAGGGTCTAACCTCGGGGCTGGGTTGTTTTCCTGGAGCCCAGCCTGTCTCAGCTTTGTCCTTAGCTCTTCCCCTTTTGCTCTCTCACCAGTCTGGTCTCTTAAGGTCTGATGACTGTTCTCTAATACGTTTTTGGTGTGTGTGGTATTAGAGACTGAAACCAGGCCCTTGCACTAAACTACTTCCTCAGACCTTATTTGATTTTAATTTTGAGACAAGGTCTTGCTACGGTGCCCAGAATGGGCTTGAACTTGGGATCCTTTGCCTCAGTCTCTCAGAGTTTTGGGATTACAGGCCTGCACCACCAGGCTTAGTTATTCCCTAATATCTTATTAGGAAATAATAAAATTGGGAATCAGCGGCTAGAGCCTCACCTATCATGAGCAAGGGCCTGAATTCAATTTCCAGCCCCACACAAAAAATTTGCTGGGGCATACACCTATGATCACATGACTTGGGAGGCTGAAATTGGAGGATTGCTGTGAGCTCAAGGCCAGCCTGTGCTACTGAGTTCAGATCCAGCTGGGACTACACAGTGAGACCCTATCTCAAAAAAGCAACAACAGCCAACATGAAACAAAAAACAAAAACAGTGAAATAAAAGAACGTATTTTAACATGGCCTTCGCCACTAGTCCTACCTAGCAGGATGGAAGCCAGCCGCACAGCAGACAGATCTCAGTGTGAAACCACAGTCCTGTTTCAGGCAGAAGAACAGCTAAGGGCAGAGCTGGGGTGGCAGAGGGAGCAGTGTGGGCAGCATTGGCAGTACAGGAGTGATATTGTTTTATTGAAATCTGGAAAAGGAGCACTGAGGTCTGTCCTTTGTCTAGAGGGGTCAGACTTCAGGGAAGGGCTGTAAGGACTCCCACCTACTCCAGTGACCACATCTAACCAGAAGGAGGGAGTGCCTAAGACGGCAGCCACCTCATGGATTCTTAGTGGTTTTCCAGAGACCTAACACATCCGACTGCTGTGCATCACGGGTAATTCAGCAGGCTTGTCTGTAATTCCAGTTCCTGTGCCTCCTAAATGGGGGACTGTTCTTCACTGTATACTGAGAAACACCCAGAGAAATCCTCTGCAGGAAAAAGGGGGAGCTTTGGACAAATATCTTAGAATACACTTTCCAGATATCTGAGACCCACTGGAATCCCAAAGCCTCTGATAATGCCCGCAGCAAGAAAACCGTGACTTTGTGAATTTAGAACACCCCTTGTCTTTGATGGTGACTCTTTCATTTCAATATTCATGAGCATTCACCACATTCCATGATAAAACTCTAAGGAGCACACTTTGAGTTAGAAAGTATCTGTCTCTGGTTGATAACTCCAAAAATCTTTTTGGCTTTCATGTGTCATAAATGCATTTAGAATGGATTAGCCAGAAATATATGACTAACCATAGGTAACAGAAAAGTGTGGCTTTTAAAGACAAGGATTTCTATGTTATATAGCACCACGAATCTGGGAGCAGAAATCCAGGATCAGCCTTGTTGTTCAAGGGTGTCTCTGTGGGCCAGCGTCTCACATTTTTGCTCTGTCAACTTCGCCAAGCGGCTTTGTCCTCGTGATCCGAGATGGCTACGGCATGGCTACACACTACGAGTCTGAGTTCCAGGATGGAATAAGGCGGAGGAAACCAAAACCTTTTTTTTTTTTTTTCAAATTCAGAAATGGCTGTCCTTCCTGAAACATTGGCCTGTATCCCACTGGCCAGAGTGGGGTCTTATAACAGCTACTCAGTCTCAGAAGGTAAGTATTTTAGCTCCCTGGCCTTTGTAAGAGGGGACACCAAGGAAAGAGGGCTTATGAGTGACTTTCGAGGCACTAGTATGCACCCCTGGCTTCTTGCACAACCTTTGTATACGGTAGGTGCCCAAAGTATGTTTTGGATGAGTTGACAAGATTGCACTCAGAGGGTGACTTTTGAGATGAGTTAAAGGGACAGAGGGCATCTTTTGCAGCGAAGTACTTTTTGAGTCTGTGAGTTTCCCACAATCCTCCTGGATTCTCAATTGTGAGGGCCCTTGGTCCATCCCTGAAGAGACTTTAGGAGTTTACTTCCCCAGCTCCAAACAGGTGGAAGCTTCTTCCTCTGGGATTTGCACGACCCTGGACTCACCTTGGTGGGCAGCACTTGTCCGTATGTACTGTGAACAGCAGGGAAGAGCGCCGTGTGGTTGGCCTGGAGAAGTCTTTTTCTTCTTCGTGAGGAGCGGCACTAGGGAGCAGGCCAAAGGGTCTGTGACGGGTATTTGCTCGTGACTCTGCAGCCCGTGAGGCCACCAGCCTGCCTGATTCCAGGTGATTCCACCATTTATCTATTGCTATATAACCATGACTCCCCACCGTTGTGTTTTAAGACAATAAACATCCACTATCTCATAGTTTCTGCGGGCTAGGAATTTGGGAGCGGCTCAGTGAGATGGCTGTGGACTGGAGTCTGTCATAGGAGAGTCAAGTTACGGCCGGGTGCTGTCTTCTGAGCACTTCCAACATGGTGCACCCACATGGCTATGGGGGAGGCCTCAGCTCCTAGTGTGTGGACTCCCCCACGGGCTGTGAGTGCATCCTTGTGACAAGGCTCTAGCTCTTCTCACAGCCAGGGATCAGAGAGAGGGCATGGGGGAGTCACCATACCTTTTAAATAGAATAACCCAGCCAGGCCTGATGTCACAGCCCGTAATTCCAGCACTCTGAGAAGCTGAGGTAGGAAGATCGCAAGTTCAATCCTAGCCTGGGCAATGTGACAATTTAGTGAGACCTTCTCTCCAAATCAAAAACCAAAAATGGGCTAGGGATGTAGCTCAACGTGCGTCCTATACTTCTCAGTACTATTAAAAAGAAGAAGAGTAATTCATTTTAATCCCATTTACTGTGCAACCTGGCCCAAATGATCTGTTTCATACTACTTCAATTATTTTTTTCTATTTATCTACTTCTTGAGATAAATTCATATACCACAACATTCACCCTTTTAATGTATATAACTCTGTGTTTTGAGGCTATGTCTACAAAGCTGTGGAATCACTGCCACTTCCTAGTTCTGCACACTGCTGCTTTATGGCCTAATGTGGGCATCATACACCTTCTTCCTGCGACATCCTTCTGGTCAGCCCTATGGGGATGGGAGGGGTCACTGAGGCCTCGGAGACTTGTTACCACAGCACTTGACAGATTCTAAGTGAGCGAATGGTTTTGCTCACTGTGTGGGAAGCGAGGCTGAGGTTAGGAGACCCTCACCCTCCACCGCATGTACACCTCCTTCAATTTTCAATGATCAATTCTCTTTCCTAAAAATGTAAAAAAATTTTGAGACAGGTCTCACCCTGAAGTTTGGGCTGATGCTGAACTCACTCTGTACCTCACGCCGGTCTTGAACACATGGCAATCTTCCTGCCTCAGCTTCCTGAGAGATGGAATTACAGGTATGCAACACAACACCATGCCAATTTTTGTATGGCGCTGGCAAATCGAACGCAGGCCTTTGTGCATGCTCATCAAGCACTGCAACCACAGAATGACAGCCCCAGCTGTCAAGGATCGATTCTCAAAAACAGTCATTATTTATTCCCTAGCAGCACTAGGCAGTTTGCCCTCGTGAAGTTATCCCAGCTCCTAGAACACCACCGTTGCTTGGTTTTCCTCCCAACCTTTCCTCTGGCCTCAGTGGCTGAGCCAGGTACTGGGACTTCATCAGGCATCTGTCTGAACTCTCTTCACGTGGCTGTCTAGCCCAGGCCTTGTACACCAGCACGCACGCACTCTGCCTCAGCCCCGCCTCCCGCAGCTCCACCCTGGTATCGAGAGGCTCCGGGGCTCAGAGCTGAAGCCAGGTCAGCTCAGACCCGCTGTTCTTACAAGGACTCTAGGTTGGCCCTCAGAACTCTGTCCTGTTCTTGCCAACAAAGTGGCACTGCTTTTTTTTTTTTTTTTTTTTTTTTGTATTGGGGATTGAGCTCAGGGCCTTTGCTCTGAACTACATTCCCTGCTCCTTTTTATTAACACAGCTCACTAAGTCACTAAGTAGCCCAGCCTGGGCTCCAACTTGCCATCCTCCTGCCTCAGCCTCCTTGAGTACTGGGATTCCAGGTCCCCCCACCTCACCCTACGCAGGGAACTACCTGGAGTCCTCTTTTTCCTGACATACCCATCCATCTGCACCTCAAAATCTCTTCAGAACCTGACCGTTATATCCACTCCAGGTGACAAGCTGCCCATGTGGGGACAGGTGGTGGCATCCTAGCTCCTCCCTTGCAGTTGATTCTACACGGAGCAGCAGCAGGACACTATGGAAATGCAGGTGGCTCAGGGCTGTGTGCTTAGTCCTCACGGGGTGTTCACAGGAGACGCCCGAGTCCCCACAGTCTGCATCACCCTTTACCCCTGACCATGGCCCCTGACTCTTAACCATGGCCACAGTGGCTTCCTCCCTGTCTCACAGGATTCTGAGGTGTCACCCCATCTTTAGGCCTTAGATCCTCAGCCTGGGAGTCTTCCCTCACTTCTTTCTCTCTGCTCCCCCCCCCCCCAGTTCTGTTCTTCCTTTAACGCCCCTTTGCTGGCCTCTGGGTAAAAGGCAAGGCCTGCCCCCAGTCTTGCTTGCCCTGCCTCCTTTCAAATTCATGGCTCTGGCCACTGTAGCAGACCAGGTGTTGCCTGGACTCTTCTTGTTTAGCGTCTGTCTCCTTCCTTCACTCCCAACATGAGCCCCAGGGGGTGGGAGGGGAGGGGGAGATTGGTGGTCTGCATATCTTCTAGAACATTCTAAGGCTCTCTGGTTCATAGCATGTATTTGGCTGGGTGACTGCATGCACCTCCCAGGGCTTCTGCTGCCTTGCGAGCAATCTGCTAAGCAGGCAGTGGCCCCTAGAAAGCTCAGTGCTGCTCACAATGGGCAGCCTCATCTTGGAACCTGTCACCACCAGGCACAGCCAACCCAGGGTGTTCACATCTTTACATGTGTCAAAAGAACCAGCAACCAGTCAGATGCGGTAGCATGCACCTGCAACCCCTGGGCGGCTGAGCCAGGAGGATCTCAAGTTTAAGCCTGGTCCAAGTAATTTAGCAATTTAGTCTCAAAATAAAAATATAAAACGGGCTGTGTATGTTGTTCAGTGCAAAAGCCTTGGGTTCAATCTTCAGTAGCACCAAAACAAAACAAAACAAAACAAAACTTAGCAACCTGACTTCTTATATGAATGCACCTAGTTTTTAAATGTTAGCTGTTAACATTTCCAAAGTTCAGCCTGGCTTCCTGGGTAACATAGCATCCCAGCATTTAATGGCTTAATACAGCCACAGGAGCCTACAGGTCCCAGCCAGACCTTCCGGTCTGAAGCAGCGCAGCTGAGCTCTCCAAATCAAATAATCCTCCCTGTTGACACAGATTAGAATCAAAATCACTGGCAAGCAGGGAGCTTTTGTGTGGAAGGAGGAAAACTCCACTATGCCTGCAAAAGTTGGCATGAAATTAAGGTGACAAGGGAAATAAAGAGTCATGAGCCACTGGCCAAATAATGTGGCTTACTCTCCAGGGACTGGCTGTCACCACATTACGAAGGTGCATGTGCACACAGGGAGAAGTGGCTGGATCACCAGGCAGGGCTGGCAGCAAACACACACTGTTTAGAAAAACCCGGGGACGGCAGTAATGACTGTCCTAGGTGCCTGGGAATAAATAGTCAATTCAGGATGAGGGACAAGACTGGACAGAACAAGAACCCAAATCAGATGAACACAGGTTTTTTTTTTTTTTTTTTGAGGCAGGATCCCATTCTGTAGTCCAGGCTGGTCCCGTGCTTACTATGTAGCCCAGGCTGGCCTCAAACTCGTAATAATCCTCCTGCTTCAGTGTCCCAAGTACTGGACTACAAACATGCACCACCCTGTCCAGCTAATCTTTAAGTGGTGCTAAAGATTCAAGCCCAGGACCCTGTGCACACCAGGCAAGCATTTTAAACACGGAGCTATAGCCCCAGCCCAAATACAGTTACTTATGTCACATCAGTGACCATCAGGGTGAATGGACGCTCACTGCTCACCGCTTCTCTTAAGATTCTATATGTATTAAAATTAAAACACAAAGGCCAAGAGCATAGATCAGTGGTTAGAGCACTTGCCTAGTGTGTGGGAGACTCTGGGATTGATTCTGCAGCCCACATTAAAAAATCAGCTGTTTGACGTGGCATCTACCCGTAATTCTGACAGCTGGGAGGCTGAGGCAAAAGGATTTCCCTGAGTTTAAGCCTGGTCTGGGCTACATAATGAGTTCAGGACCAGCCTGGACTAGTGTGAGACCCTGTCTCAAAAATAAATAAATAAATAAATATAAAACATAAAAGAGGCACTGAGGGCCTGGGAACATAGCATAATGTATAGTTCCTGCCTAGTAATGTCCTAAGATCAATCCTCAATACTGAAGAAACAAACGAACATGTATAAGTCATAAAAATTAAAATAGAGAGCTTGAAGACTCCAAAATTAAAGAACAGATAAGAAGGTAGAAATGCCAGTTGCCCTGATTTATTAGTACATATTATATACACATATTATATTTTTACACTATAGCCCATTTCTATGCACAACTAATCCATGTCAATTAAAGAGGAAAAATAACCCCACATGGAATGTGTAATATTGGATTAAATAAAGAAGGTGTAAAAAATATTTGGGGGAAATTATGGTTGTCTAAAAAAAAAGTCCTCATGGGGCTGGAGGAATGGCTCAGCGGTTAAAGTGCTTGAGCAAGTGCTAAGTACCTCAGTTCGATACCCCAGCACCACATAAACTGGGCGTGGTGGCGCACACCTGTAATCCCAGCACTCAGGAGGCTGAGACAGGATTGCCCTGAGTCCAAGGTCATCCTGGGCTCTGAAGTGAATTCAGGACCAGCCTGGACCACAGAGCGAGACCCTGTCTCAAAAAAAGTCCTCTTTTTTATTTTAGAGAGGTTTAATGACCAAAATTTATAAAGTCTATCATTTGAAATTAATGGGGAAAAAGAAATGACTCGTGAAACAAACATGGCAAACCGTCTATAATGATTTCATGCAGGCTCCGGGGCCGCCAGACTGAGGCTGCTCTGTGCTTTCCTGGCACTTTGAGAGGTTTCATAATAAGAAGGAAAAAGAGATCAAAGAAAGCTTAGGAGTGTGTGGGAATCACGAAGTCAGGTATTTGTAATGTATTGTAAAGGTGAGTGATTTTAAAAAACAAAAAAAAAACAAACAAACACTGGTTCCACAGGCCAGGAATCCCAGCGCTCTGGGAGGCTCAAGCAGGCAGATCCAAAGTTCAAGCCCAGCGTGGGCAATTTAGCCATTTGGGGAGACCCTGTCTCAAAAATCAAAACTAAAATAGGCTGGAGATTTAGTTCATTCCCGGTGCTATTCCTCGCCCCCAACTCACAAAGAAATTTTAAAAAGGCATAGGAATATTTTGAGGAAAAAAAGCCTCAGGAATGCCACTGCCCCCTCTGTCCCATGTGCTCTGTGATCTGGAGTGTGACTTCACTTGAAGACAATGTACAAAGTCCACCCTGCAGACCCCCAGTGTGCAGGCAGGATGCAAAGCCTCCCCCTTGTCCCGCCTCAGACACTGTGGCCATGGTCACCTGGGTCCTTTATTTTATTCTCATCTGTCAGGACACAGACATCAGAATGCCCCTGGACACACCCAACTTCTCATAAACCCTCTGTTTATTTTTTTAAATGGGAGAGGGAGGGTTGAAGATAAGAGAGAAAGCAGATTAACCAGCTATGCCTTTCTGTTGGCTCAAGTGATCAAATTTCACTCTATTATCTATAATGGGACTAGTCAACTTTCCAGGTGAAGGCATGAAGGGTAACCATTGTTGGTGCCCCTCCCTCTTTCAAGTGTTTTGACTGCTCTTGGATACTTAATATTGGAGTCCTGTAGAACAATTACGGCTTCCAATATGGATACCTGTTACACAGCATGAGCACGGAACTAATTTCCTTTTATTTTTTTTTCTAGTACTGGATATTGAACCCAGACTGACTGACTGACTGACTGACTGACTGACTCTGTGTGTGTGTGTGTGTGTGTGTGTGTGTGTGTGTGTGTGTGTGTGCGCGCGCGCGCGCGTGTCCGTCCCAGGCTGGTACTGAACTCACTGTGTAGCTCAGGCTGGCCTTTAAGTCATGGCAATCCTCCTGCCTCAGCCTCCTGAACGCTGGAATTACAGGCGTGTGCCACCTCACCTGGCTTTTATGTTGTGCTGGGGAATCGAATTCAGGACCACTAGGCCATTCCTCCAGCCCTACCCCCCACCCCCTTTTGAGACAAGTTCTTGCTAAATCAATACCTTGTCCAGGCTAGATCCAAATTTTTGATCCTCCTGCCTCAGCCTCCCAGAGGGCTGGGATCACAGGTGTGCCACCCTTTCCAGGCAGTACTTCGTCTAGGCAGTATTGTAGCTTGTCACTCAGGTCTGGGATACCCGATTATCTGGAACTGACTCAAATTTCACAATACAAACTACGTTATCTTTTCCCCCAAGTTTCAAAAGTCGGCCCTATTCTAGTACTCCCCCAAATTCAACCATGTTAAAAAAAAAAAAACTACGAAACATGCCAACAGTAGATTCATATCGCTAAGAAATGGAGCTTCACCAAGTTCAAAGCAGACGAACGGGAAGACATGGCGGCTCAGGAAGGGCTCTTCCCTGACAGCAGCCCCAACAGCGAGCTTTGCCCTCGTGAAGCTTCATTCCACGGTGCGGTCCTCTCCCTAGGCAAAGTCGTCAATAAATCCTACTTCACATCAGAAAGAAAAAAAAAAAAAAGGTTGATGGGTGACGGGAATCCGGCTCAGGGCGAGGGCGCCGCGGATAAAGAACCGGAAGTAAAACAGCAATCACTCATAATCCTACGAAATAGCCATCTTTAACATGCTGCGGCTTTAGCTTTGTTTTAGCTTTGCCCTGTTTTTTTCCCCCACAGCTGTAGAAACTGTTACCATGGACGCAGCGTGAAATATTTAAGTAAATAATGTTAACCTAATGGCAAGTGTTTACCTGTGAGGCAGGTCGAAGAAAGCTCTCTTCTCCGTGTCGTGCATGTGCGTGCTTGCGTACGTGCGTGCGTGCGTGCGTGTGCGTTTACTTTTGGCGATAGAGTTTGCCAGTATTGCGCAGGTCCAAAAAGGGCTGGAGGAACGGCCTAGCGCTTAAAGCGCGCATGGCCCCGAGTTCCTGAGACCCCCATCCGGGACTGCGGGCGTGTACGCTAGAGCTCGCTCCGCATTGTGTATTTTCGAACTCCTTCATCTTTTTCTTACCAACCCCGAATCTTTTTAAGCTTAGAGGGGAAAAAGAGTGTCAGTTGTTTTATTTTCTCCCTACTGGAGACGAAAGCCAGGGCCCTGTGCACGTTGGGCAGATGCTGTGCCACTGAGCTACACCCCGGCCCTGTTTCTGTTTTGAAACAGGTTCTCTCTGAGTTGCTGAGGCTGGCTGTCAACTTGGGATCTTCCTGACTCAGCCTCCTGAGTAGCTGGGATGACAGAGGTGTAGCGCTGTACTTGACTGGTCAGTTAAAAAATACATAGGGTGTAATGAATTTAGAGCAGCCATTTAAAATGCCAACATACAAAACAACAACAACAACAAAAATACCAATATTAGGCTGGAGGAATGGCTCAGCAGTTAAAGTGCTTGCCTAGCAAACATTAAGTCAAGTGCTAAGTCAAGTGCTAAGTACCCAGTTCGATTCCCTAACACCACATAATCCAGGCGTGGTGGCACACGCTTGTAATCCCAGCACTCCAGAGGCTGAGGCAGGAGGATTGCCGTGAGTCCAAGAACAGCCCAGGCTCCATAGTGAGTTCAGGACCAGCCTGGGCTGCAGAGCGATACCCTGTCTCAAAAAAAAAAATTTTTTATATATATACATATATATATATATATATATATATGGCATTAACTTATTGGCCTCCATGAGATAGAGTGGTCAGGAAACAGTGTCCACACGACTTCAAAACAACTTACCTATTCAATCTGAGTTGGGGACCACCCAACCATCAAATTGAAGGAAAATTACCAGCCAATCATCTGTCATGTAGTCCAACAAGTTGTTGGCTAAATAAATTCACTTTTTCCCTAGTTGGGTCCCGGCTGTGTGACCTTGGGCAAGTCACATTTTCTGAGCTTTAACTTACCTATCTGTAAACCGGAAATAATAATAATATCTATCTGGTCAGTTTAAATAATAGTATGTATACCGAGGGAGCCACCTATGTAATGCACTTAGAACAGCTATATTTAAATCCAACAAATTCAGAAAACCTGACATTTTGAAAACTCACCTGAGTTGCTAGGATGGTAGCATATACTTGTGATCGCAGCTCCCTGGGAGGCTGAGGCAGGGGATGATGAGTTCAAGGCCAGCTTGGGTGACTTTGCAAGAGCCTGTGTCAAAGGAAAGAATTCAAAAAGGACTGGGGACATAGCTCCATGACAGTATACCTTGCATGTGAAAGGTCCTGATTCCATCTGCAATGATGAAAATAAATTTTTTTAAAAAATGAAAACAGCAACTCATTAGATAGCCAAAGCTCATCTGATCTGAACTCATTTGGTGACAGAAGTTGATCATCAGCAGGCCTGGTGGTGGAGGCATGTGATTTCGGCACTCTAGGGGGCTGAAGCAGGAGGATCGCAAGTTTGAGCATACTTAGATTCTGGGTAGCTTAGTGAGGTTCTGTCTCAAAATCAAAAATGAAAATGGGCTGGGATGTAGTGAAGGCCCTGGGCTCAAACTCCAGTTTAAAAATACCCATGTTTTGCCAGACAAAGACTTAACTAGGAAGGAAAATTACAGACCAATATCCTTAATGAATATAGATTCAAAAATCCTCAATAAGATTCTGGCAAACAGAATCCAACAAGAAATCAGAAAGATCATACACTATGATCATGTGGGCTTCATCCCTGAGATGCAAGGCTGGTTCAACATACGTAAATCAATCAATGTAACACACCATATCAACAAAAGCAAAAACAAACACCACATGATCATCTGTATTGATGCAGAAAAAGCCTTTGACAAAATCCAACACCCTTTCATGATAAAAACACTGAGAAAAATAGGTATAGAAGGGCCCTACCTAAAACTCATAGAACCCATATATGCTAAGCCTACTGAAAATATAGTAAATGGAGAAAAGCTGAAATCGTTCCCTCTCAAATCAGGAACAAGACAAGGCTGCCCACTATCACCACTCTTATTCAACATAGTCCTTGAAACACTGGCCATAGCAATCAGACAAGAAAATGAAATAAAGGGAATCTGCATTGGAAACGAGGAGGTCAAACTCTCCTTATTTGCAGATGATATGATTATCTATATGGAAGACCCTAAAAACTCCACTATGAAACTCCTAGAAATAATAAAAAAAACTTAGCCAAGTCACAGGCCATAAAATTAACACTAAAAAATCAATAGCTTTTCTCTTCACTAACAATGAACTTACTGAGCAAGAACTCAGAAAAACAATTCCATTCTCAATAGCTCAGCAAAAAATTAAATACCTAGGAGTATGTCTAACCAAGGATGTGAAGGACCTATATAAAGAAAACTACATTACATTGAAGAAAGAAATTATAGGAGACACTAGAAAATGGAAAGGTATCCCCTGCTCTTGGATAGGAAAAATAAATATAGTAAAAATGACTATACTACCAAAACTGATACACAGATTCAATGCAGTTCCTATCAAAATACCTGCAAGTTTCTTCAAAGAACTTGAAACAATAATTCTTAAATTCATATGGAACCAAAAGAGACCAAGAATAGCCAAAGCAATCCTGAGCGACAAGACCAAAGCAGGAGGCATTACAGTTCCAGACATCAGACTGTACTATAAAGCCATAGTTGTAAAAACAATTTGGTACGGGCACAAAAATAGATAGATCAGTGGAACAGAATAGAAGATGCAGAGATAAACCCAAATACCCTCAATTACTTAATCTTCGACAAAGGGGCCAAATGCATACAATGGAAAAAGGACAGCCTGTTCAACAAGTGGTGCTGGGAAAACTGGACATCCACATGCAGAAGAATGAATCTAGTCACACACCTATCACCATGTACCAAAATCAAATCAAAATGGATCAAAGACCTAAACATTAAAAATGAAACACTAAACCTTCTGGAAGACAAAGTAGGCAAATTTCTAAAAGACATAGGGGTAAGCAAAGATTTTCTTGACAAGACACCAAAAGCAAAAGAAATTATCCCCATTATCAACAAATGGGATCTTGTCAAACTAAAAAGTTTCTGCACAGCAAAGGAAACTATCAACATTGTAAAAAGAGATCCAACAGACTGGGAAAAAATATTTACCACCAACATCTCAGATAGGAAGCTCATAACTAGAATATACAGGGAGCTGAAGAAAAGCAAGCCTACCAAAATAAAGGATCCTATTGAAAAGTGGGCAAATGAAATGAAGAAACAGTTCACTCATGAAGAAATGCAAAAGGCCAATAGATACATGAAAAGATGTTCAACATCTCTAGCCATAAGAGAAATGCAAATCAAAACAACACTAAGATACCATCTCATCCCAGAGAGAATGGCCTACATCAACAATTCAAATAGCAATCAGTGCTGGTGTGGCTGTAGGGAGAAAGGAACCCTCCTGCACTGCTGGTGGGAATGTAAATTTGTACAACCCCTTTGGAAAGCAGTATGGAGAGCTCTCAAAAGACTAGAAATAAATATCCCCTTCGATCCAGTGACACCCCTTCTGGGAATATACCCAAAAGAGGCCAAAACAGCACATAGCAGAGATATATGTATACCCATGTTTATAGCAGCACAACTAACAATACCTAAAATATGGAAGTCACCAAAATACCCATCAACAGACCAATGGATACACAAACTGTGGTATTTATACACAATGGAATACTATGCATCTGTAAAATCCAACAGCGTGGAGGCTTTTACAGGCAAATGGAAGAAACTTGAAAATATCATGCTTAGTGAAGTAAGTCAGAAGCAGAAGGTGAAACATCGAATGGTCTCTCTAATATGAGAGACCCAGATCACAACTCCTTTGGAACTTGAGACCAAAGACAAAGTGAAAGAGGGGGGTAGGGTGGGGGAGAAGGGAGGGTGGGGTGGGTAGGGGATGGGACAAAAGGAGAGTGGGAAAGCCCTTGTCACCTTGACAAGCTATGAATATGCACAAAATGCCCAACCTCATTGTAAACCTTGAATTTTGCATGTATACATATCAATAAAATATGGGGAAAAATATCAATGTTTTGATAACAGGTCTTCATTTTACTAGTATATGCTCTATGTATTTATAACCTTTCAAGTGGAAACATTTGAATTCTCCACTGTCTGAGACTAATGAACATGAAGTTTTGTTGCAATAGGACCTTTCAGTTGAGTTTGAAAGTCATCCCATTTTGTCCTCATGAGTCAGGTAGGGAGACATGACACCTGTTCTTTGTTTTGAGACAAGCTCTCACTCTGTAGTCCAGGATGGTTCTGAGCTCACTGTGTAGCCCAGACTGTCCTCCAATTCACAGCAATCCTCCTGCCTCAGCCTCCGAAGTGCCTGGATGATAGGCCTGCGTCACCATGTCCATCTTATGTGGTGCTGGGAATGAACTTGGGTACTCAGAACTTGCTAGGCAGGTGCTTTAGCTGCTGAGCTATTACTCCAACCCCAACAGCTCTTATTTAAAATCAATAGATGGAGAAACTGACGCACATTCTTGGCTTGGTAAGGAACTTATCCAGGGTCCCAGTGGTACAGGACCAGACCTTGGCTGCTATGTAATGCAGCTGTGGGCACCAGGGGAACCAGCAGGAAAGCCAGTGGTGGTGAGATACAGAGAGAGCGAGAAAGCCACCCATCCATTGCACTGTGGAACACTCTTGTGTGCAAGAGCCCATTCTAGAAATGTCTAAAATTTCCAATTTTATCACTAAGTTATGTCAGCAATAAACGGCTGTTACCAGGGGTTCACCAGGTGCCAGTACAGAAGGAGCTACAGCTTTGGGAATGTGTGTAATTCTAAATGAATATGGGTAGTTCCTAGTCAAGATCCACCCGAACAGCTGGGCTTCAAAGGAAGCTTCAAATTCCCATTTCCCTTATGCAAATGTAGAGCTGACCTTTACGAAACCTCAAATTAAGACCAAACAGCTCCTGACCAAAGAAGAACCAGCAGCCTTAGTGGGGCGAGAGTCTCCAAGGGAGCCGCTCTTTCTCTGTGTCTCCCTCCTGGAGCGGAGCCTTTGATCTCAGATGACACGGCTGCTTGAGACGTGGAGGCGGCTGCAATGGGGGCTTGGCCTCCTTCCTGGTTTTATGGGCATTGAGCAGTGAGTTTTGAAGCTAGCTCATGTGCTGTGCTGCAGTCACAGCTGTTTGCCTCCTCTGTGCAGTGACTACAAAAGTGGTGGTGATGGAGGGATGCCCGCCAGCCCTGTAGCTTAGGACGGCTTTGACTGGAGTCGCCACAGGTGTGTGTGCTGCCTCTCGAGATGGATCTTATGACGATGAAACAAAACAGTAACAACGATGAAAAACAACTGACTTATAGAAGTTTGGGGAGCCTAATACCTACGTGGAGTTGAAAGGAGAAAGAGCTGAGGTTTGTGCTCCACAGAAAATGTTCTCATTTCTTTAGGAAAAACCTCACTTTGTGGTGTCAAACTTTACATCTAGTGCTGATGGTGGCAGAATGAACAGAAAATGGTAGTTCTGAGCTGTAGGTGTAGCTCAATGGTTAAAGAGCTTGCCCAGCAAGCACAGGCTTTGGGTTTGATTCCCCGGCACCACATAGACTGGGTATGGTGCTGTACTTGGGAAGCTGACGCAGGAGGATTGCTGTGTGTACGAGGCCAACCTGAACTACATAGTGAGTTCAGGACCAACCTGAGCTACTCCACAGCAAGACTTTGTCTCAAAGAGAAAAGAATGAAAAAGAAATGGTAGTTCTAAGACACTCAGAAGATGGACTGTGTCTAATCATCCATCCATTCATTCATTCATCCACCCATTAAACAATCCATTCATCTGACCATATAAGCATCCACTTAACCAACCATCCAAGCATCCATTCATCCATCTGTCCACCCATCTACCCACTCATCCACCCACCCATCCATCTCCCCATCCATCCATCCACACATCTATCCATCTCCCCATCCATCAGGCCATCCTTCACTTACCTAAGAAAATAGAGCTTTAGCTAAAAATAACCTGTCTATGACAGAAAGAATAAATATTAAGCCTCAATAATTAGGCAACTGAGAAAGGTGACTGACCATAGGTATAGCAACTCTATACCTAGTATTTAAACCTATACAAATAAATTCGGGAGCTGGAGGTATAGCTCAGTGGTTAAAGCATTTGCTTAGCATGTGCAAGGCCCCGGATTCAGTTCCCCAGCATCACATAAGGTAGGCATAGTGCTGTACACAGGAGGCTGGGGCAGGAGGGTTGCTGCATGTTTGAAGCCCATCTAAGTTACATAGGGCCAGTTTGTACTACAGAGCCAGACCACGTCTGGAAAAAAAAAAAAAAAGGAAACTGTAGTTCAAAGACCCTTAGAGACAAACTGTGTCTGAGCCATCTTGTGGTCAGCTAATCTGACCACATAAAGATTGGCTGGGCATGGTGTCACATCCCTATAATCCCAGCACTTGGGTGGCTAAAGCTGAAGCAGGAGAATTACCATGAGTTCAAGGCCAGCCTGGGCTACGTAGTGAGTTCAGAACCAGTTTGGCCTACAGAGGGAGATCCTATCTCAAAACAAACAACAAAGCCAGCCCTGTTGGTGCAAACCTATAATCCCAGAATTTGGGAGACTGAGGCAGGAGGATTGCCTGAGTTTGAGGCCACCCTTGGCTGCACAGTGAATTTAGCACCAGCCAGGACTATACAGCAAGACCTTATCTCAAAAACCAAAAGTAAATAACCCTACACAAATTAGAGAAGTAGGTAAAAACAGATGCACAAGGACACTCACTGCTTTGATCCTGATCAAGAGCCCAGACAACAATCTGTCCACTTACAGGCCTGTCAGTAACAGTCTCTCCTCTATTTTTCCCCTGTGTAGAACATGGATATCCAGAGAAGTGGGTGGTTGATGGTGAAAGTGAAACGGATCAGTGCTCACACGGGGCTCAGCACCAGGCTCAGCACACAGTAGGTTCTGAACACTCTCAGCTGTTGTTATAATTACTACAACTGAATATTAAATAGCAATGTATTTTTAAAAGGCTAAAATTGGTCTCTATGTGCTTGATTATTTATAATTTAGTTTTTTAAAAATGACAGCAGAGCTGGAGGAATGGCCCAGTGGTTAAAGCCCTTGCCTAGCAAGTACACAACTTTGAGTTTGATTCCCCAGCACCATATAAACTGGGCGTGGTGGCACACTCCTGTAATCTCAGTACTCAGGAGGCTGAGACAGGAGGAGTGTCATGTGTCCAAGCCAGCCTGGGCTCCATAGTGAGTTCAGAACTAGTCTGGGCAATAAAGGGAGACCCCGTCTGAAAAAATTTAATAATAATAAAATAAAAAATGACAGGAGGTTGAGTTTAGTGGTTCATACCTGTGAATCTCAGCACTTGGGAGGCTGAGGCAGGATGATTATTACATGTTCAAAGCCAACCTGGGCTACAGAGTGAGTTGAGGACCAGCCTGGATCTCAAGAGTGAGAGACCCTGTCTCAAAAAAATAAAATGAAACACAGTTTTAAAATGACAGAATTTGTAGAATGTGGCTGATCACATTTGTGCTTTTAGCCAAGAACATGCTCTGTATTTATTACATAGGTGCTATTTTGTAGTCGTTGTTGTAGTTATTTGTTTGCTGTGGTGGTACTGGGGACTTAACCCAGAGCCTTTGCACTGGTCATTTTGGATTTAAAATATATATATATATTTTGAGGCAGGATCTCATAAAGTCACTAAGTTGCCTCAAACCTGGAATCCTCTTGCCTCTGCCTCCCAGAGTGCTTGGATTTTGAATGTGTGCTGCTCTGGCTAGCTTAGGCTTATCTGCATGTAGAACATTTCAGGAAGGAGTCACAAGAAGTGGAAGCCTGTAAAGATATTTTTACGCAGGCCCTTGAATTAATGTTAAAATACAGTTATGGGTCGGCATTCTTTCAAAAGACATGTACCAGGCCTGGTGGCGCAGGCCTGTAATCCCAGCACTCTGAGATGCTGAGACAGGAGGATTGTAAACTGGTGCCGGTTCTGGGAAACTAGCAACTTAGTGAGACCCTATCTCAAAATCAAAACTAAGAATGGGCTAAGGAGCAGCTCAATGTGAAGGCCCTGGGCTCCCTCCCAGTACAACACAAAAGACACACAGATGAGCACCTGTTGGTCTAATAAATGCTCTTTTGCCAACAGTAGTAATTTGTGGCTTACGAAGTATATGAGGAAGGGACAACTGAGTCCCGGCCGTGTACGGCAGCCTTATTTGAAATTAGCTGAAGTAACTAATCTGTGACTTGTTTGAACCAGGGAGTAAAAAGCACTCATCTTAGGTGTATTAAAAAAGAGCCATCTGCCCTGGCTGCCTAACCACTTAGTTTTGAGAATGATTGATGTCAACAAAAATTTACAAGGTGCAACTTTTTTGGAATAGAAAACTATGAAACCTTCAGATTGCATTTTAAATTATCTTCAGAATCAAATACTGGGTGCAATTAGTGATGAAGCATTATAGGAACATGTTTGGTATAGGATTCCATAAGATGGATTAAAAGTTGTTGTGAGACGATTATTGCTTAGATGTCCTGTTTTCGACAAATAGAGGGAGAACTGTGCTTTATATCTGCTGCCCATTGCTGTGTCTCAGGGCTCAGCCTGACACTTGATTAAGCATTCATCTGTGCTCATGAGCAATTTTTTCCTTGAGTCACAGGCTGGGCGTGGAGCTCAGCAGGTAAAGCGATTGCCTAGCACACACAAGGCCTGAGCCTTGTGGCCCAGCTCCACAAAGGCCACGCGTGGTGGTGCGCACCTGTAATAACAGCACTCAGGAGCCTGAGGCGGGAAGATTGCTGTGTATTTGAGGCCAGCCTGAATTCAGGACCAGCCTGGACTACAGAGCAAGATCCTTTTCTGCACCCCCAAACATACAAATAAAATCTGTCATTTTACAGATCCAAGTTTTCACAGAGCCTTCTTTCCCTGGCCCAATTCAGCTGCTTTTCTGAAATGCCTTTTGCACACTACGCACCATAAAGTTACCATCTTTGATGAAAA
This sequence comes from Ctenodactylus gundi, assembly GCA_004027205.1. NCBI lineage: Eukaryota > Metazoa > Chordata > Mammalia > Rodentia > Ctenodactylidae > Ctenodactylus > Ctenodactylus gundi. The sequence goes on from PVKB01000692.1 coordinate 567,602, forward strand.
AAATGCCTGTGGAGGGGCACCACAGGCCATTTGGTGGCCTCCTGTCAGGGGAGCAAAAGACCAGCGCTGAACAAGGCTGGAGGTTTTTATTATCACGTCGTAAATGAGCAAATGGCATCTGTCAATACAAAGAGCCTCACACGGTCGTGGGGAAGAGAGCTGCCGGGGTTGGGGGATGGGGGGAGCTGGCCAGCTGACAGCATGGATTTTTATTAACCTGCCGCCCCACATCTTCTCGTATTTTATTTTGCCTCATTCACTCGGCAGCATAATAATGCTATAAAAACACCCAAACAGGAAACTGATAACCATTAAACACTGCAGGGCCACCCTGCGCCTGAGCGGCAGTAGAGCGTGTGCCCCAGGGACCGTCTTCAGGTTTAGGCATGAGCGTGCCGGCACCTTTGCAGATTTGCACGCGCGGCCCAGGCTGCCGTGGGTCGGGGGCGGAAGAGATTTCTTTCCAGGAATAGCACATTGCCTGTCTGCCTAAAGCGTTCATTCTCGCCAACTTCTCATATTTGGGCCGTAAACATCTTTCATGGCGTTGGTAAAATGGCCAAGGTGTTTATGGGAGGCAAGAAACGTTTACGCCAAAAGCATAAAGGCGGAAATGGAAGTGTTCACACGGGCCCCACGGGGAGAGGGGGGTGAGGGAAGGGAGGCCGGAGGGCCCCCCTCCGCAGGCGTTCCCGGGAAGTCGTTAAGGTGGATGTCTCATAAAAGTGCTTAGAAAATGTTAGCAGCCATTCAGGCCTCAGCAGGTGTGGGAGCAGCGCAGAGTGGGCGACCAAGAACAGGGGCCTGTGTGCTGCAGGGGAAGCGGTGCGTCCCCAAGCCCGAGAAGGCCGTTCCCAAAGGCTCAAAGCCTGGGCCACGACGGGGTCACCGCTCCGGTGGGAAATCGGCAGGCAGCCATTGCACAGACGATTGTCCCAAAGATGTTTGTTGCCCCTGGGGTAGGTCTGTATTTGTTCTGACCTAGAAATGTGTCCACTGTTTTTTAAATTATTTATTTTTGAGATAGGGTCTCTTATGCACTGTAGTCCAAGTTGGTCCTGAACTCACTGTGAAGCTCAGGCTGGCCTCAAACTCACAGCAGTCTTCCTGCCTTAGCCTTGCAAATGCTGGCATTATAGGCATGCACCACCACGCCTAGGTTATGTGGTGCTGGGGAATCAAACTCAGGACCTTGTGCTTGCTAGGAAAGCACTCTAAGCACTGTACTATTCTTCCAGCCCTATCCACCACTTTTCTTACATGAAAATTTTAAATTTAATTTTAAAAATTATAGGGGATGGAGGAATAGCACAGCGTTTTAAAGCACTTGTCTAGCAAGTGCACAGCCCTGAGTTCCATTCTCAGCACCACATAAATGGGCAGCCCCATTCTGCCCAAGTCCCGCGGCCCTGGGGGCGCCTGGAACCGCAGGTGGTACCGAGCCCGGTAGAACATACACGTAGCTACTCTTTCCTCCATGCAAACAAATCTGCGGGAAAGATTAATTTATAAATTATTATTAATAACAAGTTAATAACAACCTTTGTTCCCACTCCTCCTGGGAGTCCTGTTCAGCCCGTATGGTTAGTTGCGCTGTTGTGGCCACCTCAACGTCCCGAATCAGTTAAAAGTTTTTATTTTCATGATCATGTTGATTTGGGGAAGAGCCGGAAGTCCCAAGATCTGGTGAGTAAGGTGCATAAGGGCACGCCGTAAGTTTTTATTTGACAGCAGTTGCTGAAAAACATTTTGAATGAATTTGGGATGTCAGGGCAGCCAGAAGAACGTAAGGGGACTCCTGAAAGGCTTCTGCGAGTGGCCAAAGTAAGCGCATTTGCAGTGAGTGGAGTATTTTGAGGAGGATTAATGGCAGTGTTTTTTACTGTAATAAAAATTTTCTAAATTTATTTAGATATTCACTTTAATTTTTTCCAATCATACCTAATATGTTCAGTACAGGGTGGCAGGGAGGGAGGCTGCCAGAACACACCATGGTCCTCATCGAGGGGGCTTTTCCCTTTTATGGTACTCTTTGTACCTCCCAATTTTCTTTTCTTTTTTTTTTTTTTTGAGACACGGTCTCTCTTGCTCTATAGTCTAAGCTGGTTCTGCTGGCCTTGACCATACCGCAATCCTCCTCCCTCAGCCTTTCAAGTGCTGGGATTATACAGGTATGTGCCACCACACCTGGTTTATGTGGTGCTGGGGAATCAAACTCAGGACCTCATGCTTGCTAGGCAAATACTCTAACCACTGAGATACACTCCCAGCCTTCCCTCCTTTCTCTCTCTCTCTCTCTCTCTCTCTCTCTCTCTCTCTCTCTCTCTCTCTCTCTCTCTCTCTCTCTCTCTCTCTCTCTCCCTGTTTCTTTCTGTCTCTCTCTCCATCTCTCTTGAGACATGATCTCACTCTGTAGCCCAGGCTGGCCTTGTCCACACCACAGTCCTTCTGATCCTCCTGCCTCAGCATTAGGCTTACAGGCATGTGTCACCATTGCCTTGCTGGGCAGGCACGCTAATCCCTAAATTGATCCCCCAGCCTCATTATGGATTAATCTTTGTTGCTTTTTTGGTGTCTCCTTAACTGTGCTGTGTGGAGCCTTGCAATTATGACATTTGTTTTTCAGTGCTAAGAAATGAGCCCAAAGCCTTCACATGCAGTTGCAATTTCCCTGCCCGTTTTTTTTTTTTAATTCTTTTTATTTTGAGAGAGGGTCTTGTTAAGTCTCCAAGTTGCCCAGGGTGGGCTCGAATTTGCGAGCCTCCTGCCTCAGCCTCCCAGAGTGCTGAGATTAAAGGCCTGCTCACTGGGCCTGGGTTGAACTACACAGCTTGGCAGATAATGACAGAAGAGGCAGCTCGGGTCTAGGGAATGGCAGGCGTGGCAAGGTGGGCACGCTGCTCTGAGGAGCCAGGACCCAGAGCTCATTCACCTCGCAAAACTTCACGGTGGCTTTAACGTCAGCAAACACAGAATCCAGGTTGTAAAGTCCGAAACAAGCTGAGGACAGCAGTCAAAGCCAGCTGTAAGGAGAACGTGGCCAAAGTGTAGAGTAAATAGGATAAAAAGTAAGAGTTCATGGGAAGTTGTTTCGTTTTGAAAAGTAACTTCACCCGAATAAGACTTTTTAGGCAATTTTAGAAGCCAGATTTTTAAAGGAAAGATAACTTGTTAAAATGTGAAACAGGAAGTACTGTTGGTACAAATGTGATAATTACATTTTACTCAAAAGTAGCTATACTAGCTGGACCTGGTGGTGCAGGTCTGTATTTCCAGGCACTCTGGGAGGCTGAGGCAGGATTGCCTGGGCAATTTAGTGAGATCCTGTCCCACAGTGAAAAAAAAGCACAGCAGTTAGAGCACTTGCCCAGTAACTGCAGCTCTGGGTTCAATTTTCCAGCACCATATAAACTGGGTATGGTGGTACACATCTGTGATTCTAGCACTTGGGAGGCTGAGGCAGGAGGATTGCCATGAGTTATCTGTCTCAAAAAGGGGGGTGGGGGGGGTGGAGATGTGGCTCAGTGCTAGTTGGGTTTAATCTCCAATATAATAATAACAATAATAATGAAATAATCAGATCGTGCAGTGCTCACTTGGGACTGCCAAATACGCTAACTCGTCATGAACACCTTTCCATGCCAATAAGCAAGTTTCCTTAAAAGTACTTCCCAAGGTGGTTTCAAAAGAACATCAACAGCTGTCACAAGCTCCAGGATGAGATTATCTTGGAAATCGGGGTTAGAGGCAGCCAGAGGATTTTGCTGCCTGGTCATTCCGATACTCTGATATGACAGACACAGTGTACTGGCCTAAGAGAGGGGACACATTGAGAAAGCCCTCAGAAGTATTTGACTCCAGAGCCCCCTCTCCCGATTGTGTGCTTTATTGAGAAGAAACTTATGTCACGTATAATTAACCATTTTAAAGCTCAGGATTGAGCGGCGTTCAGGACCGTCACCGCATTGCGCAACTGTCCCTCTATCTGAATCTGAACCGTGTCGTCATGCTCCAGAGCAGCCCTTATCCAGGGTCAGAAGCGCCCGCTCTTGTTGGTGTTGGCTGAGCGAAGGAGCAGAGAGCCAGTTAGGGCTGTAAAAGTGACTCCTTCGACTTTGATCTGCTGTACTGCAGGGCTAGAAGGCTGTGAAAGCCCATGACAGAGACTCATGCTCAATGAAAACCCAAGAGGATCCTCTCTCAAGCCCTAGGGAAGTAAAAAGAATATCTGCTAAGATGTGGGTTGTTACCACCACAAGCCAGTTAAGTTTGCTAGATTTACCCAAGCCAAGAGGCAATTAGAGCTGAGGGCGTTGCTCAGTGGTTATACCACTCACCTAGTACACATGAGACTCTAGGTTCCTAAGTTCCATTTCTCAGCTCCATGTAAAAATTAGGCAGGCATGGCGGTGCACACCTGCAATCCTAGCACTCAGGAGGCTGAGGCAGGAGGACTGCCTTGAGATCAAAACCAGCTTGGGCTACATGGTGAGTTCAAGACCAGCAGCCTGGACTACACAGCAAGACTCTATTGCCAAAATAAATAAATAAATAAACAAATAAATGGCAATTATCATTTCCCCTTGAAGCAATTGGTAGATTATAAACATGTGATCATTCAACACAATTATCATGCTCAGCCTGTAAGTGGCTGGAAATGGTTATCTTATCTTGTATCTTTCTGTATAAAGAAAAAAAAGTGCTTTAGGACCCACTCCCCCAAAAATGCATATCTATCAGGGGAAGAGAAAAGATAATGAGTCTAGAAAGTGAACTCATTTTTCTTAGCAAGAAATGGAGAGATTATCCAATAGCCTGTGATCTCAGTATCATAACGATTTTAAGGTTAAGAGCTAGAAAAAAAAAATGTCACTAGAAAAAGTTACAAGTGGTTTCCTCAGAGGCCCAGGCCGTGAGGAAGGCCGGGCAGTCTCTTTTCATAATTAGCTCTTCTGCACTTCATTAATTTTTAAGCACAGGCTAGGAATTCTTTCATTATTATTATTATTATTATTATTTTTCCTTTAAGAAACAGCTACTTTTCACTGATCAGTGGCACAGGCCTGTAATTCTAGCACTCTGGGAGGCTGAGGCAGGATCCTGGACCATAACTTTGAGCCCAGCTTTGGCAAATTTATAAACTTAATGAGACCCTTTCTGAAAAAAAAAAAAAAATGGTGTGGGGATGTAGCTCAGCATGAAGGCCACAGGCCCCATTCCGAGTACCACACTCACAAAAAGCTGTTTTTGGAGATAATGATGACCCAGCCAAGGTTAGCTCCAGACAAGAGAACATAAAATAGGTTTAGAAGACACATGGCAGATGGATAAGGCCAGTCCTTTTCGGGGAGGGGAAGCACATCTCGGCAGGAGTGAGCAGGAGCCCCCCTGCATGCTTTCTTTCTTGCCAATTTGAAAGGGTTAAATACAGCCCATGCTGAAGCAAGGATGTTTTGCTTCATTTTGTTTTGTTTTGAGACAGGGTCTTGGTGTGTATTCCAGGCTGGTCCTGAACTCACTGGGTAGCCCGGGGTGGCCGCGAGCTCAGGGTAATCCTCCTGTTTCAGCCTTCCCAGTGCTGGGATTATAGGTGTGTACCATCCCACTTGACTGGAAGAATAAGCATTTTTTGAAAGGAGAGAAAGATATAGTTTTAATTTATTTGGAGTGACTCATTTTTGCTTTAAATATATCAAAGAAGGGTATATCAGGTGTGGTGGTGCGTGACTGTAATCTCAGCTGTTTGGGAGGCTGAGACAAGGTCAGAGTCAGCCTGGGCAAATTACTTAGATTGTCTCAGAGTAAAATTTTAAAAAGGGCTGGGACTGTAGCTTATTGGTAGAGTGTTTGCCTAGCACTGGTTCCATTCCCAATACTGTATAAATAAATAAATAAATAGTTACTATAATGAATAATAACATTCAAACTTTTAAGGCAGATATACCCAAATGTTAACAATTAGGGAATGTGGGTGAAGGATACATCACTCATTTTACTGTGCACATAATTGAAAAATTTCCAAAGTAAAAATATGAGGAAAAGTGTTGTAAAAGAAAGCTGGGCCCAATACTGCAGGCCTGTAATCCCAGCACTTTGAGCAGCTGAGGCAGGAAGATTGTAAATTCAAGCCCAGCCCGGGCAATTTAGTGACTTAGTGAGACCTTGTCTCAAAAACAAAATTAAAATGGCTGGGCGGGGGAGGGGGGGAACAAGACTGGAGCAATAGGACAGTGGTTAGAGCTTGCCTAGCAAGCTCAAGGCCCTGAGTTGATCCCCAGCATCACATAAACTGGGCCAGGTGGCACACATCTGTAATCCCCAGTACTCAGGATGCTGAGACAGAAGGATTGCCATGAGTTTGAGGCCTGCCTGGGCTACATAGCAAGTGCAGGACCAGCCAGCCTGGACTACAGTGTGAGACTCTGCCTCAAAAAAAAGGGGGGGGGGGGAAGACATATGATGTCGACCCATAGCTGGGTTGCAGAATACCTCTGGCATATTAATTTATTATTTATATTTTTTTCCATTTTTTCTTTTTTGTTTGTTTTTTGGAGACAGAGTCTTGCTCTATAGTCCAGGCTGGTCCTGAACTCACTATGGAGCCCAGGCTGGCCTTGGACTCATGGTAGTCCTCCTGCCTCAGCCTCCCAAATGCTGGGATTATAGGCATGCACCACCATGCCCAGCTTTATGTGGTGCTCAGGAATTGAACTCAGAGCCTTGCATTTGCAAGGCAAGTGCTTTAACCACCGTGCCATTCTTCCAGTCGTATTTTTTCATTTATTTACAGTGGAACTGGGGATTGAACCCAGACCCTTGAGCATGCTGGCAAGCTCTTCAACACTGAGCCACATCACCAGCTCCATGGAGTTCCATGATTTTATCTGATCTACTGAATTTAATGAAGGTCCCTCCTCCCCTACCCTGGGCTCTGCAACTTCAAAGAGAAGGTAGGGTCAGTTCCCCTCTACACAGGTGAAGAGAAAGTTCTGGATCTTTCTTTGCCTCTGGTAACCTGGAATGTCAGGGTAGTTAACTTCCAGTAACAGGAAACCAATCTCACCAAGGTTGGAACCCTAAGGTCATTAGTCCACCACCTACCAAGGAGTCCAGTGTGAGGACTTTTCCAGGGAGGGGATTCAGTCAGTTAATTTGAGGATTTGTGGTCTCACTTTATAGGCCAGGCTGGCCTTGAACTCACAGCAATCCTCCGGCCTCAGCCTCCCGAGTGCTGGGGTTACAGATATGGGCCACCATGCGCGGTTTAATTAGAGAGTTAAATTTTCCCTTCTTTCCCCCACTTCGTCCTCAGCTGTTTTCACAGGCTGCCTCCCCTCCTGGCCCAAGATGGCTGCAGAGTTCTAGCAATTGCAGACAGATTTAGCCAAGTCCCTGCTTTCTGTCCTTTTTCAAGGATGAGGAAACTCTTCCCAGAAGCCTTTGCAGCTACTTTCCCTCTTACCTGTCGTACTGCACCATGCATCTGGTCCAGAAAGCAAAGCCTTGGCAGCCGGGGAGATGAGGTTACTGCAGTGGGCTTGTGTCCAACAGGCCATGGTCCATGTGCAGAGACATGTATATCTGCCCTTCATAGAGCACACTAAGTTGTAAGGGGTCACTGTTGTCTTCTGCAACTTTAAGTTAGTGAGCGTCCAAGTATACACACACCTCCTTGGCCACAATAACTTGTAATAATTTGAGAAATCATGTATAATAAAATCAAGCACCTTGGGATAGAGGAATGGCTCAGTGGTTAAAGTGCTTGCCTAGCAAGCTCAAGGCCTTGGGTTCAGTTCCCCAGCACTACATAAGCCAGGCATGGTGGCACATACATGTAATCCCAGCCCTCAGGAGGCTGATGCAGGAGGATTACCATGATTCCAAGGCCAGCCTGGGCTACATAGTGAGTTCAGAACCAGCCTGGACTGCAGAGCAAGACCCTGACTCAAAAATAAACAAATAAATAAAAAATAAATCACCTTTAGGAATTCAGTCTGTGATAAAGTTATCTTTCAGGTCAGTAGAAGAAGGATAAATCCTAGACTATGAGGATGGTAGGAATAGAATAAATTGGATAAATTCCAGTATTGGTATCTAGAAGACAAGATTGTTAGGATTGCCTTTCAAATCATACCTAAGGATAAAATTCAAAATATAAAAGAAAACCAGGACTGGAGGAATAGCTCAGCAGTTAAAGTGCTTGCCTAGCAAGTGCTGAGTACCTGAGTTTGATTCCTCAGCACCACATAAGCTGTGCATGGCGGCACATGCCTATAATCCTAATGTTCAAGAGGCTGAGGCAGGAGGATTGCTGTGAGTTCGAGGCCAGTCTGGGGTACATAGCAAGCACAGAACAAGCCTGGACTACAGAATGAAACACTGTCTCCAAAAAAAAAAAAAAAAAAAAAAAAAAAAAAAAAAAAAAAAAAAAAAAAAAAAAAAAAAAAAAAAAAAAAAAAAAAAAGCAAGCCAGGTATGATAGTGAACACCTATAAACTCAGGTACTTGGAAGGCTGAGGCAGGAGGATTGCATGCTTGAGTCCAGCTGGACAAAGTAGTGAGATACTTAGGAAGGAAGGAAGGAAGGAAGGAAGGAAGGAAGGAAGGAAGGAAGCGCTGTGGCTGCAGCTTGGTACTCCCTAGTTCACGCCTCAGGAAAAAAAAAAATCAGAAAAGCACTGAAGAAGCTATCAGGAGAATACAGGGTCTCCCTCTGTAGTTTAGGGTGGTCCTGAACTGAATTCACTATACAGCCCAGGCTGGCCTTGGATTCATAGCAATCTTCCTGTCCCAGCCTGACTTCAGAGCAAGACCCTTCCTCAAAAAAAAAGAAAGAAAGAAAGAAAGAAAGAAAGAAAGAAAGAAAGAAAGAAAGAAAGAAAGAAAGAGAAAATGGGCTGGGGATGCAGTTTAGTACAAAGATCCTGGGCTCAATCACTAGTACCATAAGAAAAAGAAAACAAAGAGCTTTCAACCTGGTTGCAGGAGACGCGGGAGCTGATGTCTGTGGTGCTCTGGACCATCCACCCTCCAGCTCCGTAACTTGACACAGAAGGGCTGGGCCTTTGTACCCATTCACAGAACAGTTACGATGCGACTGTCCCTGGCACACAGCAATCTTCAGATATGGCACCTGCGTTCAGTCCCGAGCAATTCTGAGAGCCCACACTGGTCCTGTCCTGGTGCCAGGCGGCAGCGTCTGGGTCTTCCTGCCACCACGGGGTACCCACACAGTCCCCTCGCTTGCGGCCCCGTCTGCCCCAGAAGGGCCTGGACTCGGCCTGTGCCAATCCAACGTTCTCTCCATAGAGGTTGGATGAAACAACAATGAAGGCAGGCATGGCGACCCACACCTGTAATCCCAAACTCTGGGAGGCTGAGGCAGGAGATTAGTGATTTAGCAAGATCCTGTATCAAAAGAAAAAGAAAGAAAATAAACAAACAAACCAGGTTTAGTCACTTGAAGAGTCAACACGCATAATTTACAAAGAATACCAAGCTGGGGAGGCTGAGGAGCAAGGCTTGGGAGGTGCAGCCAGTCCCGGCTTCCTAGCAAGACGGCCCAATAAATAAATAAACAGTAACAAAAAAGAATGGCAAGATTTTATGAAGTCAATAAACATGACCTTGGGGAGCCATACTGACTGTAAGCCAAGCCATTTAAAGAGGAACATCTTGAGCTGGGCCTGGTAGTGCTGGCCTGTAATCCCAACACTGGGAGGCTGAAGCAGGAGAGTGCAAATTTGAGCCCAGACTGAGCAGCTTTAATGAGACCCTGTCCCACAGTCAAATACAAAGGCTGGAGGTACATGCAAAGCCCATGGGCTCCGTTTCCAGTACTATCACCACCACCACCACACCACCACAAAAAAAAAAGAAAAATTAAATAATATATATGGGATAATATATACACTTTTTTTTTTGAGACAGGGTCTTGCTCTGTAATCCAGGCTGACGCTGGTGCTGTGTTGTCTAGACTGGCCTCTAACTCACAGCAGTCCTGCCTCAGCCTTCTGGGATTATAGGCGTGGGCCACTATAACTGGCAAATTTTTATGTGATGCTAGGGAACCAAACCCCAAGGCCTTGTGCATCCTACACGAGTCTAACTTCTGAGTTAAGCCCCGAGCCCCAAAAGAAGAAAACTACAAAGATAAGTGTCTTTTCCCCTTCTTTGCCGCCTAATAAATATTCCAAGGCAACTAATACATTAAAAGAAAGTTAAGGAGCTAGAGGAATGGCACAGTGGGCTTAGCCAAGCGCTAAGTACCCAAGTTCGATTCCCCAGCACCACATAAGCCGGGCATGGTGGTGCCCACCTGTAATCCCAGCACTCAGGAGGCTGAGGCAGGAGGATTGCCGTGACTCCAAGGCCAGCCTGGGCTGCATAGTGAGTTCAGGACCAGCCTGGACTACAGAGCAAGACTCTGCCTCAAAAAACAAAACAACAACAACAAAAATTAACAGTGCATTTTTGGATCTTATTTAGATCCTGTTAAAATAAACAAGCTGAAAAAAGTATGACCTTTAACAGACCATTAAAAACATGATCAATCAAATGGATTTAGTGATGTGGAGAAAGGACGCCATGGCCATGGCGCCATGGCTATCTCCGAGGAATAGTTCCGTGCTAGGAATGCGCCCAGAGGTGTGAGGGTGGGGGGTGGGGGGGTGTTAAAGGTCCCCCTGGAATGGGATGGGGGTTGGGGGTGTCGCATTTGTAGAGGGACCCAGAGCGTCCCAGCCCACTCTGAGGATGGGAAAACAGAACAAATGCAGCCAAACATTCCTTTAATGTTGCCTCACATATTTGTTTATACTTACCTAGCTGTTTCTTTCCTTAAAGACACTTGCGAACTTGCGAGTTGCGTGAGTGTGAGAGTGTGTGCGCGTGTGCACAGAATCCACAGCTTCATCCAGTGTGTCGCTCCACTACTGGGCTGGGCACCCACCCCCCAGGTTTGTTGTTGTTTCACTGACAAAATTTTTTTTCTTTAAGCTTCACAAGTTGAGATTTATAAGTTTTTCATTTCATACTAACGGCTAAATTCTTTTTTAAACATTGCCGTGAGCCAGGCATGATGACACACGGCTGGAATCCCAGCTCCCTGGGAGGCTGAGGCAGGAGGATTGCCAAGTTGGTGTGACTTAGCGAGACCCTGTCTCAAAATAAAAATAGCCATGGGTGAAGATGTAGCTTAGTGCGAAGGTTTCGTTTAATTCCCAGTACCACTAAAAACAAACAAACAAAGGAACCCTGGCATGGCTTGGCCATGGCTGAAGCCAGGCAGGGCACGTGGGGATCACGGCCTTGTCTGTCACTATGTCATAGATTCAAAAACGGTCATGATACAATTAAAAAGGAAAAGAGAGGCTTTACGTGAGAAGATTACAGGAGTCCCTCAGGAAAACTAAGACTGCACTTCCTTGGAAAAACATGGCTTTTTACAAAACAGACGTTACTTATGAACCAGCATAAAGTGGACTGTGGATGGAGACAGAAGAGCAACCAGCGCTCTGTTCCTCCTCCGCCACGTCCTTAGTCAAAAACAACAGAAAGGAAGCTGATTTTCATAGCTTTAATTTCTATTTTTAAGATGAATCATCAAACAATTCCTCCCCTTCTGATATGATTTTAGTCACTATTCAAAGTGGATTAATTTTAATAATTTTTTTTCCAGTAGAGACAAGAATCTGTTCCTTTTTTTCTGTTCTTCCCCCCTTCTCAATAGAATATAAAATCACAACTTGTGGTGTGTAATTCTTTTTGAGATAAAGGACAGTAAAGCCTAACAGTTTCCTTGAGCCTGTTACCAGACCACTCCCGCAGCACTAGGGCTTTTTGCTGAACTTCTTGGCTTTCAGCTGCGTTGCTTTATTTTTCATTTTGTTGTGCGTGTTTTCTTTTGAGAAATAGAAGAGCAAATCCAACTCCTGTATTTCTTCCTCAATTCTGTTGACCCAACAAACATAACCCCGGCACAGTGATAGTTAAAGGCCAGTGAGAAGGGAGGTCAGAAAACCGGCCAGGATTTCCTACTTGCCCAATCTTTATCTTTGCAAAGATGGGAGATGAAATCCCTTTTATTCTTGTTAATTATTGACACCTCGCTGTGGACACAAAATAATCTTTCTCTCTCTCCTGCTGTTCGTCTTCACAGTACGAGAGCAATTGACAACCTAATGTATGGAAAGTGAATCTTTTGTGAGTCCCATAATGACCAATTTTTCCTTTGGGCTCCAAAGCTGGTCAAACAAGAGCCCCATTGTCCCTTTCAGCGGCGAATAATAGAAAACTTAAATGAAATCTGGAGGTCATTTGACCTCTTCGGAAACTCAGAGGCAGACGTAGCAGCTCCCAAACCTGAGCCTGCTACCCTGTGATGCAGGGCTCACAGCTCGCCTACGTAGAGGAGATGGCAGTGCCTGACAGCTTAGAAAACTAGCTGTGGGGCAGTGATTCCTTCATGTCAGGGGATTCTAGCTCTGTCCCACATCACAGAACCACTCCCAGCAATCTGAAGGCTAAGGCAGGAGGATTGCTGTGAGTTCAAGGCAAGCCTAGGCTACACAGTGAGTTTAGGATGAGCCTGAACTACAGAGCAAAACCTTATCTCAAACAAAACAAAACAAAAAAGAAATCAGTAAGCACAATAGTAGCCTCTGTTTATTTGAGTACTTAATATTTAACTTTCACTATAACCAGAGGTGCCTGACAGTTGTATCCCTTCTGCATAGATAAATCAGCTGAATGCAGAAAGGGCGAACAGGTGATCTGGGAGGTCTTGAAGCTGGGATTTAAGTGTGGGTTATTTTGGAAACTTTCTGTGTGGAAATTGCACCTTGAGCTTTCACAATGAGCCACATCCCGGCCCTTGTAAATTTTTATTTTGAGACTGCGTCTTGCTGAGTCACTTGCTGTCCTCCTGTCTCAGCCTCTCCAAGTGCTGGGGACACCACGGGCAGACACCACCACATCTGGCTGGAAAGTTCTTCTCCTGTTCTTCTCACACAATCTTTGTCTGTTTCTTGGAAATGATTTTTTTCAAATCACTATATACTTAATCTCATAAAAATGCTACTGCAGATTATTAGCTCTTAAATACTTAATTTTTCACACCAGTGGGACTATCTGCTGGATCAATTCCTAGGGACAGAATAGCTGGGTCAAAGGTTACCTGCGTTTGGTTAATTTTGGAAAATAGTGTCAGATCGCTTGTTCAATGATAGGAGACTGGGTCAAAGAATTTATGGTTCATACTGAGATAGTGGACTACGAAAGTCCTCCGAGGCCCACGTGTGGAAGGCTTGGTCACCAGCCTGTGGTGGTACTGGAAAGTGGTGTAACCTTTAGGAGGTAGGGCCTAGTGTAAAGAAGTTAGGTCACTGGGAGCGAAATACTGGGGTCCTGGCTCTTTTCTGTCTCTCCCTGACTGCCATTCAGTAAACAGATCTCCTCCACCATGCGCTCCCACCATGATATTGTACCTTGACCCAGGCCCAAAGCAATAGATCATGGGCTGAAATCTCTGAAACCATGAGCAAACACAAAACTTTTCCTCCTCATAATTTGATAACTTCAGTTATTTTGTTGCAGTAGCAAAGAACAGACTAATACAATAGTCTATTTTCTAAACTTTTTGAATTTTGTAGCAAGTAAACATGTAACATATTCAAGTAAAAACTTTATAGATTTACAAAATATCAGAACTATCACATCAGCCCAATTATTTTATTTTATTTTATTTATTGAGCAGGGTCTTGCTTTGTAATCCAGGCTGGTCCTGAGCTCACTATGTAGCCCAGCCTGGCCTTGAACTCACAGCAGTCTTCCTGCCTCAGCCTCCTAAGTACTGGGATTACAAGTGTGTACCATCACACCCGGCTTATGTGGTGCTGGGGAATTGAACACAGGTCTTTATGCTTGCAAGGCAAGTTCTGTAACCACCGTGCTATTTCCTAGCCCAGCCCAATTAGTTTAAAGATGGAGAAACTGAGGCCTAGGAGCATCAGCCAATGCTTGCCTGGCCTGAAAACCCCCTCCTAGGGATCCTCACACCTTTGTCCCTCATCTTTGATTGTCCACCCTGATTTTCAGAGGCTTGGGCCAGGCACTGTGGGACAGAGTGCCGAGAAGAAGCACATCCCACAGTGGGCCTGATGGTGCAGGCCTGTCATCCCAACACTCTAGGAGGCCAAGGCAGGAGCCTCATCTGGGCAACTTTTTTGAGATCCTTTCTCAAAATAAAAAATAAAGATGGTCTGAGGATGTCACTCAGTGTGAAGGCCTAGGGCTTGATCCCCATTATCAGAGAGAGAGAGAGAGAGAGAGAGAGAGAGAGAGAGAGAGAGAAAGGGGGGAGGGAGAGAGGGAGAGAGAGAAAGAAAAGGACAGAAGAACAAGCTCCCTAAACTTTCTTCCACCAGCTGAGGATATCTACAAGGACCTATGTGCCCTGGGCACATCAGGTCCCTTCAAAGCCAAGTGATTGATGTAAAACCATCTTGAAATAGTATACAACTTCAGAGCAAAGTACAAATGGTGTGGATGAATCAACAGTCTCATTTTCAGGACTGCCTAGGACAGAGCTCCCCAAAAAAGTGAGGGGCAGAAGCAAAGAGTCATCAGCAATTGACTAGATCACTGGAAAGAGGGAATATAGAGGATCCCAAGTGAATAAGGAGCCAACTAAAAGCACTGGCTGAAACCCACTGGAGACCAGTTGTGTGGCTAATCTCTGCAGAGACCACACGAAGTGTCAGCGCATATGTACGGGAAAGAAAAGCAGGAGTTTGGGAGCATGGTCTGCACACACAAGCGTGGCCCAACAGACTAATTTCTGCTGTCACCTTACAGGTGACTTGTAAAGGCCTAGCCCTGTGGCACACACCTGTAATCCTAGTACTTTGGGAGGCTGAGGCAGGAAGATTACAAGTATGAACTAAGCCTGGGCAACTTAGCAACTTAGTCTCAAAATAAAAAATAAAAATGGGCTGGGGAGGTAGCTCAGTGTGAAGGGCCTGGGCTCCACCCCAGGTACCACAGAAACACGCCTACATATATACATACTGTCTTACTTTTCTGTTCTGTTGCTGTGACTCAATACCCAACACCTACAACTTAAATGAGGAAAGATTTGTTTTAGCTCATGGTTTTCGAAAGTCTGTCCTTTCATGGGCTGATGGTTAGTGCTAGAAAGGTTGGCAAGGAGAAAATCTGCTTGGCAAAATCTCCCATGGCAGACAGGAAGTAGAGTAAGTGAGGGGAAGGGAGGAGCTATCAATCACATATATCCTTCCAGGTCATGTCCCAGTGATCCGCCCCTTCTGGGTCAGTCCCCATTGACCCTCCCCTTCCCACTAGGCCCCACCACCTTACAGCAGAGGAAATCAATGGATTGATTCTGGTGGTTGAATCACCCCCAAACGTGAGGCTTTGGGGGAACATTCCAGATGCAGACCATAACATATTTCACCAGAAGCATGAATAAAACTAAGGCAGTGAGGGAATGCTTTCCTATAATCTCATCTGCTCAGGAGGCTGTGGCCGGAAAACCATAAATTCATGGGTAGCCTCGACAATCCAGCAAGATCATGTCAAAAAACCAAATAAACACCTCAGGATCTAGCTCAGTGGCAGAGCACTTGTCTAGCATGCACAGGGTTCTGAGCTCGACCCCTCAGTCTCTAGTACCACAAAAACAAAAACAACACTACAAAGAAAAGAAAAAACTGGATGAAGAAAATCAAACGAAGAGCCAGGCCTGGTGGTGGAGGCCTGGAATTCCAGCACCTGCGGAGGGTGAGGCAGCAGCTCTCTAATTTGGCTTTGTTTTCCTGTACTGGGGGTTGAGTCTAAGGCCTCACAGTGAGCCACATCCCTGGCCCACCCTTTTTTCTTTCTTTCTTTTTTTAAAAAACTTTTTATTTCCCAAATTGAGTTTGAGTTTGCAGTCCTCCTGCCTCAGCCTCCCAGAGTACGGGGGTTACAGACATGCAGCTCCACACCGAGCTTGGGCAGACATCTTACAGTTTGGAATCTCATAGCTGAAGAGTGAGGCCAGAAGCTGCAGGGGAAACTTCCAGTGCTGTGCGAGTTACCACTCCCTCAGCAAGGTGCATATGCCTGGAGTCACGTGGCCAAGAATTAAGTGTAAAGGCCCAGGCGTGACACCAGGGATGAGGGGTTGGAATGGTGGGGACCTTATCACAGCAACTCACGTGAGCTCATCCTCAGTCCCCTGCCCTGTTGGGAGCCCGAGCTGAATGTGGAGGTATACGACAGGGCAGCCACAGTGCCGCTGCTGACCGTGTTGTTCTCCGCTCACACGTCGTTCCCGTCAAGCCCCAAGGTGTTGGCATGGTGGTTGGTCATTTATAGCACTGTGGGAAAAGTATTTTCTTTATCAAGTAAAAAGAAAAAAAAAAAGCAAAATATATAGCTGGGTGTGGTGGAGCATACATGTAATCTTAAGAGTTTGGGAAGTGTGGTGGGAGGATTCCAAGTTCAAGGCCAGGCTACTTGAACTTAGTGGCTTAATGAAACCTTGTCTCAAAAAAAAAAAAAAAAAAACACCCAAACAAATATAAAAAATAAATAAGTAAAGGAAGAATAAAAGAGTTTGCTGAGGTTGTAGCTTAGTGGCTCTGAATCCAATACTCAATACTAGAAATTAAAAAAAGAAAGAAAGAAAGCAAAATACATACATTTGCTTGAGTATGCTTAACATCTGTCCCGGAAGAAGCATGCATATAGGGCTTGGGGGAGGCTTAGCTTACTGGTTAAAGCACTTGCCGAGCATGCTCTAGGCCCTGGATTCGAATCCTCACCACCACACAAAAATCAGCTGGGTGTGGTGGCACATGTCTGTAATCCCAACACTTGGGAGGCTGAGGCAGAAGGACTGCTATGAGTTTGAGGCCAGCTGGGCTACTTAGGGAGTTTAGAACCAGCCTGGACTACAGAGTGAGACTTTGTCTCTGTCTTGAAAGAAAGAAAGAGAGAGAGAGAGAGAAAGGAAAAGACATGTAACAATGGTGGTGTGGGCAGTTCTGGGAAGTAGAGGACCCGGTACTGGAAAAAAGATTAAGAGGGAATTTTAAAAAATTGGGAGGACGGTAGCTGGAGAAATAGCACAAGGGTTAAAGTGCTTGCCTAGCAAGTGCCAAGGCCCTGAGTTTGATTCTCCAGCACCACATAAAATGGATGTGATGGCATATACCTGTAATCCCAGCATTTGAGAGGCTGAGGCAGGAGGACTGCTGTGAGACTGAGACAAGTCTGGAGTACATAGTGAGTTCAGGACCAGCCTGGACTACAGAGAGAGACCCCATCTCAAAAACAATTTTTTTTTCCTTTGCCAAGCATGGTGATGCAGGTTTGTAATCCCAGCATTTTGGGAGGCTGAGGCAAGAGGACTGCAAATTCAAGCCCAGCTTCGGCAACTCTTAGTGATCTAGCGAGATCTCAAAAATAAAACAAGGGCTGGGGGTGTAGCTCTGTGACAGCCCTGGGCTTGATGCTCAGTACCAAAAACAAAGACAAAAAACAAAACCTAATTGTTTTCTAGTTTTTGATTTTTGAACCATAAAGATATATACCCATGAAAGTTAAACTAAACAATAAAAATGCAGCACAGAGGGGTGTACAGCCTTGAGCTCAGGGCCCAGCACCAACACATTAAGCAGAACAATGGGACAGCTCACCCATCTGCTCAGCCTGTCCCCACTCTGACCAACCACATGGAGATTTACAGATTGATCATTCCATTAACAAATTTTCCTGGCTGGATTTCTTCTCATTCTTTTTAAATGTGCTTGACTTTTGCATATATTGTAGTTTTACAAGAAACCTATAATCATAGTTACTTAGACATTTCTACTCTTTGTACAACTCCTAGCACCACTGTGGTACAGAAGCCCTATGTATGTGCTGGTAGAGTTTATTCCACTACTGTTTGAATGACAAAATTAATGGACAGCTTATGTATATGTGTGCGTGCGTGTGTGTGTGCGTGCGTGCGTGTGTGCGTGTGTGCGTGTGTGCGTGTGCGTGTGTGTGTGTGTGTATGGCTTTTTTTTTTTTTGAGACAGGGTCTTGCTCTGTAATCCAGGCCAGTTCTAAACTCATTACATAGCCTAGGCTGGCCTTAAACTCACTGCACTCCTCCCTCCTGAGCCTCTCGAGTGCTGGGATTAAAAGTGTGTACCACGATGCCCAGTTTATGGTGTGCTGGGGAACTGAACCCAGGGCCTTGTTTTGGCTAGGCAAGTGGTCTAAGTGCTGAGTTAAGCCCCCAACCCCCCTGGGCAGTTTCTTTACTTCATTGTTTATTTAAGCAAGAGAGTTAATGATTTTTTTTCAAAAAAATAAAAACGGGGCTTCGATTCCCCAGTACCACATATGCTGGGTGTGGTGGTGTACACCTGTAATCCCAGCACTCAGGAGACTGAGGCAGGAGGATTGCAGTGAGTTCCAGGCAATCCTGGGCTACATAATGAGCACAGTGAGTTCACGACCTGTCTGTACTACAGAATGAGACCCTGTCTCCAAAAAAGGAAAAGAAAAACTCTAAATGATAGCCTCAGAGATAGATTTAAGACTCAGCTAACTTTAAGAAGAATTCATGTAGGAGCTGGAAGATAGGTCAGTGGTTTGAGTGCTTGTCCAGTGTGTTCAAGGACCTGGGTTCAACTCCTCAGCACCACATAAAAATTAATTGGGTGTGATGGCGTATGTCTACAATCCCAACACTCAGGAGACTGAGGCAGGAGAATTGCTCTGAGTTTGAGACCAGTCTGGGCTCCGTAGTGAATTCAGAGCCAGCCTGGACTATAAAAGACCCAGAAAACTAACTTTGAAAAGAATCCATGAAAAATTACTCAATTGTGCTGTTTTGCTAGTTAAGTATAGAATTCAGTTTAGAAAAACCAAGAAGAAAAAAATGAAGCTGAGTGCCCTCAGAATCAATGTAGTTCTCTAAAACCTTAAGTCCAAGGGAAAATTATAAAACTAACTTGTTTCTAATCTACTTAGGCTGAGGCATGTAGACAGCACATCTTAACCCCGGTATTGAAACAATTTCTTTTGGACAACGGAGGAAAAAAACCCCTGACACACAAGAAGCAAGAGACCAGCACACAGAAATGTAGTAAGAGGATATTTAACTGTATCACTGTTGCTAAGATAAGAAACTGAAGAAATGACATTACTACAGTAAGGGAAGTGGTTGTAGGCGCCCGGTATATTCACATCCGTGCACTGTCAGTGTTGTGTCTACATAAAAAACACCAAGGCAGATGTGCGTGTACCAAGCTGGAAAGGTTAGCAGATCCCAATGCTATGTGAGTAAAGCACACAGTGTTTTTTTTTTTTTTTAAAAAGGCAGTATATGTATGTAAATACATGAGTTTATGCATGTGAATTTCTGCAAAGGAGGCACACATGGCAGGGAGGGTGGGGCCATCTCACAGCAGAAACAGAAGGACAGCAGAGGGGACTTGAGAGTCCCTTCGTGCACAACGACCGCACGGACTCTTCGACGTGCACGTGCATCTTGTTTTATTATGCGTCATTTCAACCACAGCCAGGACTGCGGCGGACTGAAGGGGGGCATTCTCCATGCAAACAGATCTCACTCTTCTAAAAGTAAATTTAGTCCCTCAACAATGCGTCCCCAGGCCCAGCGGCCAGCCCATTTGGGGCTCATTCATTTCCCCCAGAAACCAATGGGTCCACCCAGCAGGCTGGAAACACCGGATCTGGAGGCCATGAAATTTATACCACTACTGCCTTTTCAGCGTTTTCTCAAACGTGGGCCTTACCGATTTCTTTGACCTCCTTTTCTTTTTTTTTTTTTTTTCCATTCCAATGCGTGGCGCTGACAAGGCATTGAATTACCAGTTTGTCACTACCGCCATAGGCTTTATTATTCCTTTGAACAGAAGCTGGGGTTTAAAAAGAAAAGTTTTTCTTAATAAGTAGCTGTCCGTCCTTTGATATGCACATCTGGATGGTGGTCTTATCTGCGCCTGGCTAATGCTGCTTCCTGCGGACAGCGATAAAAGAACAATTCAAAATAACAAAAAAGGGAGAAAACGGGCCAGATGCCTCAAAAATAAGGCGGACAATGCAAATAAAAGCAACTGCTTTTACTATTCCGGAGAATAAACTCTATCAACCATTGAAGGAATCATTTTAGCGGTCAATGGAGGCAAGAATTTTTTTAAGGGATTAGGAAGAAGAAGAAGAAAGCGAACAGCAGCGGACAAGCCGCTGCCACATTCTGTTAGAAATTAAGAGGGAAATAAAGCTAAGTATGCTATAAATCACGGCGGGTTTAATTTCGCTCTGACCTGCTCCTGCGTTTCTTTTTCTTTTTCTTTCATTTCCTTTTGTCTTCATTTGCTTCTGACTGAAACATGTCAGAATTTCATGCCGGAATGAAAGATTTTGATACATGCTTTAAAAAAAAAAAAAAAGATCAGATCTTTTAAACAACACAGACACGCGCCAGGGGAAAATCCTGATCACCAAAACTTCACCCCGCTCCACTTTCCCTCCTCTGTTCACTTGTAACATGTAAATTTCCTTCTGAGTCCTTCCTCGTACATGGGATTTTTCCCCCTCTCTGATTAGTGCATCACCTTTGTCCACTGAGAGAAAGTGTCCTTAGAAAAATATTATGCTTTCCTCAGCTCTGGGAAGTCTCCAAGGAGCCTTCTTCCTCTCGCCCTGGAAACAGGCCTGCTGTTTCCCAAGCTGGGCCAGCGCTAAGGGTGGAAGAGGGGAAGCCCTGTATCCAGATAAGATATGATGGCCACAGATTCTAGATGATTTCGGATGCGGTCACTGTTCTGCTTCTAAAAGGAACAGGGTCAACCCGCTCTGCAAACACAAAACACCCGTGGGTTCACAAACGGGCCCAGGATGATTCTGTCT
This sequence comes from Ctenodactylus gundi, assembly GCA_004027205.1. Lineage (NCBI taxonomy): Eukaryota > Metazoa > Chordata > Mammalia > Rodentia > Ctenodactylidae > Ctenodactylus > Ctenodactylus gundi. The sequence goes on from PVKB01000692.1 coordinate 588,542, forward strand.
GATATGTTAATAGACAGGCAACTAAAACGTGGGCCCGGCAGAAGTGGCTGAGGAGACCTGAGAGCTGAGAACAGGGGTCTGGGGAAGCCACAGGGCCTCCGTGGCCGGTGCAGTCCCAGGTTGGGGTGGGGGCTTTTCTCAGTCTACCCAGATAACTTTCCTGAATGGATTCCCATTAGCATGCAGCAGGCATGGGAAAATGATAAACTCCTATTACCACTGTCATGGCAACTGAAAAAATGGCTGCTGTGGGGGAAAGAGGGCCAGGGGAGAAGAAAAGCAAAGCCCCGTCTCTTTCTTCTGTTTGACATCTGTTGTTTAACATACGAAATTGTATTATCATGACGCAGGCAGACCCGCTGAAGCCTGCTAGGAATTGTTAGGCCACCTCGGGGCTCAAGAGGAGTGTATAATCTGACCCCAGCAGCTCCACCGAGAGCTTAAAAAACTCCTCTCCCTTTTCACCCAGGTACAGTGTGACAGGCCTTGAGAAGGTGGAAAGCGCGAGGAAGGACGTTATGAGACTGAAGGAGGGACGTGTTACTAATCATAAGATAAAAACAGAGCTGTTTTCTTTTTCTTTTCTTTTTTTTTTTTTTTTTTAACTGAGGATGGAGGCCAAGCCCGGGGCCTTTGCATTGAGCTACATTTCCAGCTCAGATTTGGTTTTGAGTTTGGGACAGGGTTTCACCACGTTGTTAAGTTGCCCACGTCTACTTGAACTCAATGATCCTCCTGCCTCAGCCTCCCAGAGTGTTGGGACTACAAGCCTGCATCCCTGGACCCAAAGAGCCCTTTTATTTTCATTGTGGCCCTTCTAAGTCACCCATTCCTTTCGTCTCCCTTCTTCCCAGCGTTCCTTCAGAACCTTTTGGATTTCTTTGGCAACTTGGGCAGAGCTTGAACACAGACGAAACCCGAGGGGAAACACCCCCTAGGGTGATCGGCAAACATACATGTAGATCGTGCTGGCTGCAGGAGTCAACTGGTTTTGGCGCAGCATGCCATGGAAACTAAGTCCCTAAGGGCACGCCGGGCAGTGCTCCCTGAGAAGGGTCGCTTTCAAGTGCTTGGGCAAGACTCATTTTTTTTCCTGCCTTGTTTCTATGGTCCTTTCTTGAAAAAAAAAAATTTTTTTAATAAAGTGCTTATATCAGGTGGTGGCCTGGTGATGCAAGCCTGGAATCCCAGGAGTAATCCCTGAATCTGGGAGGCTGATGCAGGAAGATCATGTTTGAGGCCAGCCTGGGCAATTTAGCAAGAACGTATCTCGAAATCAAAAGTAAAAATGGGCTAGAGATGTAGTTCAGAGTGAAAGCCAGTACCACACACAAATACATACACACAACTTTCGGAGAGTTACAGATATAAGTACTCATGTGTGTACAAGCATACATATATGTGATACTATGTCTTGATGCAAGGGTTTTTTCATTGAGCTCTAGCACAGCTTTTCTTTTACATTTTTTTGAGACAGGGTCTTGCTTACTTGTGCCAGATGGAGCTTTCCTGCCTCAGCCTCCCAGAGTGCTAAGAGTACAAGATTACAGTCTTGCCAGGCTGGCTTTTTTTTTTTTAATGGGATAGTGAAGATGAAGCCATGTCCTTAGGCATGCAGGCCAGTGACGTTTTACCTCTGAGCTGTATCCCCAGTCCCTGATGAGTGCTTTGAATGGAGCTATTGAAATGGGTTCTTAAACATTAAAAATGAAACACTAAAGCTTCTGGAAGACAAAGTAGGCAAATTTCTAAAAGATATAGGGGTAGGCAAAGATTTTCTTGACAAGACACCAAGAGCAAAAGAAATTATCCCCATTATCAACAAATGGGATCCTGTCAAACTAAAAAGTTTCTGCACAGCAAAGAAAACTGTCAACATTGTAAATAAAGAACAAACGGACTGGGAAAAAATATTCACCACCAACACCTCAGATAAGAAACTCATAACTAGAATACATAGGGAGCTAAAGAAAATTAAGCCCACCAAAATAAAGGATCCTATTGAAAAGTGGGCAAATGAAATGAAGAGGCAGTTCACTCAGGAAGAAGTACAAGGGGCCAATAGATACATGAAAAGATGCTCAACATCTCTAGCCATAAGAGAAATGCAAATCAAAACAACACTAAAATACCATCTCAATCCAGAGAGAATGGCTTATATCAACAAATCAAATAGCAATCAGTGCTGGCGAGGCTGTGGGGAGAAAGGAACCCTCCTGCACTGCTGGGGCGAGTGTAAATTCGTTCGACCACTCTGGAAAGCAGTATGGAGAGCTCTCAAAAGACTAGAAATAAATATCCCCTTTGATCCAGTGACACCCCTTCTGGGAATATATCCAAAAGAGGCCAAAACAACATACAACAAAGATATATGTATATCCATGTTCACAGCAGCACAACTAACAATAGCTAGAACATGGAAGTCACCAAAATACCCATCAACAGACCAGTGGATACACAAACTGTGGTACTTATACACAATGGAATACTACACATCTGTAAAATCCAACAGTGTGGAGGTTTTCACAGGCAAATGAAGAAACTTGAGAGTATCATGCTTAGTGAAATGAGTCAGAAGCAGAAGGTGAAACATCGGATGGTCTCTCTGATATGAGAGACCCAGACCACAACTATCTCATGGAACTTTAGATGAAAAACAAAGCAAAAGAGGGGGGCAGGGTGGGGGTGAAGGGAGGGCAGGGAGGGTAGGGGGAGCGACAAAAGGAGAGCGGGAAAGCCCTTGTCACTTTGACAAGAATAGTATGTGCACAAAATGCTCAACTCCGTTGTAAACCTTAAATTCTGCACTTGTACATATCAATAAAATGGGGCTGGGGGGGGGGGAAGAAATGGGTCTCTTTTTTTTTTTTAAAGAAAGTGTTTCATTCTGTAATCCAGGCTGGTCCTAACTCACTCTGTAGCCCAGGCTGGTCTCCAACTCATGGCAATCCTTTTGCCCCAGCCACTCCAGAGCTGGGATTACAGGCGTGCGCCCCCATGCCCATCTTACGTGGTGCTGGGGAATTGAACACAGGGCTTTGTGTTTGCTAGGCAAGTGCTTTAACTGCTGTGCTATACTTCCAGCCCCAGAAATGGGTCTTTAGAAGAATTTCAGTATCGATACAAAAATTCCATACTGCAAAATGAATGATTGGAGGAAAGAAAAAAAAACAAGTGATGGTCAGAAACAGGTAGATTTTGTGGGACGGGGCAGGGAACAGGGGAAGAGGAAAGAAGAAAGGGTGGAAGGGGAGAGAAAGGGAGAAAGGCCTACGATGTGATGTGTACCTGCACCAGCTCCCCGGCTGAATGTAACTGTGTTGTATCACAAACACCTGTTAATAAGAAGAATACTTTTGGGGAAAAATTCAATACAGCAAAAATTCCACATTAAACGGGGCCCAGTGGCATAGGCCTATGAGTAACTATGGGAGGCTGAAACAGGAGGATCTCAGCCTAGGCAATTTAGTGACTTAGCATGTCCCTGTCTCAAAAATCAAAAAGCAGAACATAGATTGGAGGTGCAGCCTAGTGGAAAGGTCCTGAATACCAAAAAAATAAAAGTCCACATTATTCAAATATATCACCGGGTGCTTGTTACATCACATTATTTTTCTAAATGAAAGTACTTACACGAAGTGACTTGCAAATATACTTGACTCCTCACCCCCTCACAGTGGTCCCCTTTGGGTTGCTTTCACCAGGCAGCTGACAGCCGAGTCACTGCCAGCTTCCAGTGAGACCAAGATTAAGTCCTTTGATAGGAGAAAGATCAGGTAAGTGCAAACAAACGAGAAATGCGCGCGTGCGCACGCACGCACACACACACACTCACACACACACTCACTCACTCATTTAGAACCGGGCAGGTGGCTCAGTCTGTAACCCCAGCACTTTGGGAGGCTGAGGCAGGAAAATCACCTAAGTTGGAGCCCAGCCTTGGCAAATGAGCAGTTTATCGAGACCCTGTCAAGGGGCTGGGGGGCTACCTAGCTCGGAGGGAAGGCCCTCGGTTCAGCCCCCACTGCTGGGGAAAAAAAGAGCATTTATATCTGTCTAATTTACATCGGGCATTAGCAAAGGCAGCATTTTAAGACGGGGCCGCGGAATAAAACAAACCGAAGCTTTGTGGTTCAATAATGAGGTCTGGAATGGGCCGGCGCGGGAGGGGATGCAGAAGCCGGGGAAGGGAAAGGTAGAGGCAGCTGGTTACTTTTTCCAAACTGTCCGGATAGAGTTGCCCCGTGCGGCACCTGGGTGAGCCCACGAGTGAAACACGCACTCGACGTCCGCCGGTAGCCGCCATCCCTCCGGCCGGTGGGGACCGCAGCCGCAGCGGGAGGACTTGGCCGAGGAGCCGCGAGGGGAGCAGAGTGGGCTTGGGCCACCCTCCGTGAGGGGCTGTTGTTCCCACAGCTCCTGGCGGCCATGGGAGCGTGACAGCCCCCACCTGCGTCGTGGGTCTTACCGAAGGAGGCCGCTTCTGTTGCTGTTTTGTCAGGCCTGGGACTTTGGCATTCGCAATTCCAGATTTCTCGTTCTGCGCCTTCCGGAGGCCCGCTGCGGGCTTTACACACTTGCTGCACATCAGATGAGTCAGGACGCGAGTGGGGGGTGCTGCGAGGACAACCCCCACCCCCATCCTGCAGTTTAAGATTTTGAAAGGCATCTCTTTATGGAGGAGAAAGTTCTCCAGAGAGGCTTTCAGTGCTCAGTGGCCTTTTCCTGACTTTGGTCCCTGAATGTCCCTGCTTACCACGACGTCCTGACTCCCCTGTGATGAGGTCCATCCCGACCCCAGCTAGGCATGAGGCTCACCTGGTGAGTTTTCAAACAAGTAATGAGAATTTGCTTCTGATTTATAAAGTTAAGTTCCAACAATGTGGATATTAGACCAGTGGCAAAAGTGCCCCCATTTGATTGTCAAAGATCAGAGAGCTGGCAGGCAGTGCAGTCCCGTAATCCCAACAACCCTGTGAGGTCGAGGCAGGAGGATCACAAATTTGAGCTCAGCCTGGGCAACTCGGTGAATTAGGGAGACCCTGTCCCAAAATAAAAAATGGGCCGAGGATGCGGCTTATCGTGAGGTGTCCAGGCTCAACCTCCAGTACAAAATAAAACAAAGAATCATAGAGAACTGTGAATATAGAAAAACACATGTGAATTAAAATTTATGAGAATCATTGATACATAGAACAGTGTCAGATATGACTACTAGCCAAGTCACGCCTTTGCGAATTCGGCCTGAGAAGTCTTTGCTGTCACCCCGCAGATCCTTGGCCTTTTGACACATGGAAATGTTTGTCGCCTGCCACTCCCCACAGGGACGGCAGGTCCTGAGAGCTGCAGCCTTCTCCCTCCTCCTCCGGCCAAGCCCAAGGCGTCAGCGCCTGTGCACGGCGGGCGTGCAAGGTGCTCTGCCGGGCAGGTGGAGGCAGGACTGGTGGATAATTTGATGACATTCGAGATTCACTCAGCCCAGAGCATGCTAGTCTTTAAGCCTTGCTCATGTCACAGAAGGCAGCCTTGGGAGAAGACTTGGCTAGCTGAGGTCACTGTTCCGCCATCTTTTCTCACACTCTTCTGGTACCCTGTTTTTTTTTTTTTTTCCTGCCATTAAGGATTGAGTCCTCTCAGCTTCATCTCTAGCCTTTTCTAAATTCTGAGACAGAGTTCCACTAAGTTTGCTATGCTGAACTCAAACTTGTGATCCTCCTGCCTCAGCCTCCCGGAGTGTGGGAGTTCCAGGCCTGTGCCACCAGCCTGGCTGACACGTGGAATTCTGGATGCATGTGGGGCTGAGGATTAGGCGGGAAGGCCAGGCTTGCACATCTGGGTGACAGCTCGAGCCCTGAGCTGCATTTCTGGCTTCCTCGGCTCCTCATCTTTGAACGCAGGTTTCCGTTCTAGATAGTTCTTCAGTCCCATCCACTTCCCACTCATGCACCCAAACTGTGCAGCCATTTACATTCCCAGCACTGGGCACCCGGCAGGGTGAGGGAAGATGCACCCACATCTCCCCACAGGCTCAGGGAAGGCGCTGGGCCTGGATGGGCCGCGGCAGGTTCCTGGGCCAGTACCTTTCTAACGGTCTTGCCTCTGCAGATGGCACTTTCTCTGGGGCTCTGTCTCCTCACACACAGAAGTAAGATCACAAGAGGCATAGCCATGAGGTACACGGCGAGCGCTGGCTTTCGTGTACTGACTGCATGTCTCCCGGTCGTGCCGTGCAGGTAGAGTCTCTCGTGACTCCCTCCTCATTGCTTCCTGTGGCGACTGCAAGAGTGTCCAGCATGTAGAGGTGTTCGTAAATTGTTATTTTCTTTTTTCCAGTACTGGATACTGAAACCAGGCCTGAGGCTGCAGGTGTAGCTCAGTGGCTAAAGCACTTGCCTAGCAATTGTAGGGCTTGGGATTGGGTCTCCAGTACCACATAAGCTAGGAGTGGGGGGGTGAACACCTGTAATCCCAGCACTCAGGAGGCTGAGGCAGGAGGATTGCCAAGAGTTCAAGGCTAGCCTAGGCTACATAGTGAGCTCAGGACGAACCTGGAATACAGAATGAGACAGTGCCTAAAAAAAAAAAAAAAGGAAAAAGGAAAAGAAAGAAAGAAAGAAAGAAAAAAGAGTTTTTGTACTGAGCTGTATGTCCTTTCTAAATTTTATTTATTTATTTTTAAATTATGAATCAGGGTCTTTTTTTTTTTGAGGTGGAGTCTCATTTTGTAGTCCAGGCTGGTCCTGAGCTCAGTATGTAGCCCAGGCTGGCCACGGACTCATGGCCATCCTCCTACCTCAGCCTCCTAAGTGCTGAGACTATAGGTCTGTACCACCACACCCAGTTTATGTGGGGCTGGGGAATCAAACTCAAGTCCTTGAGCTTGCTGGGCAAGCACTTCAACCACTGTGCTACTCCTCTAGTCCCATGAATCAGGGTCTTGCTAAGCTGCTAAATTGCATGGCCTGGGCTGGACACAAATGTGCGATCCTCCTGTCTCAGGCTCCCAGAGTGCTGGAGTTGTGGGAATGCTCTTCCATAATGTTCAGCTACTGGGGCCGCCAGTGGGTGCACCACTGCTCAGAATAGTGAGTACAATGCCCCCGATGCAGTCACTTTCTAAACATGAGGCTTTGGGGAACACTTCGGATCCAAACCATAATGTATTTTGATTGAAGAATTTAATTTATTTATGTATTTATTTTTGCTTGTTTGCTTTGTGATGCTAGGGATCAAACCCAGGGCTGCCACATGCTAGGCAAGTGCTCCCCCACTGAGCTATGTCCCCAGCACTGACTAAAGAATTTAAAAGAATCTTCACTAGCTGGTCCTTACAGCATATGCTTGTCATCCCAGCACTCTGAGAGGCTGAGACAGGAGGATTGTGAGTTCAAGTTCAACTTAGGCACGTAGGGACTGAACAAGACCCAGTCTCAAAATAGAAAGGGCTAAAAATAACCTTGGTGCTCATTGTAAAGGCCCTGGGTTCAATCCTTAGTCCTGCAGAAGAGGGAGGCAGAGGGGTGGAAGTTGTAAGAAGCACATGGAGATATGCACATTGTCTGGTCTGGAGCTCTGTTTAGTCCTTGTAAGGGAAAGGATGCTCAGTTCAGTGCTGAGGCCTAGGTTTATAATCCCACCTACTTGGGAGGCTGAGGCAGGAGGATCACAAGTTCAAGGCCAGCCTGGGCAATTTAGCAAAACGCTATCTCAGTATAAACAACTGAAAAGGGCTGGGGGAGATGCGAGGTGATAGAACGCTTCCAGCCAGCAGCATCAAACACACAAATACTAAAGACTTCAGACCGAGTGTATAAATGCTCAGTGTGGAGGCAGGAGGAGGAAACGTCGGATTCACTCTCAGCTCAGCACTCTGTCCTCCTTCTGCCTAGCAGAAGTTTTACCCTTTCTTTCCCCTTCGGTAAGTTTCCCAATAAAGTTACTTTTTTATCTCTGCAACTAAATACCCAACATTCACAAACTAGGGGAGGAAAAGTTTATTTTAGCTCACCGTTTTCGTAGGTCCTCCATAACTGTTACTGTAATAGCAATGAAAAGAATGATACCACGTTTGAAATGTCCTCTGGATCTGATGTCAGCATTCAAAATTATCATGAAGTTTGGAAGTGTTGGCTATTCATATCTCCAGTGTTTGGAGAGAGAAGAGCTTTTGTAACTTGGTGACTCAAAACTCAAAAATACAAGAAATGAATGTTTATTAAATATAAACCTAGTAGGAACAAAAAGCTGACATCCCCCAAACTTAATTACTTCTGCTTTTCCTCAGCTTTTGCCTTTTATTTTATTTTAATTTATGCTAGTATTGAGGATTGAGACCAGTACAGGACTTTCTCATTACACTATACCCTCTGTCTGTTTTTGTTTTTGATTTTGAAGCAGGGTCTCATTAAGCTGCTACATTGCCTAGGCTGGGTTGAACTTGCAGTCCTTTGGCCTCACCCTCTCAGAGTGCTGGGGTTACAGCTTGCTCCACTGGGCAAACTCAACTTTTCTTTTTCACCTTTTTTTATGGTACTGGAATTGTCCCCGTGGCCTTGTGCCTGTTAGACCAGAGCTGTACCACTGAGTTATATCCCTAACCTAGTCTCCACAGGTGTTTTCCCCCATGTTATTGATATGTGTAAGTACAAAATTTAAGGTTTACATTGGTTTGGGGCATTTTGTGCACATACATATCTAATGAAGGTAGCAAGATCTTTCTTGCTTTCCTTTCGATCTACCACCTACCCACTCCCACAACCCGCCCCCCCCCGCCAAGTGTTTTTTAAAGATTATAAATATGTAAACACTTTCAAATAGTCAACTCCAAATTATAGAAGTCTATGTGTCCAACATGACGAAAGGGTGAAATGACTTTGAGTATATTTAACATTCACTAATATCTAACGCTATCCATTCAGTAAAATCCTATTCCACAAAAGATAATTATGCAAATTGGGTAGTGAAGTTGAAATATGACCGTTGATAAATTAGGCTCTAGATTATATATATTTTTTATTTTTTGAGACAGGGCCTTGCTCTGATTCAAGACAAGGGCTTGTTTTGTAGTCCAGGCTGGACCTGAACTATGTAGCCCCAGCTGACCTTGAGTTCACGGCAGTCTTCCTTCCTCAACCTCCTAAATACTGGGATTACAGGCGTGTGCCACCATGCCTAGCTAGTATATGGTATTGGGGGATCAAACTCAGGGCCTTCTGCTTACTAGGCATGCACTTTAATTGCTGAGCCACTCCTCCAGCCCTCTATTATAATTTTTTTGAAAAACAAAATTATAGCTCTACAGCACCTATAATCGCAGCACTTTGGGAAGCTGAGACAAAAGGATCTTAAATTTGAACCCAGCGTGGGCAAATTAGTAATCCAGTGAGACCCTGCCTTAAAATAGAAAGAATTTAAAGGGCTGAAGCTCAGTGTGACAGCCCTGTGCTCAATCCCCAGTACCAAAAACAGATAAATAACAAAGAAATAAATACTAACATTACTGGTCCCATATCTTGGGTTCATTATTTTAAATGATAAGCCTACATTATTTTCCTCCTAGAAAAGTTTAAGCTTTTCTAACAATATAGCAAATAGGAATTTTAAGTCATATTTACACATTCCACCACCCCCATAGAGCTTTAGGAATGCTTTTTAAAAAATTACTATCACCTTCCTAATTGCATATTTAAAGAAAAAAGTAACTTGAGCTACTGGTTAGACAAGTATTACCCAATCCTGGAAGCAAACAGAAGGTTTTGGTAGTGGGTAGTTGCTACACTTCTGAGCTGAATCAAACCAGTTTTTCCAGCTTGCTGGTCAGCTTTTAATTATGCTAAGACAAATGCAAACTTAAACATTATGTCCAGAGACAAAAGGTCTGAATGTTAACACAGGCAAAATAGCAATTTCTTTCCAGGTGAGCCAGTGTGTCCCCAACTAGACGACATTAGGGTAAAACCTGCTAAGATTAGCAGATTTGAGAAAGGACTCTGAGGTCCAGCTGACTTAAATCATAAAATACTTTATTCTTTTACAGTTAGTAAAAGGCATCTTGAGTTAAGGTTTACCATACCCCAGCCCCTCAAGGTAAAAGGATTCGTTTTTATCTGAGTTCACACAGAATTCCAACTTTCTGATGAGTCTACTTTATATTATAGATCACTATGTACATATATTTTTTGAATGTGCATTTAAATATCAATTTAAATGTCAGCAGTACTTATTACTGACTGGTAGAATCTTGTGTGATTTCTCTATTTTGCTTTCTATATTTTTCTAATGTTCTTCTACAAACATGTACTGTGTTTGTAATAATCTTGATAAATAACATTAATATAAAATAAACTCCACTGACCTGTCATTTAAGTCATTTAGCCACTCCATATGGATCGTGTTGAGATTATTTTTCCCCAAAATTTCTGTGATAAAGAAAGAAAAAGAAAAATCAGAAAGGCAAAACAACCCAAGTCATCCCAGGCATTAGAGGGAGGGCTGGAGGAACAGTACAGGGGTTAGAGTGCTTGCCCTGCAAGTGCAAAGCCCTGAGTTCAGTTCTTCAGCACCACATAAAAGCCAGGTACAGGCTGGAGGAATGGCTCAGTGGTTAAAACGCTTGCCTAGCAAGCGCTAAGTACCCTAGTTCAATTCCCCAGCGCCACATATGCTGGGCATGATGGCGCGTGCCTGTAATCCCAACACTCGGGAGGCTGAGACAGGAGGATTGCTGTGAGTCCAAGGCCAGCCTGGGCTCCAAAGTGAGTTCAGGACCAGCCTGGAGCAGAGTGAGACCCGGTCTAAAAAAAAAAAAAAAAAAAAAAAAAAAAGCCAGGTGTGGTGGTACAGCCCTATAATCACAGCACTCAAAAGTCTGAGGCAAGAGGATTGCCGTAAATCCAAGGACAGCCTGGGCTACAGAGCAAGACCCTGTTTCAAAAATAAATAAAATGTTTTAAAAACCATAAAAAGATTTTGCAAAGTACAAAATTTCAAAATCAAAACAGTTTGGCCCCCAGGGGTGCTGGCCTGTATTCCCAACTGTCTGAGAGGCTGAGGCAGGAAGATCCCAAGTTCAAGCCCAACCTGGACAATTTAGTGATTTAGCAAGACCCTGTCTCAAAATTGAATTAAATAATAAAGTGCTAACAGCATTGTAGGCATAAGTAAGTCATTTTTATTTCTTTCAGTGAGTCCCAAAAAGTGTGACAGATCACAGCTTTGCCAACAGATGCATGTGTGTCTACTGGCGGGTTATTTCTACTGTCTGGACCTTTCGTTTCTCTGTCTACATCTTAACTCCAGCAAGAATTCAGAAGGTGACTTCAATGCATGAACAGGGGAAGTGGCTATGTATTGATAAAATTTTACTAATGGACAGTTAAGTTTGAATTTTTCTTTTTTTTTTTTTTGTGGTATTGAGCAGGATTGGCCTTCACACTAAGCTTACAAATGAATTTTTAAATAATATTTAACTCTAGCCAAGTCTGGTGGCCTATAATCCCAGGATTCTGGGAAGCAGGGGCAAATTTGAGCCCAGCCTGGGTGATTTAGTGAGACTCTTATGTCAAAATAAAATAAAATACAATAAAATAAAATAAAGGACCAAGGATGTTGTGCAGTGTGACAGTCCCAGTCATTGGCTCTATTCCTAAAATCACAAAAACAAAACAAAAATTAAATTCTACTTAGGCATTCCAACCCACTAAGGGCTTCTTTACACATGAGCCTAGCCTTCTCTATTAGACAAGGCATGTTAGCAAGGGTGGGAAGATATTAAATATGTCAAGTATCTGTTTTCTCCTTAATGTAATTTGAAATTTTTTTTTATTTTTTTGAGACAAGGTCTCTGTAGTTCAAGTTGGTCCTGAACTTTGTATGTAGCCTAGGTTGGCCTTGAATTCATAGCACTCATCCTGCCTCAGCCTCTTGAATGCTAGAATTACAGGCATGCGCCACTACACTTGATTTATCTGGAGCTAGGGAATCAGACTCAAGACCCTGCGGCCTGCTAGTTAAGGGCTTTGACCATTGAGCTATGATGCCCAGCCTCGACCTTGAACACTGAAGGTGAGCCCTTGCAGCAGGATTTAATGCCCTGCCCACAGACCTCCTAAATTACCTAGCGGGTAGAGTAGGACATTCTCTAGGCCTCACTTTAAACCTATTCTTCATCTTGGGAAAACTGACATGGCCAGCACCGTTTAGAGCCTTTTCCATGCCCACAGGCGATAAACTCATCTCTCAATCCAAGACTTCCTTCCTGTTTTTTTTTTTTCCCCCCAGTACTGGGGTTTGGACCCAGAGCCTTCATTTGGAGCATCACCCCAGCCTCCCTTTTTGAATTTTTTGAAAATTTGAGACCAGGTATTGCTAAGCCACTCACTGCTTGAGTTGGGCTTGTTTTTATGATTCTGCTCCCTCAGCCTCCCAGATTGCTGGAAATATAGGTATTTTCAATTATTTCATATTTTGAGTGAACAGCAATTTCACTGTTTTTGAACTAAAGTTTGTTTACCAATAATATACCTAAAATGGCAAGCACAGTCCCTGAGTTCAATTCTCCAGCACAATGTTAGCTGAACGTGGTGCTGCCAGCCTGTAACCCTGACACTTGGGGGGCCGAGGCAGGACAATTTCTCCTTGAGTTTGGCCAGGCCTCTCTATATGTAAGTTTAGGACCAACCTGAACTACAGAGTAAGACCTTGTTTCAAAATACAAAACAAAACAAAACAAAAACCTAAAAACTAAAAATATGGTCTGTGAACAAAGGTAAAGGGATAAAAACGCACTGAGTGTGTCCAAGAGAACAACAACAACAAAAGATTGCTTTTAAGGACAAAATGGGAATTCTTAATGAGCTGTTCATTTTGTTTTGGGGAAGAGTACATCTGTAGTTTGACTTTGAGAGTTTATTTTCCCACGATCACCCCATTTCTATGAGTTTTTGAGTTCTTTTCCCATGTATTTTCCTGCTTAGTACTTTCAGAATGAAACTTACAGTCTGTGAGGACTCCAGTTTTAGGACCAAGGAATGCTGTTCTCCCCTCCTCCCCCACCTCAGGCAAATAAGATTAAGTAACTATTTAAAATTTGCGTGCTGTGTATCCAACATTTCCCCACTCTCTATTTCTGCTATTGTTTAAGAGCAAAGTTCTGTCTTGTTGGTTAACGTTATAATCGCTACTTAGAATTCTAGGTTGCAATTTTGTTGCGACGTCAATTACATCACTTGAGTAGTAAAACCGAGCAAAATAGTGTTTATTTCCTTCCTCTGCTTGGAAACTGATTCCTCTGAAAAGCGACGGCAGAGGCTAATGAAAGCAAGGCCCTGCTCCCCTCTCCAGCGAGCTGATCTGATTTTAAACCTGTCCCCGGGAGGAAGAGCCGGATACACCGATGCAATGCTAAGCCATCATTCTTGGCCGCTTCTGACAATCTAGCGACCAATCTGCCGAGTGAAAAAATATTTCCTTGTTTAAAGTCATAATAACATATTATGTGTAATAACACAGGGTGCATGCATGACTCAGATTCCAGAAATAATAGAACTCAGCGGCTGTGGGCAACACGCGCTAGCGAGGCAGGCTGCTGTGCGGTGGGGGCTGGGAGAGACCCGCCAATACCACACGGGAGCTTAACTTAATTTTTATTCCTGGCTAAGAAAAGTGTATTATATCCATTTAGCTGAGAGGGATACAGAACCCTTCCCCAGCCCCCGCCCCTCCACCATGGTGCCTTAAACAAGATAAAAGTTTATTTTCTTTTGATTAAAAGCTATGTAGGTGGTCTGAGACTGCTGGGACCCCAGCTTCCCTCCTGGCCTCGCAGACTCCACTGACCCGTGGCCCAGCGCCGCAGCATCCAGGCCCCGGGCAGCAGGGTGGAAGGAGGGTAGGGAAGGGAGCAGAGGCAACTCCGTGGTGCCTGGAACGAAGGCCTCTTCCCCAAGCTGTGAATGTGCCCTCCTGGAAGCGCTATGAGGCGGCAATGAGATCCCGAGGGACAACCAAAACTTTTTTCTTCTCTAGTGCTGGGGATGGACCCCAGGGCCTTGCACTGTGCTACGTCTCCAACCCATTTTTGATTTTTGTTTTGAGACAGAATGTCACTAAGCTGCCTACGATGGGCTCACTTGACATTTTCCTGCCCCAGTCTCCCAGAGTGCTTGGGATTACAGGCGTGCGCCATCGTGCCCCGCTTTATGTGGTGCTGGGGATCGAACACAAGGCTTTGCACCTGCTAGGCAAGCGCCTTAACTGCTTTAACACCAGCCCTGGTAATTGCATGCTTTAAAAAACATTTTGTATGTCTAAAATTCAACTACTGTTATTGTTAGGGTTTTGTTTCTACTGTGTCTCTGGTGAGATTTTCTTTCTTTCTTTTTTTTTTTTTTTTTGAATGTTGGGCCCCAGCTTCTCCTTTTTAAAATAAGCCCTATGATTTTATTATTCAGTTTTGTAGAGCATAGTGATTTTTAGGAAAACATTTATTACCTTATAGAATAAACTATAAAATGAGTCATGTGGTTGGAGAAAAGCTAGAAAAAGTTAAAAAGGGGATAGGAAGAAAAAGGAAGATACAGATCACACTTCAGCCCAAAAGAAATTATGTAACTCAACTTGTTTCCTCTACATTTACACTGCTACACACACACAACCATGTATACACAATCACACACACAGCCAAACACACAATCTTATGCTACCACATCCACAACTCTTCTAGCTCCTCCCACCTTAAATGCAGCAACATTCATTTCATGCATTTAGTTTTTACTTACAATTTTACTTTTAGGGGCTGTATGATATTTCATTGTATGAACCAACCACAATTTATGTTTAAAGACATATGCACAACTTTTTTTTTTTCTGTTTTGTTTTGGTGGTATTGGGAATTGAACCCAGGGCCTTTCATACTGAGCGGCATCTCCAGACCTTTTTTGTTTTTGAGTTTGATACAGGATCTCACTAAGTCACTAAATTGCCAAGGCTGGGCTCAAACCTGCAATCATCTCGCCACAGCCTCTCAGAGTTCTGGGATCACAGGCCTGTAAATAAATTCAAGCATTAGTGAAGTCTCTCATGAAGGGAGGAAACTCTCCCCAACCTCACGGCTCCTGTCCACCCGTTCACTAGCCTGGCTAAGCTCCATCCACAGCTGTTTCGATGCCGGCCCTTGGCTCCCCTGAGGGTCCCGCAGAGGGAGATCCCAGCAGGCGACCAGCACCACACTGAGGCTGCTGACACGAGGCGGGAGAGTGCGAGGGAGAAGTATGGCGGACCTCCGGGGCAGAGAGCGCTTGTCCTATGCACTGAGGGCTCTGCAGAGCGTCCAGCCTGCAGTGTGCAGGAGAAGGCACCAGGGGAGACCCAGGATATGCCCGCGTGAGTGACGCGTCTGCGCGTGTGTCCCGCACCTGCGGCTGACCAAGCAGAACCCTGCCCCCTGTAAAAGCACGGTGCAGATTCGCCTGTTGGGGTTCTCTGCAAGTTCTAGGCACATTCTTATCAATAGGAAGCCACACGTGTTAGTTTGTCCCGTAGGTGTCTCTTGTTGCCTAGTGACATGCCCAGGGCAGCTCTGCAGGACCCAGCGGCACAGCGCAGCAGGGAAAACCTGGCCTCTGATTCACACGAGCTGGATTTGAATCCCAGCTCGGTGGGCCTGGGCAAGGTTCGTCAGCCTGTCTGTCCTGGTGGTGGTGTCTGCAAAGTAGGAATGACAGAGGAGTGTCACCCTTTTCACAGAATTGGTAAAGGATTCAAGAGAGATGACAACGTGAAGATGTGAGTTTGGTGGCCTCAGGCGCCCTTTGTTTAAATTGAGGTTTCTCAGTGTCGGCAGTGTTGGCATTTTGTGTCAGATGCTGCTTCTTTGTGGCATTAACCCACTTTTCTTGGTAGAAAAGAGTAAATAATAGCACACATATATGTGCGTGCATTTAGATATGGATGTGTACATGCATGCATTGATGTGTGTGTGTGTGTAGGGATGCTGTCATTTCTATAGAGCATCTCTGGGAAGAACTAGGAGAATCTGAGAATCTTTTTTTTTTTTTTTTTTGAGACAGGGTCTTGCTCTGTAGTCCAGGCTAGTCCTGAACTCACTGAATACCCTAGGCTGGCCTTGGACGTGTGGCAATCCCCCTGTTTCAGCTTTCTGACTGCTGGAATTATAAGAGTACTGGGGAATCGAACCCTGGGTCTTATGCCTGGTAGACAAGCACTCCAACCACTGGCCTGTACTTCCAGCACCTCAACCCACCGGTGACAACTGAAAATATCCATGGACACAGCCAACTGTCTTGGGGGAGTGGAGAGGAGGTGACCTTTGCCCCACCTGAGTCACTGCCTAATAAATATATTAAAACAACGTATCTGTATGTACAGTATGCATGTATATAACCATTCACATGATACATTAGATTTATAACATTAACTATGAATACTATATTTTTATGGGTAAGAATACATATAAATAAGTATACTGCATAATATGTAAGTGAAACCTAGGGCATATATAAATATTTATATAAAACACATACAAATGCATATAAAACATCTATCTATCTGTCTGGAAAGCATTGATGAGGACAGTTAAAAACGTTTTCTAAAAAAACCCAAAAGCCATGTATATGGAAAGGAAAAACTTAAGTAAGCAAAGGGCAATCTGAAATCCAAGCAAAAGGGACACGGTTTCTAATTTCCTCCAAAGTGAAATGTGGACCAGATGGGGGTCGGGATGCGTCGGCTCCAGAGAGGAATGTGGTCTGCTTTGGGGAGAGAGAGAGAGAGAGAGAGAGAGAGAGAGAGAGAGAGAGAGAGAGAGAGAGAGAGAAAGGACAGGCAGGCAGGCAGAGAGCAGTTGGGGTGGGCCACAGGATTCTCCAAGGGAAGAAACCCACCCTGGCAGCTGCAGAATCCACTTGCAGTTAAAGTAAATTTCATCTTTGTCTTGGACAGTGGCTGCGGGACGCGTTGGGCTAGGCGTCTCTCCAGCTGAGCAGTGGGTTCAAGGTTCTTGTCCCTCCCTCTCCTTCTCTGCTGCTGTGTGGCTCCCTCTGGCCCAGAAGCAGCTTTGCAGCAGGACCAGTGCGGGTGAATGTGGACAGGGCTTTGTCCTGCTTGCGGAGGAGTCTCAGAGGGGTGAGCACGTGGACGGACAGCAGCGGTGACAGCTGCACTTCTGCATGCCATGTCCTGCCCTGAGACTGTTCCATCTGTTGGAGCTTTGAGTCCTCATAGGAAGCCCAGGAGGATGACATGGTAACGCCTCATTTACAGATGAGGCAGCGGAGGCAGCGGCGGGGGTGGTGACAGGCTTCACAGCTCGCAGCAGACACAGCTGGGGTCTGAATGGAGGCAGGCAGCCTCTAGAGCCCAAGCCTGGCCCTAGACCCGGACTCTTACAGGCGGTCCCTTGTGCATGGGCACTTTGACTCCCAGGGAATGTTTGGCAATGGCAGGGACATTTTCCCATTGCCACAATAGATGAACGCTACTGGGATGGTGTAGGTGGAGGCACAGATGCTGCTAATAATGGTCCCCAGTGCACAGAATAGCCCTGAATTCAGCTGCATGTCACAAGCGGCCGGGAAGGAGCCCAGGCAGAGACCATTAAGCAAAGGTCAGGGAAAGACTATCTCTGTTCTAGATCGCTTCATGGTTTCCTAAAGGGTAAGAGTGCACGCTCATTGGAAATAGAGATGTTCATAAAGGAGAACAGCTAAGACTTCCCCCTCAGGTCCGTGCCCTGGGGCAAATATGGCGGCACCTTCTGCCGCATCTTTACCTACTAACAACTGGGCCATCCGAGGTCTGTTCACCTATTCATCGCTCTCCTTCCCTTTGTCAAAAGCAGAAGCCATATGTGATTTCTGTATATCTTTTTTTCACTCAATGCCAAACTCCAATCAAAAGGGAAACTTGTGCAGCTGCTGGTCTGGCCTTTTCCTCCAAGAATCTGTATATTTGCATCTTCTTTGCTTTTATTATTTATTTATTTATTGTGGTACTAGAAATATAGCCTGGGGCCTTCATACTGAGCTACATCCTCATTTTTAATTTATGTATTCATTTATCTGTTTTTTGAGACTGGGTCTCACTTTGTAGTCCAACCTGGTCTCAAACTGAGCAATTCTCCTGACTCAGCCTCCCGAGCGGTGACATTATAGGCATGTGCTACCATGCCTGGTTTATGTGGTACTGGGAACTGAACTCAGGGCCTTGAGCTTCCTAGGCAAGCAATTCAACAGCTGAGATATGCCTCTTTATTTTTTATTGAGTTAGGGTCTCACTAAGTTGCTAAATTGCCCAGCTGGCTGGGCCCAAACTTGTGATCCTCCTCTCTCAGGCTTCCAGAGTGCTGGGATTTTGGGCCTGTATCACCACCCTACTTCCCTTAATGTATTAAATGTATATATGTATATATGTATATATATACACACATATATATGTATATATATGTATATATGTATTTGCTTTTTCTCACATTGTAGCTCAGGCTGGTCCTGGACTCACTGTGTAGCCCAGGCTGGCCTTGTACTCACAGCAATTCTCCTGCCTCCGCCCCCCATGTGCCAGGATTATAGGTGTGTGCCACCACGCCCAACTTTATGTGGTGCTGGAATATCGAATTCAGGGCCTTGCAAGGAAAGTGGTTTAACCACTGTGCCATCCCCCAGCCCCTCTGTTTTTTTATTATGTGCATTTATAGTTATAAGTATACAGCAGATCCCATGGTGAGACTGGCTCTCTAGCCACTGGCAGCTCTTAAAGTTCAATGATCTTTGTCCAGATTTTAGATTTCTCTAAATGGTTTTTGCATACACACACACACGCGCGCGCATGCACACACACACGTGCACACACACAGCCCTCCAGTGTATGATTTTGGCCCCTTTGTCAAAGATCAGATGTCTGAAGGTACTTGGGGATGTTTGGGCATCCTCAGTTCTATTCCATTGATTATCTGTCTGTTTTTGTGCTAGTACCATGTCATTTTTATCACTGTTGCTGTGTAATATAATTTGATATTTGGTATCACGGTGCCTCCTGCTTTTGTTTTGTTGCTTAGGATTATTTTGTCTATTCTGGGCCTCTTCTGGTTCCATGTAAATTTATGGATCAGGGCTGGAGGAATGGCTCAGCAGTTAAGGCGCTTGCCTAGCAAGTGCTAATGAGTTTGATCACCCAGCACTGCATAAGCCAGGCGTGGTGGTGCATACCTGTAATCCCAGCACTCGGGAGGCTAAGGTAGGAAGATTGCCACGAGTCCAAGGCCAGCCTGGGCTCCACAGTAAGTTCAGGAGCAGCCTGGGCTATAGAGAAAGACCCTGTCTCAAAAAAAAAAAAAAAAATTCAGATCACTTTTTCTAATTCTGTGAAAAATGCTGTTGGTATCTTGATTGGGATTGCATTAAATCTGTATATCAGTTTAGGTAGTATGGCAATTTTGACAGTGTTGGTTCTGCCTACCCAGGAACAGGGAAAGTCTTTCCATTTCCTAAGATTCCCTGCAATTTCTTTTTTCAGAGTACCATAGTATTCTGTGTAGAGGTCTTTTACTTGCTTCATTAGGTTGATTCTTAGGTATTTAATTTTCTTTAAGGCGACTGTGAAGGGGATTGTTTTTCTGATCTGTGTTTTCATTGTTTGCTGTAGAGAAATGTGACTGCTTTTTGTGTATTGATATTATATTCTGCAATTTGGCTGAACTTGTTATTAGGTCTAAGCAGAGTTTTGGGGATCTTCTATGTAAAGGATCATGTCACCTGCAATTAAATATAGTTTGATTTCCATTCTTCCTTTCGTATTCCCTCTATTCCAGTCTCTTGTCTGATTTTTCCGGCTATGGTTTGGAGCACTAGGTTAATAGGAGTGTTGAGAGTGGATATCCTTCTCTAGATCCTGATTTGAGGGGAAATGCTTTCAGTTTCCCCCATTTAGGATGATGTCAGCTATAGGATTGTCATAAATTGCTTTCATTAGCTTGAGGTAGGAGACTTCTATACCTATTTTCATCAGTTTTGATCAGGAAGGGGTGTTGTATTTTGTGAAAGTTCTTTTCTGCATCCATTGAAATGATCATGTGGTTTTTGTCCTTGCTTTTATTGATGTCGTATATTACATTATTTGATTTGCATATGTTCAACCAGGCTTGCATCCCTGGAATGAAGTCAACCTGGCCATGCTGTATGATCTCTTTAATAATTTGTTGCATTCTGTTTCCAAGTATCTTATTCATGATTTTTGCATCTATATTCATTAAAGGAATTGACCTGTAGTTTTCTTTGTTGGGTGTTTATCTGGTTTGGGTATCAAGATGATACCTACTCCCAGGAAGGAGTTGGGCAGTGTTACCCTTCAATTTCATGCAAGAGTTTAAGGACCACTGGCACTAACTCTTTCCTAAAATTCTGCTGTGTATCCATCAGGTCCTGGGCTTTGCTTTGTTGGTAGACCCTTTATTACTGCCTCAATTTCATTCCTGGTTATTGCTCTATTCTGGGTTTCAAGATCTTCTTTGCTCAATTTTAATATATCAGATGTGTCAAGGAATTTATCCACTTCTTCTGAGTTCATGAATATGTTGGGATATAGTTTTTCAAAATAGTTTCTTATAATTCCCTGGATTTTAACTGTGTCTGTTGTGATTTCATCTTTTTAATTTCTAATTGCATTTATGCGGTATTTTTTTCTTTTAGTGAGTTTGGCTAGAGGTTTGTTGATCTTATTTATCCTTTTAAAGAACCAACTCTTTCACTCATTGATCTTTTGAATTTTTTTAGTTTCAATTTAGTTGATCCCCACTCTGATTCTTATAATTTCCTTCTTTCTGCTACCTTTGGATTTGTCTTGTTCTTATTTCTCTAGGACTTGGAACTGCATCCATAGATCATTAACTTCAGATTGCTATTTTTTTCATATGTATGTTCATAGTTATACATTTCCCTCTTAGTACTGCTTTCATTGTGTCCACATATTCTGGTATGATGTACTTCCATTGTCATTATGAAGTTCTGATTAGTTTCTTGGTTTCTTCTATGATTCATTGCTTGTTCAATAATGTATTATTTAATCTCCATGTATTTGAATAGTTTTCTGTATTTGCTTTTGCTGTTGATCTTTTGTTTCATTCCACTATGATCTGGAAGTATGCAGGGAATGATTTCAATTCTTTTGTATTTATTCAAGCAAGGATATGGTTGGTTTTGGAAAAAGCCTCACATGCTGCTGAGAAAAAAGTGTATTCTATTAACACTGGATAAAATAGTCTGTCAAAATCTGTTAAGTCCATTTGCTCTGTGGTGTGATTTAGCTCTGATGTTTCTTTGTTGGTCTTGTCAGGTTGACCTGTCCATTTGTGACTTGAGTATTGCTGTCTCCTAGTATAACTGTACAGGGGCCTATGTGGTCCTTCATGTCCGCTCATTTCTATTGTATGTAACTGGGGGCACCTATACTGGGTGCATATATGTTTATAATTGTGAGCTCATCCTGTTGGATTGCTCCTTTTATAAGTATATAGTGTTCATTTTGTCTCTTCTGATCTGTTTTGAAGTCTGCAGTGTCTGAGAATACTATGTTTCTGGGCTACATAGCATGGAGTATTAGTTTCTATCATTTTACCTTCAGTCTGTATGCTTCTTTGTGGGTGACATGTGTCTCTTGCTGAGTTGAGTTTTGTTTTCTGATTCAGTCTGCCAGTCTGTCTTTTAATCGATGAGTTAAGACCATTAGTATTCAGAGTAATTATTAAGATTTTCACTGAATCCTGTTATTGACCTATTATTCTAGTGTTTTTTTTTTTGTATTTGCTTTTTATTACATTTTCTCTTTAGATATTTCCTTTCCTCTGTGTTATTTGGTGTTGCTTGTCTCTCTGGGTCTCTCTAAGACTCCTTCAAGTATTTTCTGCAATGTTGGGCTAGTGGTTGCAAATTTCTTTAGGGTTTCTAGCCATGGAAATTATTTATTTATTTAGTGAAGAAAAGGGCCTAAGTGGGGAACTTACAAAAGGGGAAAGAAAGATAGGGTGAAGCTTCTGCTAGTCAGAAGGGGGACCCAAAAATGTGGGTTGTCCCCATGAAAAATTTTTTTTACTTCTTCTTCAATTTTCAGGGATATTTTTGCTAGATACAACCTAAGTTGACACCTGTTTTCTTTTAAACCTTGAAAGAATTTGCTCCAGGTTCTCCCGGCCTTTAAGGTTTGCATTGAGAAATCTGTGATAATTCAAATGGATTTGGCTTGGTAAAATGATATCTGTTTTTCTTACGGCTTTTAATATTCTCTCTTTATGTTGAATTTCTGAGGTTTTCATTATGATATGTCATGGTGAGTTTCTTTTCTGGGTGAGGTTATTTGGTGTCCTAGAGACTTCTTGTATGGGAGTATTAAGGTCTTTTCCTAGATGTGGGAAATTTTCTTGCATGATTTCAGTGAATAATTTTTTCATACTTTTGGTGCTGTCTTCTGCTTTTTCTCCCACATCCATAATTCTGAGATTGGTTCTGTTTGAATCATCTATCAGCTGTTGTATCCAGCTACTTTGCTCATTTCTGAAATTTTGTCCTCACAATGTTCTAGCCAACTTCCTCTGCTTTCAGATGAATTTTTCATGTCCTGAATTTCAGATAGATTTCTTTTCAGATTTTCTACTTCTCTATCAAAATGTCCCTTTACACCTTGCATTTCCTTATTTACCTTGCCCAACTTTTTATTTGTGTCTTCTTTATGCTCAGTAAGCTTTGTATTCATTATAACCGCTATCTGTTTCAGTAAGTTCCTCTTAAAGCTTGCTGATCATTACTTGCATTTCTTTAAGAAAATCTTGTTTGAACTGGCTGTTTGCAGAAACCAACTCATCCATTTGCTGTTTGCTTTTTGACTTCCTTCCCTGTGAGTAAAACTAGTTCAGGGGCCGCAGTGTTAGCTTCTGGATTCTCAGGCATGTCTGTGGGTGTCCTATGGCTTTGTCTTCTCATGATTCTGTTATTGAGGGACTTCACTTTAAAGGCCTCGCCAAGAGGTTTCTTTGAACGTGTATGAGAGTGTGTGCAGGAAGCTGAAAGTCTACTGAGTTCTGTGCTGGAAGTAGGCAGTGAGAGAGAACTAACAGTCTGGTGGCCTCTGAGGTGTCTTGTTTGTATCTAGCCCCCTCAACAAACCTCTCCCCCCGTCCTGGCTTTCCTCTCCCTATGACAGGGGTCTCCACCCTCTGAGGTGCTCCTCTTACTGCCCAAGCCATTCAGGGGTCAGCTGCCTTTTTCTCCTCTCTGCAACTGTCTCTTGTGCCAGTTTCTTACTGGATACTGTTTAAGAATGTCTCCAAAAACCTTTACATGACCTGTCCATGGTGTCTTTTACTCCAAACTCTTGAGACTGAGCTCTTTTTTTAACAAATGGATTCTGCCTAAGTCACTGCCTATGATGGCTGCCAAGTATTGCTTCTCCTAAGCTGGTCTAGGCTCCAAGTGGCCTTTTCTAGGGGAAGATCATGATGCATTTGCAGTGTACACTACCCACAGGCCCATTTTTTTTGAAGGCTGGGGTACCAGCTGCTGTCATTTCTATCTCTGGTTTCACACTTACTTCAGTCTGAGGTTCAGGGCTCCTGGCTTACCTCCACCTGTGAATGCTTGTGACTCCCAGCTGTGCACAGTCAGTCTCGGGTGGCTTCCTGGGCTGCTGTTTTCCTCTGCTTCCAATGTGTTTTCAGGGTTTCTAACCTTTCCATGGTCTGCTTTCCATTGCTGAGGTGCCCCTCCCTCTTTAAGTGAAGTTGAACAGGCAGCTTTTAACTATAACCTCAACTTTTTAAGTGAGTATTCGAGGAGACATTGAACAGTTCTGTTACTTGGCCATACGAGTCCCTCAGTTCACTTTTAAATTTTTCTTTGGAGACAGTGTCTCACTAAATTGCTAAGTTGCCTAAGCTGGGCTCAAACTTGCAATCACCCTGCCTCAACCTCCCAGAATGCTGGGTATACACAGGCCTGCACCACCAAGTCTGGCTGCGAACTTCAACTTGACTTCATCTTATGGGCTCTTTTTATTTGTTAACTAATCAATCCTTAGATATTCCCTGTATAATAATAGCAAATGTTGATTTCAGGACGCTAGGCTGTGTTCTAAGTGTTTTGTGTGTATTATCTATCTCTAGTTCATTAACAGCTTTCTAAACTGAGGACTTTTATTTTATCATTTTATTTTTGAGCCAAGTTCTCACTGTAGTCCAAGCTGGTCCTGAACTCAGTGTGTAGCCCAGGCTGGCCTTGAACTTACAGGAATACTCCTGCCTCAGCTTCCTGAGTGCTGGAATTACATGCTGTTGTTATTTTTATAGCTAAGAAACAGAAGCATGAGATGTTTGGTCCAGCAATTTCTCCAAAAAAATAGACTTCTCAGATTGAACCAGAGCATCTAATTCATAGATTCCCCACGGCTAACCACTAAGCATCCTTCCTCCTCATAGGGTCAGAAACAGTGGTTCTTCCAGAGGACAAGGTGGGTGTAGAGAGACCAAGAAACCTGACCGCCAGTGCTGTGCATCTTTTACATTGAAGCAAATATGGAAAGTGAGGTGTGGTACGCTATGGTTTTAACCTCCAAGAATATCTCTTTCCTTCTTTTCTTTTTTGAATTTAAAAATAATATATTCCTTACTTGGCTAAAGAGAAATTTTCAATTGAGAAACTATGTATGCTGCTTAAATATAAACGTCTGTAAAAAGTGAATTCTTTTTGCTGTCTATCTCTGCCTGACTAAAATAAATTCAGACTCTTTTTTTTTTTCTTGAGTACTGGGGAGTGAGCCCAGTGCCTTCCCCAAAAGCTACACTCCCAGCTCAATTTTTAGTTTTTATTCTAAAACGGTCTCCCTGAGTTTCTGCATTGTCCAGGCTGGGCTCAGACTTGTCATCCTCCTGTCTCAGCCTCCTAGAGTGCTAAAATTATAGGCGTGCTCTACCAGGCCCAGCTAAATTCATACTTTTTATTTCTAAAATATATTTCTTAGAACTTAGTCATTTCCAAATGATTTTTGGGCAACAAACCACAAATAATATTTGAATTCAGATGTTTATAAAAGGCTGAAGGCAATATGGTATCCTGAGTTGGACTGTGGTCAAGGGTATCAGTGGAAACATAAACTAATCTAGGCACTTGACCTTGGCTAGTGGTATGACACCAATGTTAACATCTTAATTTGGACAAAAGTACTGTGGGTATGTAAAAAGTTACCACAAAGAGTGAGATGGCAGCCACTCTCCGTGTTCACTCTGCAGCTTTTGTACAAGCCTATCAATTATTCCAAACAAAAAGCTTATTTTAAAAGAGTGCTTAGTGCTACTTTTGAGATCTGTAAACAAATGCCCGATGTGGCTTAGCAAACACTGGGGACACCTGGCCATAGCCACATTATGGTAAAAGGGGAAAAAAAAAAATCTCTTCTCCTCCGCTGAACAAAAGGGTGTATTTACCCTCAATTTTTTTTCTTGAGGTGACCTTTGCATTCTGAAATGAATTAGAGACTTACGTGTAAGAATGTTAAGAGCAGGAAGCCAGGAAGCCAACAGGGAATGACGGGCCTGTTTTGTTTCCCTTGTTTACATGCAGTAGCGTCAGCAAGAGTAGATTTCAGCTGGGCCCAGTGGCGCAGGTGTGTCATCCCAGCACTCTGGAAGGCTGAGGCAGAAGGATCCCAAGTTTGAGTTCAGCCTGCACAAGCAACTTAGTGACTTGATAAGTCCTACACCCTGCTGACGTTGTTTGGTATTGTCAGTTCCACATACTTCTGATGGCTGTGACCTAGCCCTGGGGCCTAAGTGCCATGTGCACTGCCCTCAACTGATTCCTGGAAATGGCCCATGAAATCTCAGTGTCATATATAGCTGAATTATTTTTGTTGTTGTTGTTGTTGTTTTTTGAGACAGGGTCTCACTCTGTAGCCCAGGCTCGTTCTGAGCTCATTACAGAGCCAAGGCTGGCCTTGGATTCACTGCAATCTTCCTGCCTCAGCCTCCCCAGTGCTAGGATTACAGACGTGTGCCACCATGCACAGTTTATGTGGTGCAGGGAGGTTCCTGAGCTTGCAAGGTGAGTGCTTTAACTGCTGTGCTATTCCTCTAGCCCCTAACTGAATTATTACTAGCTGGATTATTGTTATATCTGAATTACTGATATTTACCTGCAGCATTATTTTACCTGAATTATTATGTTAGCTGAGCTATTTATTTTTTCTGAATTCTTTGAACTTGCTCTTTCTTTTGAGGTTTTTTTTTTAGTTTTGTTTTGTGCTGGGGACCAAGTGCAGGGTCTTCACGCTGAACTACATCCTTAGCCATTTTTGATTTTTGATTTGTGACAGAGCCTTCCTTACTAAGTCACTAAATTGCCCAAGCTGGGCTAGAACTTGTGATCTTCCTGACTCAGCCTCTTGGGGACTGCAGGCCTGTATCACCAGACTTGGCTCACTCAGGCTATTCTGATGTAAAATGAGATAGGTCTTATTTGGGTTTGTGGCCAACAAAAAAAGGCTTTTTTTCTAAATGTCTCAAACATTGATTAGTCTGAAAGAAATTCTGAAATCACACCTTTCCACATCTAACTTCATCACTCTTCCTGGAAGATACTGGAAATGTGAGCACCTATATGTCTTTTATTTGTTCGTTGATAAATGTAGTACTTTCAGTGTCAATAGTAGAAAATCTGGTTTTTGGAGAATTCTGGGTGTCTTGATATTCATATACTCTACAGCAAACATGGCATCTGGCACATACCTGACACTTATATTCGTAGGATGAATGAAGAGGGGAGAAGTTTTATATAATTTATTTTAAATTAAAAAATATTATTTGTTGCAATCCTACTGCCTCAGCCTCCTGAGTGAACCCCACAGGCATGTACCAGCACACACAGTTTATATGGTACTAGGGAATCGAACCCAAGGCCTTGTGCTTGCTAAGCAAGTAATTTACCCACTGAGGTGTGGTCTCATCTCCCTCCTTTTTTTTTAAACAAGGTCTTGCTCTGTAGTCCAGGCTGGTCTGAACTCACTGTGTAGCCCAGGCTGGCCTTGAACACATGGCAGTCCTCCTGCCTCAGCCTCCCGAGTGCTGGAATTACAGGTGTGCACTGCCACACCCACCTATTATCTATTTATTTACAGCGATTACTTATTTACTTACTTAGAGACAGGATCTCCATCTGTAGTCCAGGCTGATTCTGAACTCACTACAGAGCCTAGGCTGACTTTGAACTCACGACTATTGTCCTGCCTAGTCTCCCGAGTGCTGAGACTATGGACGTGTACCACCATGCCCAGTCTATGTGGTGCTAGGGAATTGAACCCAGGGCCTTGTGCTTGCTAGGCAAGTGCTTTAAACACTGAGCCATGCACACAGTCTAACACCTCCCCCCCCCCCCCACCCCGTTAATGTTTATGCGGTGCTGGGAAACCCAACCAGGGCCCTGGACCTGCTACGTGAGCACGCTAACCATTGAGCTGCGCCCCCGCCCCTTATGTAACATTCTTGCATTTAATCTTCAGCGAGGATGAAAGACTGTTCTCTGCAGGAATGTGAAGAAGCACATTCGATAATGTGATTAAAGGAGAATTCTGCTGCCTTTAAAATGTATCATCATTGTTTTCTAAGAATAGTTGCTAGGCAACTTCCAAGTTAATGATTGGAGTAAGGAGGCTGACTTCCCACTTAACCACACATGTGCCCGTGCTGGCTTCTTTGAGCCATTGAAGTGTTTTCACTCACGAAGCCAACGCAGGGCTTTCGGCTGGGCTTCTCTTCAGATGACATTTTAAAACAGGAGCACATGTTTCAGGGAGTAATTAGTGATTGTTTAATATAAGGGTCCTGCAGGCTGGAAGGGCTGTAGGTCAGAATTGTTAACAGGCCACGCAGTGAAAAACAGCAAAGCATTAGCAGATAGCATAAATAGTCACGTGTGACCTCCACAGGTCAAGGGAGGACTAAATAATTTGGTCACAGCACTGGTTGATTTAAGTCCATGCAATCCTAATTTCCTTCCTGCGGGTGCCTTTGCTATGCTGCGGTCCAGGACTTGCTTAACTCAGGAGAGAGAGGAGACCGGCCGGGTCCACTCCGTGACGTAACTTTACTGAATGTGGGTGGTTTCCCGAGAAAAGCTAGCCAGAAGGATTTCAGGAGCTGAACGCAGTGATTTAAACAGAACGCCATTGTTGTTTCGTACGCCTTGGTTTCGTGTCTCTAAGAATGATTTATGAAGGTAGCACCAAGACAAATACGTAATTAACCATGGGGGCATTCGGACATCCACTTTCTCACTTTTTTTTTTTGTCCTCTGAAGACTTCTGAGATTTCAAATCACACCCTTATCTTACAGGGCTGAAAATGTGGGCCCCACTATAAATTGGTGAACCAAATCTCTTCCCAAAAAAAAATGTGAAAAAGGATCTCCTGAATTTTTTCACATTTCTAGCCCCAAACTATTTTAATTCAATTATTCTCTCCCTCCTGGCTACTTCTACCTTTTATTTTTCTATTGCAGATTTCTTTGTGCACCTCTCACATGGGTGACTTGTGACCCGTTCAAATTTTTTATGTACATAGTTATCAATTTGTGCAGTCCTGGGAATTGAACCCAGGGCCTTACGCATGAAGGGCAAGCACCTAACCACTAAGCTACATCTTTGGATTCTGGGATTTATTTTCGGGGCCAGATTTTTGTATTCAGTTTTGATTAGGATAAAGAATATTTAAAGCCAAAAAAAGAAATGTTTTGGTGATTACAAAATCACTTTAAGACCCAGGGGGAACTATGCCTCAGTGACAAAACAAATTTGCCACAAATCATTGTACAAAAGAACAGCGGGACCTAAGCCATGACTCAGGGACCGCTCCTATTCACCGTTCATTTGTTTTGGAAACTCCACCCTCCTCCTGCCATGTTCAATATCTAATTGGCATTCTGACCCTTCAGATAACTCGACATCTGTGACTCGGCTGCATCTCAGAAAGCCTTTGTTCCCTGAAGGCGGCGTTCGAGGGGTTTGCCACAGACACACAAGGGCTGTGCGTGCCGGTGTGTGCAGCTCCACCGCTTAATGGAGCCCACAACTTTTCTAAGCTACTATGAAAAAATTGAGCAGGTTTAAAGTGATAGATGACTGGAGTAGGGCAACGTATTAGTCAACTAAGATTCACTTCTTTAATGAGCCATTTGAAGCTGCTACCCCCACGTCTGTTTTTACTGGGAGCTGTTTATATGACAGTATTTGTTTTCCACTATTATGAAGCAAAATAAGTACGCAAGTTTAACCCCCTAAAACTTTTTTTTTTTGAGACAAGGTCATGCTCTGTAGTCCAGGTTCATCTTGAACCTGACATGTAGCCCAGGCTGGCCTTGAACTCACAGCAGCCCTCCTGCCTCAGCCTCTGGAGTGCTGGGGCTATAGGTGTGTATCACCCCACCCAGCTAATTTTATGTGGTGGTGAAGAATTGAACCCAGGACCTTGAGTATGCTAGGCAAGCACTCTAACCACTGAGCTATGACCCCAACACTTCTAAAACAGATATTAAGTGGGATTATTAAGGTGTGCCACACAGATGTGACTAATTTCATGATATTTTATTTTGTGGAATCCAAGACTGTAAGTTATTATTCCATGTAATATGTGTAATTACTCCACATACCATGACAAGAGAGAAACCTGTACTAATAAATTTGTGACATGCCTTTGCCTCTAAGACATAGGTCTAATATCTGAGATGTAAAAATGTAAAAAAAAAATGTGCATTTGGGAATGACAAAATATGGTAGTATGTGCACATGCCAGGAGCTCTATGAGTGAGGCTGTTTCTGCATTTTTTGAGGAAACTCGCACTGGCCTGTTTCCCTTTTCCTTAGCAGTCGCGTTCTGCCCAGAAAGGTCCAATGGCGCTCCCCTCAGACTGACCTAAGCAACGTCCCCGTCTGTCACCGTTTGCTGGTGTTTGTTCTTGGGCCACAAATCAGAATTATTATATTTGGGCAACTATTTTATTTCACCTCACAGTTAGATTTGAGTTCAGTAGAATAATGTTTTATTTATTTCTGGGATAGCAATTGAAACATCCATAGTGAGCTGAGGGGAAAAATATGCCAGCCATGTTCCTCCTGGTAATCCCAGCACTTAGAAGTTACTTGAAATCCTGGACTAGCCTAGAAGATTCTGTGGTACATTTGGCAGTTCTGCTACTCAAGAGACATGTACTGTCACTAAGCAGTCAGGAATGTAGGGAAAATTTTTCTTTTAAAGCAAGTAACAGGCCTGGAAGAATGGCACAGCAGTTAAAGCGCTTGTCTTGAAAGCACAAGGCCCTGAGTTCAATTCCCCAGCACCCCTGAAAGCCAGGCGTGGTGGTACACGCCTGTAATCTCAGCATTTGGGAGGCTGAGGCAGGAGGATTGCTGTGAGTCCAAGGCCAGCCTGGTCTACAAAGCAAGACACTGTATCTAAATAAGTAAATAAAATTAAAAATAAATAAATAAATCAAGTGACAGATTTATTATTCCTTTCCTGGTTGAATTACTGGGAGGGGCGTTGCTATGTTTTGGCTCAAATCTTTGCTCTCTGCCTCTTTCTAGGTAGGAGGCTTTTGGATAATATTTGCATTTGTGAAGTGGGAGTAATACCTCACAGGATTTCCTGACTGCATGTATATAAAGTGTTTAGCTCCGTGTCCTGCACACATTTTAACTGTAATTATGCTTTGATTTTTATTATTATTAGTGCTTATTTTGCTGAGCTGGATATTGAACCCAGGGCCTCCCACATGACAAAGAAACGCTTTACCATTATGCTATACCAGAATCTAAGTTGCCCAGGCTGGGCTAAGGCTTAAGACTCTCCTGCCTCAGCCTCCCAGAGCATTACAATTACAGACCTGCACTACCAAGCCCAGCCTAGACAGTCTTTTTGACCTAAAGTTGCCAAAAGTTGCATGCTGGTTACTAAACAGGTGCAGTATCTTTTGCCAGGAATTTCTCAAACAGTAAACTATCAAAATTATTGTTAACAATGTCCTTTACTTTCATTGTTTCTGCCAATCCTCCCTTTAAAACTTTCTTCTCCCAGTACCGGGATTGAACCCAGGTGCCTTTGCACTGCGCTATATCTTCAACCCTCGAGACAGGGTTTCAGTAAGTATCTCTGGGCAGGGTTTCAGTTTGTGATTCTCCAGCAACTCAGCCTCCCAGAGGCTAGGATTATAGGCCTGGACTACCAGGCCTGATTCCTTCCTCTAAAACTTTAGATCAGTATTTCTCTTTCAGCTACAGTAACTGACGATCATCAGGCAGACCATCTACACTGCTGTCTGTCCTAAGGACTGTTCCTGACTAGCAGTGTCCAGAGCTTTCATTTAAGCACCAGTCTTTTTGTCCTGAGCTGCAGTGGCTGCAGAGTCGACGACCCGTCTCTTAGTCTTCATCATTTCACCTCTGTGATCAGTGTTTGTTTAAATTTCTGAGCAGGAAGAAGCATCCTGGTAATTAGAGGTGCTGCATTGGCTGGAAGCTTGGATGAAACCTTTGCATGTGCCAATAGCCAGAACAGGGGGATTTGGTTTTTGCTGGGGAGAAATACACAGCAGTGAAGGCCAAAACCTCAATCTAGATTTTTTTGAGACAGTCTTGCTCTATAATCTAGCTGGTCCCAAACTCACCATAGACTCCAGGCTGGCCTCAAACTCACAGTAATACTCTGGCCTCAGTCTCCCAGCTGCTGAGATTACAGACATGTGCCCCACACCTGGCTAGCCTAGATATTTACTTACTTTAAACTGTCACTAGTTAGGCATGGCACACGTATCTGTAATCTCAGCTACTTGGGAGGTCAAGACAGGAGGATTGCAAGTTTGAGGCCAGAGAGGCAATGTAGCAAGAATTTAACTCAAAAAAAAAAAAAAAACACAGCTGAGTGCGGTGGCACATGTCGATAATCCCATCGCTCTGAGGCCTGAGGCCACAGGATCGCAAGTTCAACACCAGCCTGGGCAGTTTAGAAATATGGAGAAGCGGGGGATGTAACTCAGTGTGAAGACCCTGGGTTTTCTCCCAGTACCAGAAAAATAAAACAACTGAGGCTGTAGGTTTCAGTTTTCACTTCTGACGGGTGGGGGTGGGGTGGAGGGTAGGGGGGGTAGGAGTAGG